>OY992876.1:196199295-196246795 GCA_963921405.1 Cepaea hortensis
TCTGTGGCTCTCTGTTATCCCACTATGGGGTGTATCCCCTCAACTAATTCACCCAAGGTCCTTTTTATCTACTGTCATCTCTTGCAGCTGTCTCCCTGTCTTCTCGGTATTATTCATAGCCGAGCGCCGTCAACGACCGCTTGTGTTGGAATAGTATCTCTTGCACAGACCACGCCCCTCAGCGATAGCGAGGGTCAAGAGAGAGACCCACGCCTTAATAAATGTGCCCAGAGGAAGAGCTGGTTTCCGCTGGGTGCGGGCTGCAAGCCGTGAACGCGGCACGAAGAAGGCAACACGGCAGCAATGATATCTAATATTAGAGTCATAGCTAGCCACCATTACAGAGGAGAATACTGCGGCCAACTGCCGGGGGTAGAAGCTGGCTGTCCCAAGGTCAGTTACGGTGCAGTGTCAACGTTGGAAGATGCATCGGATGCTCAATGTTTGGGATGGCCTCTGGGCAGTCACACATAGCGATGTCAACGAGGGAAACGTCTCAATAAATACGCATGACAGGAGAAAAACGTCCATGGAGTCATGATTAGACGGGTCCGCCCCCTGAGCGTGTAAAGAAGGTAAAGGATCAGAAACATTCGTCGAGGGGTCCGCATCTGATGATCAGAAGCCACCTGTCGTGCTTGCTCCCTGGCGGAGTTTATACTATCACTGATTTCCGTCTCTAATTCTGTTCTCCGTGTGTTTTAGATCTTCTTTGTTGAATGCCCTGTGTGTTCCATAGAGAGAACTTTCTAGTTATATAATTAGCATATTTCCCCCACTGTGAACCCTGTCAACACCTCCGTCATGTCCTCACTTCTTGATTCGCGGGACATTTTTAATTCTCTCCACAAGTTGGGCATTGGTGGTTCTGTCATGCGATTTAACATGTCTCCGTGGTGAAGTGGTCAAGGAGTCTGACTCGGGCTCCGAAGATTGTGGGTTAAGCAACTAGAGTCTTACCTATTATTTAAATCCTATCTCTCCCCCACCCCCTTTCTTCTGTCTTCTATCGGGTTTCAGATGTTAGGAATGTATTATGTTTTCGCTAATCTATTCAATGAGTTAGCTTACCGCCAGTAGTCTGTCGTCATCACCTTGTCTACTAACTCTTGCAGGATCTGGTGCTTAGAGGCTGTGATCATAAATTATTCCTTAGTTGTTTTGTTTTGTTTTGTTTTTGTTTTTACTTATTTCTGAAATAACCTACATTGTATTCATTTGCATATTAAAAGAATGTTTTCTCTGCCTTCCCCTTGTTCTGTTCCCTCAATCTTGCCAGTTGTCACAAATTCTCTAGTTTATTTCTTCTCATAACGTGCCCTAAAACGTGTGACTGTGTACGTCTAATTTCTCTCATCAGATTGCTGTTTTCATGTGCCTGTGTCTGTTGAGATTTAGCTGAATCTTACCTTCGTGCGGCTGGTGATCTGAATCTACATCTACAAACGTTTACGCGCGTTGAGATCTAATGGTCTTGTAGAATATGTAAATGTCTTGTCAATACAGACACGGTGAATTTGATTGTCTGCATTGTGGTCTGGCGATACCCACGTTGCTTTATGCATTCTTTTGTGTAGAAAAATCCTTCTTTTTATATCGTATTAATGTTATCATCATCATGTGCCATGTCGGCAAGCGTGGGCGGTCATGTTTCGCCATCATACGATCACCAGATTAGTTAATCAGCTCTGTGTTCTTATCATGACCATGCCATGGGGTCAACCCGTCTAGATATTTACTTCTCTGCCTTCCCCTTGTTTTGTTCCCTCAATCTTGCCAGTTGTCACAAATTCTCTAGTTTATTTCTTCTCATAACGTGCCCTAAAAAAGTGTGATTGCCTACGTCTAATTTCTCTCATCAGATTGCGGTTTTCATGTGCCTGCGTTCGTCTTCCGCTAAAGAGGGAATACTGGCCACCTGGACCCTGTGCAGTCAGGCCTGTAACATGTGAAAGACTGGCCACCTGAACCCCCGTGCAGTCAGGCCTGTAACATGTGAAAGACTGGCCACCTGAACCCCCGTGCAGTCAGGCCTGTAACATGTGAAAGACTGGCCACCTGAACCCCCGTGCAGTCAGGCCTGTAACATGTGAAAGACTGGCCACCTGAACCCCCGTGCAGTCAGGCCTGTAACATGTGAAAGACTGGCCACCTGAACCCCCGTGCAGTCAGGCCTGTAACATGTGAAAGACTGGCCACCTGAACCCCCGTGCAGTCAGGCCTGTAACATGTGAAAGACTGGCCACCTGAACCCCCGTGCAGTCAGGCCTGTAACATGTGAAAGACTGGCCACCTGATCCCACATACAGTCAGGCCTGTAACACGTGAAAGACTGGCCACCTGGTTCCCCGTGCAATTAGGCCTGTAACATGTGAAAGACTGGCCACCTGAACCCCTGTGCAGTCAGGCCTGTAACATGTGAAAGACTGGCCACCTTATCTCCCCGGTACAGTCAGACCTGTAACATCTGAAAGATTGGCCACCTGGTTCACCGAGCAGTTAGGCCTGTAACATGTGAAAGACTGGCCACCTGATCCCCCTTACAGTCAGGCCTGTAACATGTGAAAGACTGCCCCCCCCCCCCCCGTACAGTCAGGCCTGTAACATGTGAAAGACTGGCCACCTGATTCCCCCGTGCAGTCAGGCCTGTAACATGTGAAGGACTGACCACCTGATCCCCCGTACAGTCAGGCCTGTAACATGTGAAAGACTGGCCACCCCCCGTGCAGTAAGGTCTGTAACATGTGATGGTCCCAACGCTTTACAATCCCATAGCAAGTTCCTGCTAAGTGAGTTGTTTAATCTTCATACTGCTCGTAGAAAAACTAAGAAGTATAAACGGGCAAATCAACTCATTGGACAAATGGCACCAATACTAAAGAACAAACATGTATCAATAACTACTAAGAAAGCACTTTACAACACAATCTTCCTACCAACTCTGTGCTACCAATGCCAAACCTGGACAATGACAGAAAAAGAGAAAAGAAAAATCACAACAACAGAAATGAGGTTCCTGAGAAGAATACTCAACGTATCAAGAAGAGATAAGATCAGAAATGAAGAAATCAGGACTAAAGTGGGGGTTAAAGCTGCTCTAGATTTTATTAGAAAGCAGCAAGTCAAATGGTTTGGTCATGCAAGTAGGCTACCAGTCAACAGCATGCCACAACAGGCAATGACGTACAGACCAGATGGAAACAGAGGAAGAGGCCGACCACGTAAACGCTGGACGGAGGGAATAACAGAATCCATGGGAATGTCGATATACGAAGCCCATAACCGGGCACTCTCACGAAGTTTATACTTCACCTCGACACCGCAAGGTACAAGAGGAACATGATGAGATGAGATGAGAGAGTTAACATGATTCTAATACCCTGCCCCCCCCCCACCCTAAATGTCCTGGAAAATAGCACCCTGGTAGTCAGCCGTCAATGCGATGGACGCCCCAGTGCTTCCGTAGATAATGATGATTGTAAAATGGCGTGTGTAGACATGTATTCATGAATGCCCGTGTTCATCGTGCTATATAATATCCTGTGCAAAACGTGGCTCTCATGACGACCCGACGAGAAGTACCTCAATGTCTTGTCATTTCCTCAGTCTTAAGCATCGTCATGCCCAAGATGTCTGGTATGTCTTGTGTCTATCTTCGTGCTGATCGACCCCTGCCTCACATTCCATAATCCACACATTACATGACTGATCTAGTCAGGCCATTATGACGTTCAACATGACCAAAACATTTCACTTCCCGAGACTTGATGCTGTTTATCAAACCAACTTTTTTTTTTTTTTTTTCAGTATTGAGATTTTTGTATTTTTCTTCTTCTGGGTCCACGATATTCAAAGAACGTTTCTAAAAGTTTTACGCTCAAAATCCTACATGTTCTTCTTCGGTGACAGCAAAATGGTCCATGGGCCACATCTGTATGTTGGCACAGTAGAAGCGTATTATCTTTCAACACGTACTTGCATTTGCGTGCTGGTGTTGTACCATAGGTGTGTACTACCGTTGAACCTCTGACTTCTTGTGTACTGTTGTTGAACCTCTGACTTCTTATGTCCTACTGTTGAACCTCTGACTTCTTATGTGCTGGTGTTGTGCCAGAGGTGTATCCTACTGTTGAACCTCTGACTTCTTGTGTCCTACTGTTGAACTCTGACTTCTTATGTGCTGGTGTTGTGCCAGAGGTGTATCCTACTGTTGAACCTCTGACTTCTTGTGCCATACTGTTGAACCTCTGACTTCTTGTGTCCTACTGTTGAACCTCTGACTTCTTGTGTCCTACTGTTGAACCTCTGACTTCTTGTGTCCTACTGTTGAATCTCTGACTTCTTGTGTCCTACTGTTGAACCTCTGACTTCTTGTGTCCTACTGTTGAATCTCTGACCTCTTATGTGCTGGCGTTGTGTCCTACTGTTGAACCTCTGACTTCTTGTGTCCTACTGTTGAACCTCTGACTTCTTGTGTCCTACTGTCGAACCTCTGACTTCTTGTGTCCTATTGTCGAACCTCTGACTTCTTGTGTGCCAGTGTTGTGCCAGGGGTGTATCCTACTGTTGAACCTCTGACTTCTTGTATCCTACTGTTGAACTTCTGACTTCTTGTGTCCTACTGTTGAACTTCTGACTTCTTGTGTCCTACTGTTGAACCTCTGACTTCTTGTGTCCTACTGTTGAACTTCTGACTTCTTGTGTCCTACTATTGAACCTCTGACTTCTTGTGTCCTACTGTTGAACCTCTGACTTCTTGTGTCCTACTGTTGAACCTCTGACTTCTTGTGTCCTACTGTTGAACCTCTGACTTCTTGTATCCTACTGTAGAACCTCTGACTTCTTGTGTCCTACTGTTGAACTTCTGACTTCTTGTGTCCTACTGTTGAACCTCTGACTTCTTGTGTCCTACTGTTGAACCTCTGACTTCTTATGTCGTACTGTTGAACCTCTCACTTCTTGTGTCCCGGTGTTAAACCTCTGACTTCTTATGTGCTGGTTTTGTGTCAGAGGTGTGACCTACTGCTGAACCTCTGACTTCTTGTGTCCTACTGTAGAACCTCTGACTTCTTGTGTCCTACTGTAGAACCTCTGACTTATTGTGTCCTACTGTAGAACCTCTGACTTCTTGTGTCCTACTGTAGAACCTCTGACTTCTTGTGTCCTACTGTAGAACCTCTGACTTCTTGTGTCCTACTGTTGAACCCATGACTTCTTGTGTCCTACTGTAGAACCCATGACTTCTTGTGTCCTACTGTAGAACCTCTGACTTCTTGTGTCCTACTGTAGAACCTCTGACTTCTTGTGTCCTACTGTAGAACCCATGACTTCTTGTGTCCTACTGTAGAACCCATGACTTCTTGTGTCCTACTGTAGAACCTCTGACTTCTTGTGTCCTACTGTAGAACCCATAACTTCTTGTGTCCTACTGTAGAACCCATGACTTCTTGTGTCCTACTGTAGAACCTCTGACTTCTTGTGTCCTACTGTAGAACCCATAACTTCTTGTGTCCTACTGTAGAACCTCTGACTTCTTGTGTCCTACTGTAGAACCCATGACTTCTTGTGTCCTACTGTAGAACCTCTGACTTCTTGTGTCCTACTGTAGAACTCCTGACTTCTTGTGTCCTACTGTAGAACTCCTGACTTCTTGTGTCCTACTGTAGAACCCATGACTTCTTGTGTCCTACTGTAGAACCCATGACTTCTTGTGTCCTACTGTAGAACCTCTGACTTCTTGTGTCCTACTGTAGAACCTCTGACTTCTTGTGTCCTACTGTAGAACCCATGACTTCTTGTGTCCTACTGTAGAACCCATGACTTCTTGTGTCCTACTGTAGAACCTCTGACTTCTTGTGTCCTACTGTAGAACCTCTGACTTCTTGTGTCCTACTGTAGAACCCATGACTTCTTGTGTCCTACTGTAGAACCTCTGACTTCTTGTGTCCTACTGTAGAACCTCTGACTTCTTGTGTCCTACTGTAGAACCTCTGACTTCTTGTGTCCTACTGTAGAACCTCTGACTTCTTGTGTCCTACTGTAGAACCTCTGACTTCTTGTGTCCTACTGTAGAACCTCTGACTTCTTGTGTCCTACTGTAGAACCTCTGACTTCTTGTGTCCTACTGTAGAACCCATGACTTCTTGTGTCCTACTGTAGAACCCATGACTTCTTGTGTCCTACTGTAGAACCTCTGACTTCTTGTGTCCTACTGTAGAACCTCTGACTTCTTGTGTCCTACTGTAGAACCCATGACTTCTTGTGTCCTACTGTTGAACCTCTGACTTCTTATGTCGTACTGTTGAACCTCTCACTTCTTGTGTCCCGGTGTTAAACCTCTGACTTCTTATGTGCTGGTTTTGTGTCAGAGGTGTGACCTACTGCTGAACCTCTGACTTCTTGTGTCCTACTGTAGAACCTCTGACTTCTTGTGTCCTACTGTAGAACCTCTGACTTATTGTGTCCTACTGTAGAACCTCTGACTTCTTGTGTCCTACTGTAGAACCTCTGACTTCTTGTGTCCTACTGTAGAACCTCTGACTTCTTGTGTCCTACTGTTGAACCCATGACTTCTTGTGTCCTACTGTAGAACCCATGACTTCTTGTGTCCTACTGTAGAACCTCTGACTTCTTGTGTCCTACTGTAGAACCTCTGACTTCTTGTGTCCTACTGTAGAACCCATGACTTCTTGTGTCCTACTGTAGAACCCATGACTTCTTGTGTCCTACTGTAGAACCTCTGACTTCTTGTGTCCTACTGTAGAACCCATAACTTCTTGTGTCCTACTGTAGAACCCATGACTTCTTGTGTCCTACTGTAGAACCCATGACTTCTTGTGTCCTACTGTAGAACCTCTGACTTCTTGTGTCCTACTGTAGAACTCCTGACTTCTTGTGTCCTACTGTAGAACTCCTGACTTCTTGTGTCCTACTGTAGAACCCATGACTTCTTGTGTCCTACTGTAGAACCCATGACTTCTTGTGTCCTACTGTAGAACCTCTGACTTCTTGTGTCCTACTGTAGAACCTCTGACTTCTTGTGTCCTACTGTAGAACCCATGACTTCTTGTGTCCTACTGTAGAACCCATGACTTCTTGTGTCCTACTGTAGAACCTCTGACTTCTTGTGTCCTACTGTAGAACCTCTGACTTCTTGTGTCCTACTGTAGAACCCATGACTTCTTGTGTCCTACTGTAGAACCTCTGACTTCTTGTGTCCTACTGTAGAACCTCTGACTTCTTGTGTCCTACTGTAGAACCTCTGACTTCTTGTGTCCTACTGTAGAACCTCTGACTTCTTGTGTCCTACTGTAGAACCTCTGACTTCTTGTGTCCTACTGTAGAACCTCTGACTTCTTGTGTCCTACTGTAGAACCTCTGACTTCTTGTGTCCTACTGTAGAACCCATGACTTCTTGTGTCCTACTGTAGAACCCATGACTTCTTGTGTCCTACTGTAGAACCTCTGACTTCTTGTGTCCTACTGTAGAACCTCTGACTTCTTGTGTCCTACTGTAGAACCCATGACTTCTTGTGTCCTACTGTAGAACCTCTGACTTCTTGTGTCCTACTGTAGAACCCATGACTTCTTGTGTCCTACTGTAGAACCTCTGACTTCTTGTGTCCTACTGTAGAACCTCTGACTTCTTGTGTCCTACTGTAGAACCCATGACTTCTTGTGTCCTACTGTAGAACCCATGACTTCTTGTGTCCTACTGTAGAACCTCTGACTTCTTGTGTCCTACTGTAGAACCCATGACTTCTTGTGTCCTACTGTAGAACTCCTGACTTCTTGTGTCCTACTGTAGAACCCATGACTTCTTGTGTCCTACTGTAGAACCTCTGACTTCTTGTGTCCTACTGTAGAACTCCTGACTTCTTGTGTCCTACTGTAGAACTCCTGACTTCTTGTGTCCTACTGTAGAACCTCTGACTTCTTGTGTCCTACTGTAGAACCTCTGACTTCTTGTGTCCTACTGTAGACCCTCTGACTTCTTGTGTCCTACTGTAGAACCCATGACTTCTTGTGTTCTACTGTAGAACCCATGACTTCTTGTGTCCTACTGTAGAACCCATGACTTCTTGTGTCCTACTGTAGAACTCCTGACTTCTTGTGTCCTACTGTAGAACCTCTGACTTCTTGTGTCCTACTGTAGACCCTCTGACTTCTTGTGTCCTACTGTAGAACCCATGACTTCTTGTGTTCTACTGTAGAACCCATGACTTCTTGTGTCCTACTGTAGAACCCATGACTTCTTGTGTCCTACTGTAGAACCCATGACTTCTTGTGTCCTACTGTAGAACTCCTGACTTCTTGTGTCCTACTGTAGAACTCCTGACTTCTTGTGTCCTACTGTAGAACCCATGACTTCTTGTGTCCTACTGTAGAACCCATGACTTCTTGTGTCCTACTGTAGAACCCATGACTTCTTGTGTCCTACCGTAGAACCTCTGACTTCTTGTATCCTACTGTTGAACCTCTGACTTCTTGTGTCCTACTGTAGAACCCATGACTTCTTGTGTCCTACTGTAGAACCCATGACTTCTTGTGTCCTACTGTAGAACCCATGACTTCTTGTGTCCTACTGTTGAACCTCTGACTTCTTGTGTCCTACTGTTGAACCTCTGACTTCTTGTGTCCTACTGTTGAATCTCTGACTTCTTGTGTCCTACTGTTGAATCTCTGACTTCTTGTGTCCTACTGTTGAACCTCTGACTTCTTGTGTCCTACTGTTGAATCTCTGACCTCTTATGTGCTGGCATTGTGTCCTACTGTTGAACCTCTGATTTCTTGTGTCCTACTGTTGAACCTCTGACTTCTTGTGTCCTACTGTTGAACCTCTGACTTCTTGTGTCCTATTGTCGAACCTCTGACTTCTTGTGTGCCGGTGTTGTGCCAGGGGTGTATCCTACTGTTGAACCTCTGACTTCTTGTATCCTACTGTTGAACTTCTGACTTCTTGTGTCCTACTGTTGAACCTCTGACTTCTTGTGTCCTACTGTTGAACCTCTGACTTCTTGTGTCCCGGTGTTAAACCTCTGACTTCTTCTGTGCTGGTTTTGTGTCAGAGGTGTGACCTACTGCTGAACCTCTGACTTCTTGTGTCCTACTGTAGAACCCATGACTTCTTGTGTCCTATTGTAGAACCTCTGACTTCTTGTGTCCTACTGTAGAACCCATGACTTCTTGTGTCCTACTGTAGAACCTCTGACTTCTTGTGTCCTACTGTAGAACCCATGACTTCTTGTGTCCTACTGTAGAACCCATGACTTCTTGTGTCCTACTGTAGAACCTCTGACTTCTTGTGTCCTACTGTAGAACCCATGACTTCTTGTGTCCTACTGTAGAACCCATGACTTCTTGTGTCCTACTGTAGAACCCATGACTTCTTGTGTCCTACTGTAGAACCCATGACTTCTTGTGTCCTACTGTAGAACCCATGACTTCTTGTGTCCTACTGTTGAATCTCTGACCTATTATGTGCTGGCGTTGTGTCCTACTGTTGAACCTCTGACTTCTTGTGTCCTACTGTTGAACCTCTGACTTCTTGTATCCTACTGTTGAACCTCTGACTTCTTGTGTCCTATTGTCGAACCTCTGACTTCTTGTGTGCCGGTGATGTGCCAGGGGTGTATCCTACTGTTGAACCTCTGACTTCTTGTATCCTACTGTTGAACTTCTGACTTCTTGTGTCCTACTGTTGAACCTCTGACTTCTTGTGTCCTACTGTTGAACCTCTGACTTCTTATGTCCTACTGTTGAACCTCTGACTTCTTGTGTCCCGGTGTTAAACCTCTGACTTCTTATGTGCTGGTTTTGTGTCAGAGGTGTGACCTACTGCTGAATCTCTGACTTCTTGTGTCCTACTGTAGAACCTATGACTTCTTGTGTCCTACTGTAGAACCTCTGAATTCTTGTGTCCTACTGTTGAACCTCTGACTTCTTGTGTCCTACTGTAGAACCTCTGACTTCTTGTGTCCTACTGTAGAACCCATGACTTCTTGTGTCCTACTGTAGAACCCATGACTTCTTGTGTCCTACTGTAGAACCTCTGACTTCTTGTGTCCTACTGTAGAACCTCTGACTTCTTGTGACCTACTGCTGAACCTCTGACTTCTTGTGTCCTACTGTAGAACCCATGACTTCTTGTGTCCTACTGTAGAACCTCTGACTTCTTGTGTCCTACTGTAGAACCTCTGACTTCTTGTGTCCTACTGTAGAACCCATGACTTCTTGTGTCCTACTGTTGAACCTCTGACTTCTTGTGTCCTACTGTAGAACCTCTGACTTCTTGTGTCCTACTGTAGAACCCATGACTTCTTGTGTCCTACTGTAGAACCCATGACTTCTTGTGTCCTACTGTAGAACCTCTGACTTCTTGTGTCCTACTGTAGAACCCATGACTTTTTGTGTCCTACCGTAGAACCCATGACTTCTTGTGTCCTACTGTAGAACCCATGACTTCTTGTGTCCTACTGTAGAACCCATGACTTCTTGTGTCCTACTGTAGAACCTCTGACTTCTTGTGTCCTACTGTAGAACCCATGACTTCTTGTGTCCTACTGTAGAACCCATGACTTCTTGTGTCCTACTGTAGAACCTCTGACTTCTTGTGTCCTACTGTAGAACCCATGACTTCTTGTGTCCTACTGTAGAACCCATGACTTCTTGTGTCCTACTGTAGAACCCATGACTTCTTGTGTCCTACTGTAGAACCCATGACTTCTTGTGTCCTACTGTAGAACCCATGACTTCTTGTGTCCTACTGTAGAACCCATGACTTCTTGTGTCCTACTGTAGAACCCATGACTTCTTGTGTCCTACTGTAGAACCTCTGACTTCTTGTGTCCTACTGTAGAACCCATGACTTCTTGTGTCCTACTGTAGAACCTCTGACTTCTTGTGTCCTACCGTAGAACCTCTGACTTCTTGTTTCCTACTGTAGAACCTCTGACTTCTTGTGTCCTACTGTAGAACCCATGACTTCTTGTGTCCTACTGTAGAACCTCTGACTTCTTGTGTCCTACCGTTGAACCTCTGACTTCTTGTGTCCTACTGTAGAACCCATGACTTCTTGTGTCCTACTGTAGAACCTCTGACTTCTTGTGTCCTACTGTTGAACTTCTGACTTCTTGTGTCCTACTGTTGAACCTCTGACTTCTTGTGTCCTACTGTTGAACTTCTGACTTCTTGTGTCCTACTATTGAACCTCTGACTTCTTGTGTCCTACTGTTGAACCTCTGACTTCTTGTGTCCTACTGTTGAACCTCTGACTTCTTGTGTCCTACTGTTGAACCTCTGACTTCTTGTATCCTACTGTAGAACCTCTGACTTCTTGTGTCCTACTGTTGAACTTCTGACTTCTTGTGTCCTACTGTTGAACCTCTGACTTCTTGTGTCCTACTGTTGAACCTCTGACTTCTTATGTCGTACTGTTGAACCTCTCACTTCTTGTGTCCCGGTGTTAAACCTCTGACTTCTTATGTGCTGGTTTTGTGTCAGAGGTGTGACCTACTGCTGAACCTCTGACTTCTTGTGTCCTACTGTAGAACCTCTGACTTCTTGTGTCCTACTGTAGAACCTCTGACTTCTTGTGTCCTACTGTAGAACCCATAACTTCTTGTGTCCTACTGTAGAACCCATGACTTCTTGTGTCCTACTGTAGAACCTCTGACTTCTTGTGTCCTACTGTAGAACCCATGACTTCTTGTGTCCTACTGTAGAACCTCTGACTTCTTGTGTCCTACTGTAGAACTCCTGACTTCTTGTGTCCTACTGTAGAACTCCTGACTTCTTGTGTCCTACTGTAGAACCCATGACTTCTTGTGTCCTACTGTAGAACCTCTGACTTCTTGTGTCCTACTGTAGAACCTCTGACATCTTGTGTCCTACTGTAGAACCTCTGACTTCTTGTGTCCTACTGTAGAACCTCTGACTTCTTGTGTCCTACTGTAGAACCTCTGACTTCTTGTGTCCTACTGTAGACCCTCTGACTTCTTGTGTCCTACTGTAGAACTCCTGACTTCTTGTGTCCTACTGTAGAACTCCTGACTTCTTGTGTCCTACTGTAGAACCCATGACTTCTTGTGTCCTACTGTAGAACCTCTGACATCTTGTGTCCTACTGTAGAACCTCTGACTTCTTGTGTCCTACTGTAGAACCTCTGACTTCTTGTGTCCTACTGTAGAACCTCTGACTTCTTGTGTCCTACTGTAGACTCTCTGACTTCTTGTGTCCTACTGTAGAACCCATGACTTCTTGTGTTCTACTGTAGAACCCATGACTTCTTGTGTCCTACTGTAGAACCCATGACTTCTTGTGTCCTACTGTAGAACTCCTGACTTCTTGTGTCCTACTGTAGAACCTCTGACTTCTTGTGTCCTACTGTAGAACCCATGACTTCTTGTGTCCTACTGTAGAACCCATGACTTCTTGTGTCCTACTGTAGAACCCATGACTTCTTGTGTCCTACCGTAGAACCTCTGACTTCTTGTATCCTACTGTTGAACCTCTGACTTCTTGTGTCCTACTGTAGAACCCATGACTTCTTGTGTCCTACTGTAGAACCCATGACTTCTTGTGTCCTACTGTAGAACCCATGACTTCTTGTGTCCTACTGTTGAACCTCTGACTTCTTGTGTCCTACTGTTGAACCTCTGACTTCTTGTGTCCTACTGTTGAATCTCTGACTTCTTGTGTGCTACTGTTGAATCTCTGACTTCTTGTGTCCTACTGTTGAACCTCTGACTTCTTGTGTCCTACTGTTGAATCTCTGACCTCTTATGTGCTGGCATTGTGTCCTACTGTTGAACCTCTGATTTCTTGTGTCCTACTGTTGAACCTCTGACTTCTTGTGTCCTACTGTTGAACCTCTGACTTCTTGTGTCCTATTGTCGAACCTCTGACTTCTTGTGTGCCGGTGTTGTGCCAGGGGTGTATCCTACTGTTGAACCTCTGACTTCTTGTATCCTACTGTTGAACTTCTGACTTCTTGTGTCCTACTGTTGAACCTCTGACTTCTTGTGTCCTACTGTTGAACCTCTGACTTCTTGTGTCCCGGTGTTAAACCTCTGACTTCTTCTGTGCTGGTTTTGTGTCAGAGGTGTGACCTACTGCTGAACCTCTGACTTCTTGTGTCCTACTGTAGAACCCATGACTTCTTGTGTCCTATTGTAGAACCTCTGACTTCTTGTGTCCTACTGTAGAACCCATGACTTCTTGTGTCCTACTGTAGAACCTCTGACTTCTTGTGTCCTACTGTAGAACCCATGACTTCTTGTGTCCTACTGTAGAACCCATGACTTCTTGTGTCCTACTGTAGAACCCATGACTTCTTGTGTCCTACTGTAGAACCCATGACTTCTTGTGTCCTACTGTAGAACCCATGACTTCTTGTGTCCTACTGTAGAACCCATGACTTCTTGTGTCCTACTGTAGAACCCATGACTTCTTGTGTCCTACTGTAGAACCCATGACTTCTTGTGTCCTACTGTTGAATCTCTGACCTATTATGTGCTGGCGTTGTGTCCTACTGTTGAACCTCTGACTTCTTGTGTCCTACTGTTGAACCTCTGACTTCTTGTATCCTATTGTCGAACCTCTGACTTCTTGTGTGCCGGTGATGTGCCAGGGGTGTATCCTACTGTTGAACCTCTGACTTCTTGTATCCTACTGTTGAACTTCTGACTTCTTGTGTCCTACTGTTGAACCTCTGACTTCTTGTGTCCTACTGTTGAACCTCTGACTTCTTATGTCCTACTGTTGAACCTCTGACTTCTTGTGTCCCGGTGTTAAACCTCTGACTTCTTATGTGCTGGTTTTGTGTCAGAGGTGTGACCTACTGCTGAATCTCTGACTTCTTGTGTCCTACTGTAGAACCTATGACTTCTTGTGTCCTACTGTAGAACCTCTGAATTCTTGTGTCCTACTGTTGAACCTCTGACTTCTTGTGTCCTACTGTAGAACCTCTGACTTCTTGTGTCCTACTGTAGAACCCATGACTTCTTGTGTCCTACTGTAGAACCCATGACTTCTTGTGTCCTACTGTAGAACCTCTGACTTCTTGTGTCCTACTGTAGAACCTCTGACTTCTTGTGACCTACTGCTGAACCTCTGACTTCTTGTGTCCTACTGTAGAACCCATGACTTCTTGTGTCCTACTGTAGAACCTCTGACTTCTTGTGTCCTACTGTAGAACCTCTGACTTCTTGTGTCCTACTGTAGAACCCATGACTTCTTGTGTCCTACTGTTGAACCTCTGACTTCTTGTGTCCTACTGTAGAACCTCTGACTTCTTGTGTCCTACTGTAGAACCCATGACTTCTTGTGTCCTACTGTAGAACCCATGACTTCTTGTGTCCTACTGTAGAACCTCTGACTTCTTGTGTCCTACTGTAGAACCCATGACTTTTTGTGTCCTACCGTAGAACCCATGACTTCTTGTGTCCTACTGTAGAACCCATGACTTCTTGTGTCCTACTGTAGAACCCATGACTTCTTGTGTCCTACTGTAGAACCTCTGACTTCTTGTGTCCTACTGTAGAACCTCTGACTTCTTGTGTCCTACTGTAGAACCCATGACTTCTTGTGTCCTACTGTAGAACCCATGACTTCTTGTGTCCTACTGTAGAACCCATGACTTCTTGTGTCCTACTGTAGAACCCATGACTTCTTGTGTCCTACTGTAGAACCCATGACTTCTTGTGTCCTACTGTAGAACCCATGACTTCTTGTGTCCTACTGTAGAACCCATGACTTCTTGTGTCCTACTGTAGAACCTCTGACTTCTTGTGTCCTACTGTAGAACCTCTGACTTCTTGTGTCCTACTGTAGAACCCATGACTTCTTGTGTCCTACTGTAGAACCCATGACTTCTTGTGTCCTACTGTAGAACCCATGACTTCTTGTGTCCTACTGTAGAACCCATGACTTCTTGTGTCCTACTGTAGAACCCATGACTTCTTGTGTCCTACTGTAGAACCCATGACTTCTTGTGTCCTACTGTAGAACCCATGACTTCTTGTGTCCTACTGTAGAACCTCTGACTTCTTGTGTCCTACTGTAGAACCCATGACTTCTTGTGTCCTACTGTAGAACCCATGACTTCTTGTGTCCTACTGTAGAACCTCTGACTTCTTGTGTCCTACTGTAGAACCCATGACTTCTTGTGTCCTACTGTAGAACCCATGACTTCTTGTGTCCTACTGTAGAACCCATGACTTCTTGTGTCCTACTGTAGAACCCATGACTTCTTGTGTCCTACTGTAGAACCCATGACTTCTTGTGTCCTACTGTAGAACCCATGACTTCTTGTGTCCTACTGTAGAACCCATGACTTCTTGTGTCCTACTGTAGAACCCATGACTTCTTGTGTCCTACTGTAGAACCTCTGACTTCTTGTGTCCTACTGTAGAACCCATGACTTCTTGTGTCCTACTGTAGAACCTCAGACTTCTTGTGTCCTACTGTAGAACCCATGACTTCTTGTGTCCTACTGTAGAACCCATGACTTCTTGTGTCCTACTATTGAACCTCTGACTTCTTGTGAGCTACTGTTGAACCTCTGACTTCTTGTGTCCTACTGTTGAATCTCTGACCTCTTATGTGCTGGCATTGTGTCCTACTGTTGAACCTCTGATTTCTTGTGTCCTACTGTTGAATCTCTGACCTCTTATGTGCTGGCATTGTGTCCTACTGTTGAACCTCTGATTTCTTGTGTCCTACTGTTGAACCTCTGACTTCTTGTGTCCTACTGTTGAACCTCTGACTTCTTGTGTCCTATTGTCGAACCTCTGACTTCTTGTGTGCCGGTGTTGTGCCAGGGGTGTATCCTACTGTTGAACCTCTGACTTCTTGTATCCTACTGTTGAACTTCTGACTTCTTGTGTCCTACTGTTGAACCTCTGACTTCTTGTGTCCTACTGTTGAACCTCTGACTTCTTGTGTCCCGGTGTTAAACCTCTGACTTCTTCTGTGCTGGTTTTGTGTCAGAGGTGTGACCTACTGCTGAACCTCTGACTTCTTGTGTCCTACTGTAGAACCCATGACTTCTTGTGTCCTATTGTAGAACCTCTGACTTCTTGTGTCCTACCGTAGAACCTCTGACTTCTTGTGTCCTACTGTAGAACACATGACTTCTTGTGTCCTACTGTAGAACCCATAACTTCTTGTGTCCTACTGTAGAACCTCTGACTTCTTGTGTCCTACCGTGGAACCCATGACTTCTTGTGTCCTACTGTAGAACCCATGACTTCTTGTGTCCTACTGTAGAACCCATGACTTCTTGTGTCCTACTGTAGAACCTCTGACTTCTTGTGTCCTACTGTAGAACCCATGACTTCTTGTGTCCTATTGTAGAACCTCTGACTTCTTGTGTCCTACCGTAGAACCTCTGACTTCTTGTGTCCTACTGTAGAACACATGACTTCTTGTGTCCTACTGTAGAACCTCTGACTTCTTGTGTCCTACTGTAGAACCTCTGACTTCTTGTGTCCTACCGTAGAACCTCTGACTTCTTGTGTCCTACTGTAGAACCCATGACTTCTTGTGTCCTACTGTAGAACCCATGACTTCTTGTGTCCTATTGTAGAACCTCTGACTTCTTGTGTCCTACCGTAGAACCTCTGACTTCTTGTGTCCTACTGTAGAACACATGACTTCTTGTGTCCTACTGTAGAACCCATGACTTCTTGTGTCCTACTGTAGAACCTCTGACTTCTTGTGTCCTACCGTGGAACCCATGACTTCTTGTGTCCTACTGTAGAACCCATGACTTCTTGTGTCCTACTGTAGAACCCATGACTTCTTGTGTCCTACTGTAGAACCCATGACTTCTTGTGTCCTACCGTAGAACCCATGACTTCTTGTGTCCTACTGTAGAACCCATGACTTCTTGTGTCCTACTGTAGAACCCATGACTTCTTGTGTCCTACCATAGAACCTCTGACTTCTTGTGTCCTACTGTAGAACCCATGACTTCTTGTGTCCTACCGTAGAACCCATGACTTCTTGTGTCCTACTGTAGAACCCATGACTTCTTGTGTCCTACTGTAGAACCCATGACTTCTTGTGTCCTACTGTAGAACCCATGACTTCTTGTGTCCTACCGTAGAACCCATGACTTCTTGTGTCCTACTGTAGAACCCATGACTTCTTGTGTCCTACTGTAGAACCTCTGACTTCTTGTGTCCTACTGTAGAACCCATGACTTCTTGTGTCCTACTGTAGAACCTCTGACTTCTTGTGTCCTACTGTAGAACCCATGACTTCTTGTGTCCTACTGTAGAACCCATGACTTCTTGTGTCCTACTGTAGAACCCATGACTTCTTGTGTCCTACCGTAGAACCTCTGACTTCTTATGTCCTACTGTAGAACCAATGACTTATTGTGTCCTACTGTAGAACCCATGACTTCTTGTGTCCTACTGTAGAACCTCTGACTTCTTGTGTCCTACCATAGAACCCATGACTTCTTGTGTCCTACTGTAGAACCCATGACTTCTTGTGTCCTACTGTAGAACCCATGACTTCTTGTGTCCTACCATAGAACCCATGACTTCTTGTGTCCTACCATAGAACCCATGACTTCTTGTAACCTACTGTAGAACCCATGACTTCTTGTGTCCTACTGTAGAACCCATGACTTCTTGTGTCCTACCATAGAACCCATGACTTCTTGTGTCCTACCGTTGAACCCATGACTTCTTGTGTCCTACTGTAGAACCCATGACTTCTTGTGTCCTACTGTAGAACCCATGACTTCTTGTGTCCTACCGTAGAACCTCTGACTTCTTGTGTCCTACTGTAGAACCTCTGACTTCTTGTGTCCTACTGTAGAACCTCTGACTTCTTGTGTCCTACTGTAGAACCCATGACTTCTTGTGTCCTACCGTAGAACCTCTGACTTCTTGTGTCCTACTGTAGAACCCATGACTTCTTGTGTCCTACCGTAGAACCTCTGACTTCTTGTGTCCTACTGTAGAACCTCTGACTTCTTGTGTCCTACTGTAGAACCTCTGACTTCTTGTGTCGTACTGTAGAACCTCTGACTTCTTGTGTCCTACTGTAGAACCCATGACTTCTTGTGTCCTACTGTAGAACCCATGACTTCTTGTGTCCTACTGTAGAACCTCTGACTTCTTGTAACCTACTGTAGAACCCATGACTTCTTGTGTCCTACTGTAGAACCCATGACTTCTTGTGTCCTACTGTAGAACCCATGACTTCTTGTGTCCTACTGTAGAACCTCTGACTTCTTGTGTCCTACTGTAGAACCTCTGACTTCTTGTGTCCTACCGTAGAACCTCTGACTTCTTGTGTCCTACTGTAGAACCCATGACTTCTTGTGTCCTACTGTAGAACCCATGACTTCTTGTGTCCTACCATAGAACCCATGACTTCTTGTGTCCTACTGTAGAACCCATGACTTCTTGTGTCCTACCATAGAACCCATGACTTCTTGTGTCCTACCGTAGAACCTCTGACTTCTTGTGTCCTACTGTAGAACCCATGACTTCTTGTGTCCTACTGTAGAACCCATGACTTCTTGTGTCCTACCATAGAACCCATGACTTCTTGTGTCCTACTGTAGAACCCATGACTTCTTGTGTCCTACTGTAGAACCCATGACTTCTTGTGTCCTACTGTAGAACCCATGACTTCTTGTGTCCTACTGTAGAACCTCTGACTTCTTGTGTCCTAATGTAGAAACCATGACTTCTTGTGTCCTACTGTAGAACCCATGACTTCTTGTGTCCTACTGTAGAACCTCTGACTTCTTGTGTCCTACTGTAGAACCCATGACTTCTTGTGTCCTACTGTAGAACCCATGACTTCTTGTGTCCTACTGTAGAACGTCTGACTTCTTGTGTCCTACCGTAGAACGTCTGACTTCTTGTGTCCTACTGTAGAACCCATGACTTCTTGTGTCCTACTGTAGAACCCATGACTTCTTGTGTCCTACTGTAGAACCCATGACTTCTTGTGTCCTACTGTAGAACCCATGACTTCTTGTGTCCTACCGTAGAACCCATGACTTCTTGTGTCCTACTGTAGAACCCATGACTTCTTGTGTCCTACTGTAGAACCTCTGACTTCTTGTGTCCTACTGTAGAACCAATGACTTATTGTGTCCTACTGTAGAACCCATGACTTCTTGTGTCCTACTGTAGAACCCATGACTTCTTGTGTCCTACTGTAGAACCCATGACTTCTTGTGTCCTACTGTAGAACCCATGACTTCTTGTGTCCTACTGTAGAACCTCTGACTTCTTGTGTCCTACTGTAGAACCCATGACTTCTTGTGTCCTACTGTAGAACCCATGACTTCTTGTGTCCTACTGTAGAACGTCTGACTTCTTGTGTCCTACCGTAGAACGTCTGACTTCTTGTGTCCTACTGTAGAACCCATGACTTCTTGTGTCCTACTGTAGAACCTCTGACTTCTTGTGTCCTACTGTAGAACCCATGACTTCTTGTGTCCTACCATAGAACCTCTGACTTCTTGTGTCCTACTGTAGAATCCATGACTTCTTGTGTCCTACCGTAGAACCCATGACTTCTTGTGTCCTACTGTAGAACCCATGACTTCTTGTGTCCTACTGTAGAACCCATGACTTCTTGTGTCCTACTGTAGAACCCATGACTTCTTGTGTCCTACTGTAGAACCCATGACTTCTTGTGTCCTACCGTAGAACCCATGACTTCTTGTGTCCTACTGTAGAACCCATGACTTCTTGTGTCCTACTGTAGAACCTCTGACTTCTTGTGTCCTACTGTAGAACCCATGACTTCTTGTGTCATACTGTAGAACCTCTGACTTCTTGTGTCCTACTGTAGAACCCATGACTTCTTGTGTCCTACTGTAGAACCCATGACTTCTTGTGTCCTACTGTAGAACCCATGACTTCTTGTGTCCTACCGTAGAACCTCTGACTTCTTATGTCCTACTGTAGAACCAATGACTTATTGTGTCCTACTGTAGAACCCATGACTTCTTGTGTCCTACTGTAGAACCTCTGACTTCTTGTGTCCTACCATAGAACCCATGACTTCTTGTGTCCTACTGTAGAACCCATGACTTCTTGTGTCCTACTGTAGAACCCATGACTTCTTGTGTCCTACCATAGAACCCATGACTTCTTGTGTCCTACCATAGAACCCATGACTTCTTGTAACCTACTGTAGAACCCATGACTTCTTGTGTCCTACTGTAGAACCCATGACTTCTTGTGTCCTACCATAGAACCCATGACTTCTTGTGTCCTACCGTTGAACCCATGACTTCTTGTGTCCTAGTGTAGAACCCATGACTTCTTGTGTCCTACTGTAGAACCCATGACTTCTTGTGTCCTACCGTAGAACCTCTGACTTCTTGTGTCCTACTGTAGAACCTCTGACTTCTTGTGTCCTACTGTAGAACCTCTGACTTCTTGTGTCCTACTGTAGAACCCATGACTTCTTGTGTCCTACCGTAGAACCTCTGACTTCTTGTGTCCTACTGTAGAACCCATGACTTCTTGTGTCCTACCGTAGAACCTCTGACTTCTTGTGTCCTACTGTAGAACCTCTGACTTCTTGTGTCCTACTGTAGAACCTCTGACTTCTTGTGTCGTACTGTAGAACCTCTGACTTCTTGTGTCCTACTGTAGAACCCATGACTTCTTGTGTCCTACTGTAGAACCCATGACCTCTTGTGTCCTACTGTAGAACCTCTGACTTCTTGTAACCTACTGTAGAACCCATGACTTCTTGTGTCCTACTGTAGAACCCATGACTTCTTGTGTCCTACTGTAGAACCCATGACTTCTTGTGTCCTACTGTAGAACCTCTGACTTCTTGTGTCCTACTGTAGAACCTCTGACTTCTTGTGTCCTACCGTAGAACCTCTGACTTCTTGTGTCCTACTGTAGAACCCATGACTTCTTGTGTCCTACTGTAGAACCCATGACTTCTTGTGTCCTACCATAGAACCCATGACTTCTTGTGTCCTACTGTAGAACCCATGACTTCTTGTGTCCTACTGTAGAACCCATGACTTCTTGTGTCCTACTGTAGAACCTCTGACTTCTTGTGTCCTACTGTAGAAACCATGACTTCTTGTGTCCTACTGTAGAACCCATGACTTCTTGTGTCCTACTGTAGAACCTCTGACTTCTTGTGTCCTACTGTAGAACCCATGACTTCTTGTGTCCTACTGTAGAACCCATGACTTCTTGTGTCCTACTGTAGAACGTCTGACTTCTTGTGTCCTACCGTAGAACCTCTGACTTCTTGTGTCCTACTGTAGAACCCATGACTTCTTGTGTCCTACTGTAGAACCTCTGACTTCTTGTGTCCTACTGTAGAACCTCTGACTTCTTGTGTCCTACTGTAGAACCCATGACTTCTTGTGTCCTACTGTAGAACCTCTGACTTCTTGTGTCCTACTGTAGAACCCATGACTTCTTGTGTCCTACTGTTGAACCTCTGACTTCTTGTGTCCTACTGTTGAATCTCTGACCTATTATGTGCTGGCGTTGTGTCCTACTGTTGAACCTCTGACTTCTTGTGTCCTACTGTTGAACCTCTGACTTCTTGTATCCTACTGTTGAACCTCTGACTTCTTGTGTCCTATTGTCGAACCTCTGACTTCTTGTGTGCCGGTGTTGTGCCAGGGGTGTATCCTACTGTTGAACCTCTGACTTCTTGTATCCTACTGTTGAACTTCTGACTTCTTGTGTCCTACTGTTGAACCTCTGACTTCTTGTGTCCTACTGTTGAACCTCTGACTTCTTATGTCCTACTGTTGAACCTCTGACTTCTTGTGTCCCGGTGTTAAACCTCTGACTTCTTATGTGCTGGTTTTGTGTCAGAGGTGTGACCTACTGCTGAATCTCTGACTTCTTGTGTCCTACTGTAGAACCTATGACTTCTTGTATCCTACTGTAGAACCTCTGAATTCTTGTGTCCTACTGTTGAACCTCTGACTTCTTGTGTCCTACTGTAGAACCTCTGACTTCTTGTGTCCTACTGTAGAACCCATGACTTCTTGTGTCCTACTGTAGAACCTCTGACTTCTTGTGTCCTACTGTAGAACCTCTGACTTCTTGTGTCCTACTGTAGAACCCATGACTTCTTGTGTCCTACTGTTGAACCTCTGACTTCTTGTGTCCTACTGTAGAACCTCTGACTTCTTGTGTCCTACTGTAGAACCCATGACTTCTTGTGTCCTACTGTAGAACCCATGACTTCTTGTGTCCTACTGTAGAACCTCTGACTTCTTGTGTCCTACTGTAGAACCCATGACTTCTTGTGTCCTACCGTAGAACCCATGACTTCTTGTGTCCTACTGTAGAACCCATGACTTCTTGTGTCCTACTGTAGAACCCATGACTTCTTGTGTCCTACTGTAGAACCTCTGACTTCTTGTGTCCTACTGTAGAACCTCTGACTTCTTGTGTCCTACTGTAGAACCCATGACTTCTTGTGTCCTACTGTAGAACCCATGACTTCTTGTGTCCTACTGTAGAACCCATGACTTCTTGTGTCCTACTGTAGAACCCATGACTTCTTGTGTCCTACTGTAGAACCCATGACTTCTTGTGTCCTACTGTAGAACCCATGACTTCTTGTGTCCTACTGTAGAACCCATGACTTCTTGTGTCCTACCGTAGAACCCATGACTTCTTGTGTCCTACTGTAGAACCCATGACTTCTTGTGTCCTACTGTAGAACCTCTGACTTCTTGTGTCCTACTGTAGAACCCATGACTTCTTGTGTCCTACTGTAGAACCTCTGACTTCTTGTGTCCTACTGTAGAACCCATGACTTCTTGTGTCCTACTGTAGAACCCATGACTTCTTGTGTCCTACTGTAGAACCCATGACTTCTTGTGTCCTACCGTAGAACCTCTGACTTCTTATGTCCTACTGTAGAACCAATGACTTATTGTGTCCTACTGTAGAACCCATGACTTCTTGTGTCCTACTGTAGAACCTCTGACTTCTTGTGTCCTACCATAGAACCCATGACTTCTTGTGTCCTACTGTAGAACCCATGACTTCTTGTGTCCTACTGTAGAACCCATGACTTCTTGTGTCCTACCATAGAACCCATGACTTCTTGTGTCCTACCATAGAACCCATGACTTCTTGTAACCTACTGTAGAACCCATGACTTCTTGTGTCCTACTGTAGAACCCATGACTTCTTGTGTCCTACCATAGAACCCATGACTTCTTGTGTCCTACCGTTGAACCCATGACTTCTTGTGTCCTACTGTAGAACCCATGACTTCTTGTGTCCTACTGTAGAACCCATGACTTCTTGTGTCCTACCGTAGAACCTCTGACTTCTTGTGTCCTACTGTAGAACCTCTGACTTCTTGTGTCCTACTGTAGAACCTCTGACTTCTTGTGTCCTACTGTAGAACCCATGACTTCTTGTGTCCTACCGTAGAACCTCTGACTTCTTGTGTCCTACTGTAGAACCCATGACTTCTTGTGTCCTACCGTAGAACCTCTGACTTCTTGTGTCCTACTGTAGAACCTCTGACTTCTTGTGTCCTACTGTAGAACCTCTGACTT
This sequence comes from Cepaea hortensis, assembly GCA_963921405.1. Lineage (NCBI taxonomy): Eukaryota > Metazoa > Mollusca > Gastropoda > Stylommatophora > Helicidae > Cepaea > Cepaea hortensis. Next base: position 196,222,859 of record OY992876.1, read on the forward strand.
CTTGTGTCGTACTGTAGAACCTCTGACTTCTTGTGTCCTACTGTAGAACCCATGACTTCTTGTGTCCTACTGTAGAACCCATGACTTCTTGTGTCCTACTGTAGAACCTCTGACTTCATGTAACCTACTGTAGAACCCATGACTTCTTGTGTCCTACTGTAGAACCCATGACTTCTTGTGTCCTACTGTAGAACCCATGACTTCTTGTGTCCTACTGTAGAACCTCTGACTTCTTGTGTCCTACTGTAGAACCTCTGACTTCTTGTGTCCTACCGTAGAACCTCTGACTTCTTGTGTCCTACTGTAGAACCCATGACTTCTTGTGTCCTACTGTAGAACCCATGACTTCTTGTGTCCTACCATAGAACCCATGACTTCTTGTGTCCTACTGTAGAACCCATGACTTCTTGTGTCCTACTGTAGAACCCATGACTTCTTGTGTCCTACTGTAGAACCTCTGACTTCTTGTGTCCTACTGTAGAAACCATGACTTCTTGTGTCCTACTGTAGAACCCATGACTTCTTGTGTCCTACTGTAGAACCTCTGACTTCTTGTGTCCTACTGTAGAACCCATGACTTCTTGTGTCCTACTGTAGAACCCATGACTTCTTGTGTCCTACTGTAGAACGTCTGACTTCTTGTGTCCTACCGTAGAACGTCTGACTTCTTGTGTCCTACTGTAGAACCCATGACTTCTTGTGTCCTACTGTAGAACCCATGACTTCTTGTGTCCTACTGTAGAACCCATGACTTCTTGTGTCCTACTGTAGAACCCATGACTTCTTGTGTCCTACCGTAGAACCCATGACTTCTTGTGTCATACTGTAGAACCCATGACTTCTTGTGTCCTACTGTAGAACCCATGACTTCTTGTGTCCTACCATAGAACCTCTGACTTCTTGTGTCCTACTGTAGAACCCATGACTTCTTGTGTCCTACCGTAGAACCCATGACTTCTTGTGTCCTACTGTAGAACCCATGACTTCTTGTGTCCTACTGTAGAACCCATGACTTCTTGTGTCCTACTGTAGAACCCATGACTTCTTGTGTCCTACTGTAGAACCCATGACTTCTTGTGTCCTACCGTAGAACCCATGACTTCTTGTGTCCTACTGTAGAACCCATGACTTCTTGTGTCCTACTGTAGAACCTCTGACTTCTTGTGTCCTACTGTAGAACCCATGACTTCTTGTGTCATACTGTAGAACCTCTGACTTCTTGTGTCCTACTGTAGAACCCATGACTTCTTGTGTCCTACTGTAGAACCCATGACTTCTTGTGTCCTACTGTAGAACCCATGACTTCTTGTGTCCTACCGTAGAACCTCTGACTTCTTATGTCCTACTGTAGAACCAATGACTTATTGTGTCCTACTGTAGAACCCATGACTTCTTGTGTCCTACTGTAGAACCTCTGACATCTTGTGTCCTACCATAGAACCCATGACTTCTTGTGTCCTACTGTAGAACCCATGACTTCTTGTGTCCTACTGTAGAACCCATGACTTCTTGTGTCCTACCATAGAACCCATGACTTCTTGTGTCCTACCATAGAACCCATGACTTCTTGTAACCTACTGTAGAACCCATGACTTCTTGTGTCCTACTGTAGAACCCATGACTTCTTGTGTCCTACCATAGAACCCATGACTTCTTGTGTCCTACCGTTGAACCCATGACTTCTTGTGTCCTACTGTAGAACCCATGACTTCTTGTGTCCTACTGTAGAACCCATGACTTCTTGTGTCCTACCGTAGAACCTCTGACTTCTTGTGTCCTACTGTAGAACCTCTGACTTCTTGTGTCCTACTGTAGAACCCATGACTTCTTGTGTCCTACCGTAGAACCTCTGACTTCTTGTGTCCTACTGTAGAACCCATGACTTCTTGTGTCCTACTGTAGAACCCATGACTTCTTGTGTCCTACCGTAGAACCTCTGACTTCTTGTGTCCTACTGTAGAACCTCTGACTTCTTGTGTCCTACTGTAGAACCTCTGACTTCTTGTGTCGAACTGTAGAACCTCTGACTTCTTGTGTCCTACTGTAGAACCCATGACTTCTTGTGTCCTACTGTAGAACCCATGACTTCTTGTGTCCTACTGTAGAACCTCTGACTTCTTGTAACCTACTGTAGAACCCATGACTTCTTGTGTCCTACTGTAGAACCCATGACTTCTTGTGTCCTACTGTAGAACCCATGACTTCTTGTGTCCTACTGTAGAACCTCTGACTTCTTGTGTCCTACTGTAGAACCTCTGACTTCTTGTGTCCTACCGTAGAACCTCTGACTTCTTGTGTCCTACTGTAGAACCCATGACTTCTTGTGTCCTACTGTAGAACCCATGACTTCTTGTGTCCTACTGTAGAACCTCTGACTTCTTGTGTCCTACTGTAGAAACCATGACTTCTTGTGTCCTACTGTAGAACCCATGACTTCTTGTGTCCTACTGTAGAACCTCTGACTTGTTGTGTCCTACTGTAGAACCCATGACTTCTTGTGTCCTACTGTAGAACCCATGACTTCTTGTGTCCTACTGTAGAACGTCTGACTTCTTGTGTCCTACCGTAGAACCTCTGACTTCTTGTGTCCTACTGTAGAACCCATGACTTCTTGTGTCCTACTGTAGAACCTCTGACTTCTTGTGTCCTACTGTAGAACCTCTGACTTCTTGTGTCCTACTGTAGAACTCCTGACTTCTTGTGTCCTACTGTAGAACCCATGACTTCTTGTGTCCTACTGTAGAACCTCTGACTTCTTGTGTCCTACTGTAGAACCCATGACATCTTGTGTCCTACTGTAGAACCTCTGACTTCTTGTGTCCTACTGTAGAACCCATGACTTCTTGTGTCCTACTGTTGAACCTCTGACTTCTTGTGTCCTACTGTTGAATCTCTGACCTATTATGTGCTGGCGTTGTGTCCTACTGTTGAATCTCTGACTTCTTGTGTCCTACTGTTGAACCTCTGACTTCTTGTATCCTACTGTTGAACCTCTGACTTCTTGTGTCCTATTGTCGAACCTCTGACTTCTTGTGTGCTGGTGTTGTGCCAGGGGTGTATCCTACTGTTGAACCTCTGACTTCTTGTATCCTACTGTTGAACTTCTGACTTCTTGTGTCCTACTGTTGAACCTCTGACTTCTTGTGTCCTACTGTTGAACCTCTGACTTCTTATGTCCTACTGTTGAACCTCTGACTTCTTGTGTCCCGGTGTTAAACCTCTGACTTCTTATGTGCTGGTTTTGTGTCAGAGGTGTGACCTACTGCTGAATCTCTGACTTCTTGTGTCCTACTGTAGAACCTATGACTTCTTGTGTCCTACTGTAGAACCTCTGAATTCTTGTGTCCTACTGTTGAACCTCTGACTTCTTGTGTCCTACTGTAGAACCTCTGACTTCTTGTGTCCTACTGTAGAACCCATGACTTCTTGTGTCCTACTGTAGAACCTCTGACTTCTTGTGTCCTACTGTAGAACCTCTGACTTCTTGTGTCCTACTGTAGAACCCATGACTTCTTGTGTCCTACTGTTGAACCTCTGACTTCTTGTGTCCTACTGTAGAACCTCTGACTTCTTGTGTCCTACTGTAGAACCCATGACTTCTTGTGTCCTACTGTAGAACCTCTGACTTCTTGTGTCCTACTGTAGAACCTCTGACTTCTTGTGTCCTACTGTAGAACCTCTGACTTCTTGTGTCCTACTGTAGAACCCATGACTTCTTGTGTCCTACTGTAGAACCTCTGACTTCTTGTGTCCTACTGTAGAACCCATGACTTCTTGTGTCCTACCGTAGAACCCATGACTTCTTGTGTCCTACTGTAGAACCCATGACTTCTTGTGTCCTACTGTAGAACCCATGACTTCTTGTGTCCTACTGTAGAACCTCTGACTTCTTGTGTCCTACTGTAGAACCTCTGACTTCTTGTGTCCTACTGTAGAACCCATGACTTCTTGTGTCCTACTGTAGAACCCATGACTTCTTGTGTCCTACTGTAGAACCTCTGACTTCTTGTGTCCTACTGTAGAACCCATGACTTCTTGTGTCCTACTGTAGAACCTCTGACTTCTTGTGTCCTACCGTAGAACCTCTGACTTCTTGTTTCCTACTGTAGAACCCATGACTTCTTGTGTACTACTGTAGAACCCATGACTTCTTGTGTCCTACTGTTGAACCTCTGACTTCTTGTGTCCTACTGTTGAACCTCTGACTTCTTGTGTCCTACTGTAGAACCTCTGACTTCTTGTGTCCTACTGTAGAACCCATGACTTCTTGTGTCCTACTGTAGAACCCATGACTTCTTGTGTCCTACTGTAGAACCCATGACTTCTTGTGTCCTACTGTAGAACCCATGACTTCTTGTGTCCTACTGTAGAACCCATGACTTCTTGTGTCCTACTGTAGAACCTCTGACTTCTTGTGTCCTACTGTAGAACCCATGACTTCTTGTGTCCTACTGTAGAACCTCTGACTTCTTGTGTCCTACCATAGAACCTCTGACTTCTTGTTTCCTACTGTAGAACCCCTGACTTCTTGTGTACTACTGTAGAACCCATGACTTCTTGTGTCCTACTGTTGAACCACTGACTTCTTGTGTCCTACTGTAGAACCTCTGACTTCTTGTGTACTACTGTAGAACCCATGACTTCTTGTGTCCTACTGTTGAACCACTGACTTCTTGTGTCCTACTGTTGAACCTCTGACTTCTTGTGTCCTACTGTAAAACCATGACTTCTTGTGTCCTACTGTAGAACCTCTGACTTCTTGTGTCCTACTGTTGAACCTCTGACTTCTTGTGTCCTACTGTAGAACCCATGACTTCTTGTGTCCTACTGTAGAACCTCTGACTTCTTGTGTCCTACTGTAGAACCTCTGACTTCTTGTGTCCTACTGTAGAACCTCTGACTTCCTGTGTCCTACCATAGAACCTCTGACTTCTTGTGTCCTACTGTAGAACCTCTGACTTCTTGTGTCCTACCATAGAACCTCTGACTTCTTGTGTCCTACTGTAGAACCTCTGACTTCTTGTGTCCTACTGTAGAACTCATGACTTCTTGTGTCCTACTGTAGAACCTCTGACTTCTTGTGTCCTACCGTTGAACCCATGACTTCTTGTGTCCTACTGTAGAACCTCTGACTTCTTGTGTCCTACTGTAGAACCCATGACTTCTTGTGTCCTACTGTAGAACTCATGACTTCTTGTGTCCTACTGTAGAACCTCTGACTTCTTGTGTCCTACCGTTGAACCCATGACTTCTTGTGTCCTACTGTAGAACCTCTGATTTCTTGTGTCCTACTGTAGAACCTCTGACTTCTTGTGTCCTACTGTTGAACCTCTGACTTCTTGTGTCCTACTGTTGAACCTCTGACTTCTTGTGTCCTACTGTTGAACCTCTGGCTTCTTGTGTCCTACTGTAGAACCTCTGACTTCTTGTGTCCTACTGTAGAACCTCTGACTTCTTGTGTCCTACTGTAGAACCTCTGACTTCTTGTGTCCTACTGTAGAACCTCTGACTTCTTGTGTCCTACTGTAGAACCTCTGACTTCTTGTGTCCTACTGTAGAACCTCTGACTTCTTGTGTCCTACTGTAGAACCTCTGACTTCTTGTGTCCTACTGTTGAACCTCTGACTTCTTGTGTCCTACTGTAGAACCCATGACTTCTTGTGTCCTACTGTAGAACTCCTGACTTCTTGTGTCCTACTGTAGAACTCCTGACTTCTTGTGTCCTACTGTAGAACCCATGACTTCTTGTGTCCTACTGTAGAACCTCTGACTTCTTGTGTCCTACTGTTGAACCTCTGACTTCTTGTGTCCTACTGTAGAACCCATGACTTCTTGTGTCCTACTGTAGAACCCACGACTTCTTGTGTCCTACTGTTGAACCTCTGACTTCTTGTGTCCTACTGTTGAACCTCTGACTTCTTGTGTCCTACTGTAGAACCCATGACTTCTTGTGTCCTACTGTAGAACCTCTGACTTCTTGTGTCCTACTGTAGAACTCCTGACTTCTTGTGTCCTACTGTAGAACCTCTGACTTCTTGTGTCCTACTGTAGAACCTCTGACTTCTTGTGTCCTACTGTAGAACCCATGACTTCTTGTGTCCTACTGTAGAACCTCTGACTTCTTGTGTCCTACTGTAGAACCTCTGACTTCTTGTGTCCTACTGTAGAACTCCTGACTTCTTGTGTCCTACTGTACTACCCATGACTTCTTGTGTCCTACTGTAGAACCTCTGACTTCTTGTGTCCTACTGTAGAACCTCTGACTTCTTGTGTCCTACTGTAGAACCCATGACTTCTTGTGTCCTACTGTAGAACCCATGACTTCTTGTGTCCTACTGTAGAACCTCTGACTTCTTGTGTCCTACTGTAGAACTCCTGACTTCTTGTGTCCTACTGTAGAACCTCTGACTTCTTGTGTCCTACTGTAGAACCTCTGACTTCTTGTGTCCTACTGTAGAACTCCTGACTTCTTGTGTCCTACTGTAGAACCTCTGACTTCTTGTGTCCTACTGTAGAACCTCTGACTTCTTGTGTCCTACTGTAGAACTCCTGACTTCTTGTGTCCTACTGTAGAACCCATGACTTCTTGTGACCTACTGTAGAACCTCTGACTTCTTGTGTCCTACTGTAGAACCTCTGACTTCTTGTGTCCTACTGTAGAACCTCTGACTTCTTGTGTCCTACTGTAGAACTCCTGACTTCTTGTGTCCTACTGTAGAAACTCTGACTTCTTGTGTCCTACTGTATAACCCATGACTTCTTGTGTCCTACTGTAGAACCTCTGACTTCTTGTGTCCTACTGTTGAACCTCTGACTTCTTGTGTCCTACTGTAGAACCTCTGACTTCTTGTGTCCTACTGTAGAACCTCTGACTTCTTGTGTCCTACTGTAGAACCTCTGACTTCTTGTGTCCTACTGTAGAACCTCTGACTTCTTGTGTCCTACTGTAGAACCTCTGACTTCTTGTGTCCTACTGTAGAACCTCTGACTTCTTGTGTCCTACTGTAGAACCTCTGACTTCTTGTGTCCTACTGTAGAACCTCTGACTTCTTGTGTCCTACTGTAGAACCTCTGACTTCTTGTGTCCTACTGTTGAACCTCTGACTTCTTGTGTCCTACTGTAGAACCCATGACTTCTTGTGTCCTACTGTAGAACCTCTGACTTCTTGTGTCCTACTGTAGAACCTCTGACTTCTTGTGTCCTACTGTAGAACTCCTGACTTCTTGTGTCCTACTGTAGAACCCATGACTTCTTGTGTCCTACTGTAGAACCTCTGACTTCTTGTGTCCTACTGTTGAACCTCTGACTTCTTGTGTCCTACTGTAGAACCCATGACTTCTTGTGTCCTACTGTAGAACCCACGACTTCTTGTGTCCTACTGTTGAACCTCTGACTTCTTGTGTCCTACTGTTGAACCTCTGACTTCTTGTGTCCTACTGTAGAACCCATGACTTCTTGTGTCCTACTGTAGAACCTCTGACTTCTTGTGTCCTACTGTAGAACCTCTGACTTCTTGTGTCCTACCGTAGAACCTCTGACTTCTTGTGTCCTACTGTAGAACCTCTGACTTCTTGTGTCCTACTGTAGAACCTCTGACTTCTTGTGTCGTACTGTAGAACCTCTGACTTCTTGTGTCCTACTGTAGAACCCATGACTTCTTGTGTCCTACTGTAGAACCTCTGACTTCTTGTGTCCTACCGTAGAACCTCTGACTTCTTGTGTCCTACTGTAGAACCTCTGACTTCTTGTGTCCTACTGTAGAACCCATGACTTCTTGTGTCCTACTGTAGAACCTCTGACTTCTTGTAACCTACTGTAGAACCCATGACTTCTTGTGTCCTACTGTAGAACCCATGACTTCTTGTGTCCTACTGTAGAACCCATGACTTCTTGTGTCCTACTGTAGAACCTCTGACTTCTTGTGTCCTACTGTAGAACCTCTGACTTCTTGTGTCCTACCGTAGAACCTCTGACTTCTTGTGTCCTACTGTAGAACCCATGACTTCTTGTGTCCTACTGTAGAACCCATGACTTCTTGTGTCCTACTGTAGAACCTCTGACTTCTTGTGTCCTACTGTAGAAACCATGACTTCTTGTGTCCTACTGTAGAACCCATGACTTCTTGTGTCCTACTGTAGAACCTCTGACTTGTTGTGTCCTACTGTAGAACCCATGACTTCTTGTGTCCTACTGTAGAACCCATGACTTCTTGTGTCCTACTGTAGAACGTCTGACTTCTTGTGTCCTACCGTAGAACCTCTGACTTCTTGTGTCCTACTGTAGAACCCATGACTTCTTGTGTCCTACTGTAGAACCTCTGACTTCTTGTGTCCTACTGTAGAACCTCTGACTTCTTGTGTCCTACTGTAGAACCCATGACATCTTGTGTCCTACTGTAGAACCTCTGACTTCTTGTGTCCTACTGTAGAACCCATGACTTCTTGTGTCCTACTGTTGAACCTCTGACTTCTTGTGTCCTACTGTTGAATCTCTGACCTATTATGTGCTGGCGTTGTGTCCTACTGTTGAATCTCTGACTTCTTGTGTCCTACTGTTGAACCTCTGACTTCTTGTATCCTACTGTTGAACCTCTGACTTCTTGTGTCCTATTGTCGAACCTCTGACTTCTTGTGTGCCGGTGTTGTGCCAGGGGTGTATCCTACTGTTGAACCTCTGACTTCTTGTATCCTACTGTTGAACTTCTGACTTCTTGTGTCCTACTGTTGAACCTCTGACTTCTTGTGTCCTACTGTTGAACCTCTGACTTCTTATGTCCTACTGTTGAACCTCTGACTTCTTGTGTCCCGGTGTTAAACCTCTGACTTCTTATGTGCTGGTTTTGTGTCAGAGGTGTGACCTACTGCTGAATCTCTGACTTCTTGTGTCCTACTGTAGAACCTATGACTTCTTGTGTCCTACTGTAGAACCTCTGAATTCTTGTGTCCTACTGTTGAACCTCTGACTTCTTGTGTCCTACTGTAGAACCTCTGACTTCTTGTGTCCTACTGTAGAACCCATGACTTCTTGTGTCCTACTGTAGAACCTCTGACTTCTTGTGTCCTACTGTAGAACCTCTGACTTCTTGTGTCCTACTGTAGAACCCATGACTTCTTGTGTCCTACTGTTGAACCTCTGACTTCTTGTGTCCTACTGTAGAACCTCTGACTTCTTGTGTCCTACTGTAGAACCCATGACTTCTTGTGTCCTACTGTAGAACCTCTGACTTCTTGTGTCCTACTGTAGAACCTCTGACTTCTTGTGTCCTACTGTAGAACCTCTGACTTCTTGTGTCCTACTGTAGAACCCATGACTTCTTGTGTCCTACTGTAGAACCTCTGACTTCTTGTGTCCTACTGTAGAACCCATGACTTCTTGTGTCCTACCGTAGAACCCATGACTTCTTGTGTCCTACTGTAGAACCCATGACTTCTTGTGTCCTACTGTAGAACCCATGACTTCTTGTGTCCTACTGTAGAACCTCTGACTTCTTGTGTCCTACTGTAGAACCTCTGACTTCTTGTGTCCTACTGTAGAACCCATGACTTCTTGTGTCCTACTGTAGAACCCATGACTTCTTGTGTCCTACTGTAGAACCTCTGACTTCTTGTGTCCTACTGTAGAACCCATGACTTCTTGTGTCCTACTGTAGAACCTCTGACTTCTTGTGTCCTACCGTAGAACCTCTGACTTCTTGTTTCCTACTGTAGAACCCATGACTTCTTGTGTACTACTGTAGAACCCATGACTTCTTGTGTCCTACTGTTGAACCTCTGACTTCTTGTGTCCTACTGTTGAACCTCTGACTTCTTGTGTCCTACTGTAGAACCTCTGACTTCTTGTGTCCTACTGTAGAACCCATGACTTCTTGTGTCCTACTGTAGAACCCATGACTTCTTGTGTCCTACTGTAGAACCCATGACTTCTTGTGTCCTACTGTAGAACCCATGACTTCTTGTGTCCTACTGTAGAACCCATGACTTCTTGTGTCCTACTGTAGAACCTCTGACTTCTTGTGTCCTACTGTAGAACCCATGACTTCTTGTGTCCTACTGTAGAACCTCTGACTTCTTGTGTCCTACCGTAGAACCTCTGACTTCTTGTTTCCTACTGTAGAACCCCTGACTTCTTGTGTACTACTGTAGAACCCATGACTTCTTGTGTCCTACTGTTGAACCACTGACTTCTTGTGTCCTACTGTAGAACCTCTGACTTCTTGTGTACTACTGTAGAACCCATGACTTCTTGTGTCCTACTGTTGAACCACTGACTTCTTGTGTCCTACTGTTGAACCTCTGACTTCTTGTGTCCTACTGTAAAACCATGACTTCTTGTGTCCTACTGTAGAACCTCTGACTTCTTGTGTCCTACTGTTGAACCTCTGACTTCTTGTGTCCTACTGTAGAACCCATGACTTCTTGTGTCCTACTGTAGAACCTCTGACTTCTTGTGTCCTACTGTAGAACCTCTGACTTCTTGTGTCCTACTGTAGAACCTCTGACTTCCTGTGTCCTACCATAGAACCTCTGACTTCTTGTGTCCTACTGTAGAACCTCTGACTTCTTGTGTCCTACCATAGAACCTCTGACTTCTTGTGTCCTACTGTAGAACCTCTGACTTCTTGTGTCCTACTGTAGAACTCATGACTTCTTGTGTCCTACTGTAGAACCTCTGACTTCTTGTGTCCTACCGTTGAACCCATGACTTCTTGTGTCCTACTGTAGAACCTCTGACTTCTTGTGTCCTACTGTAGAACCCATGACTTCTTGTGTCCTACTGTAGAACTCATGACTTCTTGTGTCCTACTGTAGAACCTCTGACTTCTTGTGTCCTACCGTTGAACCCATGACTTCTTGTGTCCTACTGTAGAACCTCTGATTTCTTGTGTCCTACTGTAGAACCTCTGACTTCTTGTGTCCTACTGTTGAACCTCTGACTTCTTGTGTCCTACTGTTGAACCTCTGACTTCTTGTGTCCTACTGTTGAACCTCTGGCTTCTTGTGTCCTACTGTAGAACCTCTGACTTCTTGTGTCCTACTGTAGAACCTCTGACTTCTTGTGTCCTACTGTAGAACCTCTGACTTCTTGTGTCCTACTGTAGAACCTCTGACTTCTTGTGTCCTACTGTAGAACCTCTGACTTCTTGTGTCCTACTGTAGAACCTCTGACTTCTTGTGTCCTACTGTAGAACCTCTGACTTCTTGTGTCCTACTGTTGAACCTCTGACTTCTTGTGTCCTACTGTAGAACCCATGACTTCTTGTGTCCTACTGTAGAACTCCTGACTTCTTGTGTCCTACTGTAGAACTCCTGACTTCTTGTGTCCTACTGTAGAACCCATGACTTCTTGTGTCCTACTGTAGAACCTCTGACTTCTTGTGTCCTACTGTTGAACCTCTGACTTCTTGTGTCCTACTGTAGAACCCATGACTTCTTGTGTCCTACTGTAGAACCCACGACTTCTTGTGTCCTACTGTTGAACCTCTGACTTCTTGTGTCCTACTGTTGAACCTCTGACTTCTTGTGTCCTACTGTAGAACCCATGACTTCTTGTGTCCTACTGTAGAACCTCTGACTTCTTGTGTCCTACTGTAGAACTCCTGACTTCTTGTGTCCTACTGTAGAACCTCTGACTTCTTGTGTCCTACTGTAGAACCTCTGACTTCTTGTGTCCTACTGTAGAACCCATGACTTCTTGTGTCCTACTGTAAAACCTCTGACTTCTTGTGTCCTACTGTAGAACCTCTGACTTCTTGTGTCCTACTGTAGAACTCCTGACTTCTTGTGTCCTACTGTAGAACCCATGACTTCTTGTGTCCTACTGTTGAACCTCTGACTTCTTGTGTCCTACTGTTGAACCTCTGACTTCTTGTGTCCTACTGTAGAACTCCTGACTTCTTGTGTCCTACTGTAGAACCTCTGACTTCTTGTGTCCTACTGTAGAACCTCTGACTTCTTGTGTCCTACTGTAGAACCCATGACTTCTTGTGTCCTACTGTAGAACCCATGACTTCTTGTGTCCTACTGTAGAACCTCTGACTTCTTGTGTCCTACTGTAGAACTCCTGACTTCTTGTGTCCTACTGTAGAACTCCTGACTTCTTGTGTCCTACTGTAGAACCCATGACTTCTTGTGTCCTACTGTAGAACCCATGACTTCTTGTGTCCTACTGTAGAACCTCTGACTTCTTGTGTCCTACTGTTGAACCTCTGACTTCTTGTGTCCTAATGTAGAACTCCTGACTTCTTGTGTCCTACTGTAGAACCCATGACTTCTTGTGTCCTACTGTTGAACCTCTGACTTCTTGTGTCCTACTGTAGAACTCCTGACTTCTTGTGTCCTACTGTAGAACCTCTGACTTCTTGTGTCCTACTGTAGAACCTCTGACTTCTTGTGTCCTACTGTAGAACTCCTGACTTCTTGTGTCCTACTGTAGAACCTCTGACTTCTTGTGTCCTACTGTTGAACCTCTGACTTCTTGTGTCCTACTGTAGAACTCCTGACTTCTTGTGTCCTACTGTAGAACCTCTGACTTCTTGTGTCCTACTGTAGAACCTCTGACTTCTTGTGTCCTACTGTAGAACTCCTGACTTCTTGTGTCCTACTGTAGAAACTCTGACTTCTTGTGTCCTACTGTATAACCCATGACTTCTTGTGTCCTACTGTAGAACCTCTGACTTCTTGTGTCCTACTGTTGAACCTCTGACTTCTTGTGTCCTACTGTAGAACCTCTGACTTCTTGTGTCCTACTGTAGAACCTCTGACTTCTTGTGTCCTACTGTAGAACCTCTGACTTCTTGTGTCCTACTGTAGAACCTCTGACTTCTTGTGTCCTACTGTAGAACCTCTGACTTCTTGTGTCCTACTGTAGAACCTCTGACTTCTTGTGTCCTACTGTAGAACCACTGACTTCTTGTGTCCTACTGTAGAACCTCTGACTTCTTGTGTCCTACTGTAGAACCTCTGACTTCTTGTGTCCTACTGTTGAACCTCTGACTTCTTGTGTCCTACTGTAGAACCCATGACTTCTTGTGTCCTACTGTAGAACCTCTGACTTCTTGTGTCCTACTGTAGAACCTCTGACTTCTTGTGTCCTACTGTAGAACTCCTGACTTCTTGTGTCCTACTGTAGAACCCATGACTTCTTGTGTCCTACTGTAGAACCTCTGACTTCTTGTGTCCTACTGTTGAACCTCTGACTTCTTGTGTCCTACTGTAGAACCCATGACTTCTTGTGTCCTACTGTAGAACCCACGACTTCTTGTGTCCTACTGTAGAACCCATGACTTCTTGTGTCCTACTGTTGAACCTCTGACTTCTTGTGTCCTACTGTTGAACCTCTGACTTCTTGTGTCCTACTGTAGAACCCATGACTTCTTGTGTCCTACTGTAGAACCTCTGACTTCTTGTGTCCTACTGTAGAACTCCTGACTTCTTGTGTCCTACTGTAGAACCTCTGACTTCTTGTGTCCTACTGTAGAACCTCTGACTTCTTGTGTCCTACTGTAGAACCCATGACTTCTTGTGTCCTACTGTAGAACCTCTGACTTCTTGTGTCCTACTGTAGAACCTCTGACTTCTTGTGTCCTACTGTAGAACTCCTGACTTCTTGTGTCCTACTGTAGAACCCATGACTTCTTGTGTCCTACTGTAGAACCTCTGACTTCTTGTGTCCTACTGTAGAACCTCTGACTTCTTGTGTCCTACTGTAGAACTCCTGACTTCTTGTGACCTACTGTAGAACCCATGACTTCTTGTGTCCTACTGTAGAACCTCTGACTTCTTGTGTCCTACTGTAGAACTCCTGACTTCTTGTGTCCTACTGTAGAACCCATGACTTCTTGTGTCCTACTGTAGAACCCATGACTTCTTGTGTCCTACTGTAGAACCTCTGACTTCTTGTGTCCTACTGTTGAACCTCTGACTTCTTGTGTCCTAATGTAGAACTCCTGACTTCTTGTGTCCTACTGTAGAACCCATGACTTCTTGTGTCCTACTGTTGAACCTCTGACTTCTTGTGTCCTACTGTAGAACTCCTGACTTCTTGTGTCCTACTGTAGAACCTCTGACTTCTTGTGTCCTACTGTAGAACCTCTGACTTCTTGTGTCCTACTGTAGAACTCCTGACTTCTTGTGTCCTACTGTAGAACCCATGACTTCTTGTGACCTACTGTAGAACCTCTGACTTCTTGTGACCTACTGTAGAACCTCTGACTTCTTGTGTCCTACTGTAGAACCTCTGACTTCTTGTGTCCTACTGTAGAACTCCTGACTTCTTGTGTCCTACTGTAGAAACTCTGACTTCTTGTGACCTACTGTAGAACCTCTGACTTCTTGTGTCCTACTGTAGAACCTCTGACTTCTTGTGTCCTACTGTAGAACTCCTGACTTCTTGTGTCCTACTGTAGAAACTCTGACTTCTTGTGTCCTACTGTATAACCCATGACTTCTTGTGTCCTACTGTAGAACCTCTGACTTCTTGTGTCCTACTGTTGAACCTCTGACTTCTTGTGTCCTACTGTAGAACCTCTGACTTCTTGTGTCCTACTGTAGAACCTCTGACTTCTTGTGTCCTACTGTAGAACCTCTGACTTCTTGTGTCCTACTGTAGAACCTCTGACTTCTTGTGTCCTACTGTAGAACCTCTGACTTCTTGTGTCCAACTGTAGACCCCTGACTTCTTGTGTCCTACTGTAGAACCCATGACTTCTTGTGTCCTACTGTAGAACCTCTGACTTCTTGTGTCCTACTGTAGAACCTCTGACTTCTTGTGTCCTACTGTAGAACCCATGACTTCTTGTGTCCTACTGTAGAACCTCTGACTTCTTGTGTCCTACTGTAGAACCTCTGACTTCTTGTGTCCTACTGTAGAACCTCTGACTTCTTGTGTCCTACTGTAGAACCTCTGACTTCTTGTGTCCTACTGTTGAACCTCTGACTTCTTGTGTCCTACTGTTGAACCTCTGACTTCTTGTGTCCTACTGTTGAACCTCTGACTTCTTGTGTCCTACTGTTGAACCTCTGACTTCTTGTGTCCTACTGTAGAACCTCTGACTTCTTGTGTCCTACTGTTGAACCTCTGACTTCTTGTGTCCTACTGTTGAACCTCTGACTTCTTGTGTCCTACTGTAGAACCTCTGACTTCTTGTGTCCTACTGTAGAACCCATGACTTCTTGTGTCCTACTGTAGAACTCCTGACTTCTTGTGTCCTACTGTAGAACCCATGACTTCTTGTGTCCTACTGTAGAACCTCTGACTTCTTGTGTCCTACTGTTGAACCTCTGACTTCTTGTGTCCTACTGTAGAACCCATGACTTCTTGTGTCCTACTGTAGAACCCATGACTTCTTGTGTCCTACTGTAGAACTCCTGACTTCTTGTGTCCTACTGTAGAACCTCTGACTTCTTGTGTCCAACTGTAGACCCCTGACTTCTTGTGTCCTACTGTAGAACCCATGACTTCTTGTGTCCTACTGTAGAACCCTGACTTCTTGTGTCCTACTGTAGACCCCTGACTTCTTGTGTCCTACTGTAGAACCCATGACTTCTTGTGTCCTACTGTAGAACCCATGACTTCTTGTGTCCTACTGTAGACCCCTGACTTCTTGTGTCCTACTGTAGAACCCATGACTTCTTGTGTCCTACTGTAGAACCCATGACTTCTTGTGTCCTACTGTAGAACCCATGACTTCTTGTGTCCTACTGTAGAACCCATGACTTCTTGTGTCCTACTGTAGACCCATGACTTCTTGTGTCCTACTGTAGAACCCATGACTTCTTGTGTCCTACTGTAGAACCCTGACTTCTTGTGTCCTACTGTAGACCCCTGACTTCTTGTGTCCTACTGTAGAACCCATGACTTCTTGTGTCCTACTGTAGACCCCTGACTTCTTGTGTCCTACTGTAGAACCCATGACTTCTTGTGTCCTACTGTAGAACCTCTGACTTCTTGTGTCCTACTGTAGACCCCTGACTTCTTGTGTCCTACTGTAGAACCCATGACTTCTTGTGTCCTACTGTAGACCCCTGACTTCTTGTGTCCTACTGTAGAACCCATGACTTCTTGTGTCCTACTGTAGAACCCATGACTTCTTGTGTCCTACTGTAGAACCCATGACTTCTTGTGTCCTACTGTAGACCCATGACTTCTTGTGTCCTACTGTAGAACCCATGACTTCTTGTGTCCTACTGTAGAACCCTGACTTCTTGTGTCCTACTGTAGACCCCTGACTTCTTGTGTCCTACTGTAGAACCCATGACTTCTTGTGTCCTACTGTAGACCCCTGACTTCTTGTGTCCTACTGTAGAACCCATGACTTCTTGTGTCCTACTGTAGAACCCATGACTTCTTGTGTCCAACTGTAGACCCCTGACTTCTTGTGTCCAACTGTAGACCCCTGACTTCTTGTGTCCTACTGTAGAACCCATGACTTCTTGTGTCCTACTGTAGACCCCTGACTTCTTGTGTCCTACTGTAGAACCCATGACTTCTTGTGTCCTACTGTAGAACCTCTGACTTCTTGTGTCCTACTGTAGAACCCATGACTTCTTGTGTCCTACTGTAGAACCCATGACTTCTTGTGTCCTACTGTAGAACCTCTGACTTCTTGTGTCCTACTGTAGAACCCATGACTTCTTGTGTCCTACTGTTGAACCTCTGACTTCTTGTGTCCTACTGTAGAACCTCTGACTTCTTGTGTCCTACTGTAGAACCTCTGACTTCTTGTGTCCTACTGTTGAACCTCTGACTTCTTGTGTCCTACTGTAGAACCTCTGACTTCTTGTGTCCTACTGTAGAACCTCTGACTTCTTGTGTCCTACTGTAGAACCTCTGACTTCTTGTGTCCTACTGTTGAACCTCTGACTTCTTGTGTCCTACTGTTGAACCTCTGACTTCTTGTGTCCTACTGTAGAACCTCTGACTTCTTGTGTCCTACTGTAGAACCTCTGACTTCTTGTGTCCTACTGTAGAACCTCTGACTTCTTGTGTCCTACTGTTGAACCTCTGACTTCTTGTGTCCTACTGTTGAACCTCTGACTTCTTGTGTCCTACTGTTGAACCTCTGACTTCTTGTGTCCTACTGTTGAACCTCTGACTTCTTGTGTCCTACTGTAGAACCTCTGACTTCTTGTGTCCTACTGTTGAACCTCTGACTTCTTGTGTCCTACTGTTGAACCTCTGACTTCTTGTGTCCTACTGTAGAACCTCTGACTTCTTGTGTCCTACTGTAGAACCCATGACTTCTTGTGTCCTACTGTAGAACCTCTGACTTCTTGTGTCCTACTGTTGAACCTCTGACTTCTTGTGTCCTACTGTTGAACCTCTGACTTCTTGTGTCCTACTGTAGAACCCCTGACTTCTTGTGTCCTACTGTAGAACCCATGACTTCTTGTGTCCTACTGTAGAACCCATGACTTCTTGTGTCCTACTGTTGAACCCATGACTTCTTGTGTCCTACTGTAGAACCTCTGACTTCTTGTGTCCTACTGTAGAACCTCTGACTTCTTGTGTCCTACTGTAGAACCTCTGACTTCTTGTGTCCTACTGTAGAACCTCTGACTTGTGTCCTACTGTAGAACCCCTGACTTCTTGTGTCCTACTGTAGAACCCATGACTTCTTGTGTCCTACTGTAGAACCCATGACTTCTTGTGTCCTACTGTTGAACCCATGACTTCTTGTGTCCTACTGTAGAACCTCTGACTTCTTGTGTCCTACTGTAGAACCTCTGACTTCTTGTGTCCTACTGTAGAACCCATGACTTCTTGTGTCCTACTGTAGAACCTCTGACTTCTTGTGTCCTACTGTAGAACCTCTGACTTCTTGTGTCCTACTGTAGAACCCATGACTTCTTGTGTCCTACTGTAGAACCCATGACTTCTTGTGTCCTACTGTTGAACCCATGACTTCTTGTGTCCTACTGTAGAACCCATGACTTCTTGTGTCCTACTGTTGAACCTCTGACTTCTTGTGTCCTACTGTAGAACCCATGACTTCTTGTGTCCTACTGTAGAACCCATGACTTCTTGTGTCCTACTGTTGAACCTCTGACTTCTTGTGTCCTACTGTAGAACCCATGACTTCTTGTGGACAGTACCCATGGTTGTTGATTATGGCGCCAAGAGAATCAAAGAGTTGTCCAGTGTGAAAAGAATAATGAATGCTGAAAAAATAGAGAATATTTAATATTATAAAACACGCCTTTCAAATATTAGGAACAAAGCAAATTTGATGTTTGTACTTGTGGAAACATAGATTACTTCTACATGGCTGATATTAAAACCAGATAAAGCAGATAGGAATGCCCCTCAGAAATCCTTCATTAGCTGGATAAACTCAAAGCAGATCAATTTCTAGATGCGTTTGACATTTCAATATATTCAAAACAATGTTTTTTTTTCGTAGTGAATTTGAATAACGTAGACACAAACAATAGATTGCACGATTTATTGCCTGTCATATTTCGCTCATCTCATCGGGTACATACTGTAGAAATCACTCAACATAAACTAAAGTAATTATGCGGGTCGTTCACAAAGTAATGCACCACATCATTTTCTCAGCTAAAAGTGAAGATAGAAGCCGGACATTTTGCACTCTTCAAATATGGCATGTGCTAATTCTTTGCACCTAATTGCACCCCAATCGGTCAAATAATATGGCTGCCCTAAACCGTTGAAATTGAACGTGTTAGCAACTTCCGTTATAAGCAGCGAATTGTGATAGAATTTCTCGTTGCAGAGAAGGAAATCGTTGTGAACATTCACAAACGTCTATGTGTTGGGTATGGAGGTTTTGCAATCTACAGGAGCTCGGTCAATCGCTGAATTCAGAGAATCACATAATTAGAAGTGGAAGTTCGGAGTTGCTAGATCGGCCGCGCTGTGGACGTCCAGACACAGCGACCAACGCAGAAATGTTGAAATGCGTTGAGGGCATTTGCTTACTGGTGGGCGAATCACTGCACAACAGTTGGCCTTACAGCTGTCGGTCAGCAGTGGTAGTGCAAATGCACGTATGAAAACTCTCGGACTGTCTAAGGTTTGCGCACGATGGGTTCCTCGAAGTCTCACAAATGACCACCGATTGCAAAGGAAGGCACCTTCTTCTGAATTGTTGGAGCTGATGGAGAGAACGATTTGGCTAAGATCGTTACAGATGACGAAATCTGGGCAAATTATTTTGAACCTGAGACAAAGAGACAGTCGATGGGTCGCGTCATCCGCAATCACCACGAAGAAAGAAATTCATGACAACTCCTTCAGCAGGTAAGATCGTGATCACTGTCTTTTGGGACATTGAAGGTGTGATTGTTGTGGGTGTCATGCCAGGAGGAGAGACAATAAATTCCCAAGTTTACATTAAGAGTAGTGTCTTATCTCATCAGGTTCCTCTTGTACGTTGTGGTGTCAAGGTGAAGCATAAACAGCGGGAGAATGCACGTATATGGGATTCAAATCAAATCAAATCAAATCAACTTTATTAGGGTCACAAATTGGGCGCGCAGGCCCGTCTTACATTCGGCCCTTCCAATCACTCGTCTTTCGTTCATCAAGAGCATTATACATTTACACAGGAAGAAAAATAAACATTTTGAAATGAATGTTGTAAACATAAACAAGGCTAAACATGGAGAAAAATGTGTACATAAAAAGTATGTGACGTAAAAGTAGTGATGCCAGCGCGTCCCACACACACACACACACACACACACACACACACCACACACACTCTCTCTCTCTCTCTCACTCTCACTCATTCACTCACACACACACACTCTCACTCATTCACTCTCCCGCTCACTCATTCACTCTCCCGTTCACTCATTCACTTCCCGTTCACTCATTCACTCTCCCGCTCACTCATTCACTCTCCCGCTCACTCATTCACTCTCACTCATTCTGTCTCTCCCGCTCACTCATTCACTCTCCCGCTCACTCATTCACTCTCCCGCTCACTCATTCACTCTCCCGTTCAATCATTCACTCTCCCGCTCACTCATTCACTCTCACTCATTCACTCTCACGCTCACTCATTCACTCTCACGCTCACTCATTCACTGTCCCGCTCACTCATTCACTCTGCCGCTCACTCATTCACTCTCACGCTCACTCATTTACTCACACGCCCACTCATTCACTCTCACGCTCAATCATTCACTCTCCCGCTCACTGATTCACTCTCCCGCTCACTCATTCACTCTCACTCATTCACTCTCACGCTCACTCATTCACTCTCACGCTCACTCAATCACTCTCACGCTCACTCATTCACTCTCACGCTCACTCATTCACTCTCACTCATTCACTCTCCCACTCAATCATTCACTCTCCCGCTCACTCATTCACTCTCACTAATTCACTCTCCCGCTCACTCATTCACTCTTCCGCTCACTCATTCACTCTCCCGCTCACTCATTCACTCTCCCGCTCACTCATTCACTCTCCCGCTCACTCATTCACTCTCACGCTCACTCATTCACTCTCACTCATTCACTCACACTCATTCACTCCCACACACAGACACTCTCACTCATTCACTCTCCAGCTCACTCATTCGCTCTCACGCTCACTCATTCACTCTCCCGCTCACTCATTCACCCTCACGCTCACTCATTCACTCTCACTCATTCACTCTCCCGCTCACTCATTCACTCTCACTCATTCACATATCGAGGTTCTCATGGTCTCTGTAATTCCCTCTATCCATCGTTTACACGGCCGACCTCTTCCTTTGCTTTCTTCTGGTCTGTACTTCATGGTTTGTTGAGGTATACTGTTAGTTGGTAATCTAGTTATATGGCCAATGTGTCAGGTCTTAGTCAGATATGACTGAACTACCGTATAACAGTAGACGGTACTACCTGCTTTCTGCTAGCGCCGAACGTTGGGCGGCGCTTACCAAACCCGACAACCCACATTGTGCCAACGGCTTCGGGCGGAAGAGCGCAATTGGGAGGGTACAAGCCTTACCCTGGTGCGAGGAAATGCAAGCTAAAGACAAAATGTAATTTTTTCCCCTTACAAATCGGTATCGTAAAGCATACTGACCTGGCACGGGAGCTACCATGTTAAATAAGGTGTTGCTCCCAGGTTGAGGCCCTTCCATTGCACTTCGGGTGGTTTGACGCCTACGATAACCCCAAATGTGGGTGACTCGAGTGCGTAATTGTTTCGTAAAGGGGACTGCGTTCGCCTATCCCCTCAACATAAACTAAAATTATTGTAGGGATTTTTAAATAATGTATTCCATATTCTTAAAGTTGTATGACATGAGTGTTCGTTAATGTCCTACTACAATAATGAAGTACAGTGACGTGGTCGTAAGTGTGAGTCTAGAAGGGTACACTGTCAGACTATGGATGTGGGCACAAGAGGTCTAGTCTCCCACTCCGTGTATGGCGTGCTAAAATAGTTAGGCATCAAAGGACACGCAAGAACTCGGGCACCAAAACAACTCGGTGAGGCGGCCGAAAAGGCCTCCTGCTGGCTGTGGAACAACGGGAACATAGAGAGGGACAAGTCTCGGCAGTAATCTGGTTAACGTTTCTGTCTGTAACTGCACGGCAACTAACATCAGACTCAGTATCTCAACTAAGAGCTAGAACTTGTCCTGTCTCATGTTGACTCTATAGCCTTCCCTCCGAGCGAGGGCAGTGCATTTGAGGACGGGACTGTTCCGTTGGGCAAATCGCCACACAGTGGCTGTCGCCAGGTCGGGCAAATGTCGGCCGAAGTCCAACCTGCATGCCATAATAGTAATCGTCTTGCGAGAGCCGCACTCAGCTGCAGAGACCTAGAGAGGGGTCGAGGAACTCAGAGGAAGAGCTGGCTTCCCAGAGTGTCGCGCCGTGAATGGGGCACGAAGAAGGAACATGTCAACGGAGGCGACAGAAGCAATGACCAGGGAAGAAGCTGGCTCACCACGACCACAGGTGTTAGGATGTGTGTGAGGGCTTGAAGTTCTCCTTCCCGAGGTAGTAGAGGCTTGGGAGCAGACATGTTTTCAGGGACAAACACGGAACAACGTATGGACAAAGCAAACGGCCGAACGTCTGGCACAGCAGAGGAAAGACGCCCGGAGTCATAACCCCGGGGGCCCCGCCCCCAGAGAGTGTAAAGAAGATAAGAGGGCCGAAACATTCTGGGAAGGGCGCCTACTTCTGACGATCAGAAGCCCCATGTCGTGCTTGCTCCGCGGCAGAGATTTTAATAACTCATTGTCGAAAACTGCGCCTTCTGTGCATTAATTTTAAAAATAAAAGCAACACCATATTTAAGTGTTTTATGTGAGTGTGTGTTTTCTGGTAGCAAATTCCAAACCATGCCAATGTTGCTCACTGAAATGACATAATAATATTAACGTTAATAATAATAATAATAATAATAATAATAATAATAATAATAATAATAATAATAATAATAATAATAATAATAATAATAATGGCAGTTGTACAAGCCCTGAGACGCAATGGTACCAGACCGACATATTTAATAGACCTATCGGCACTCTTTCAGGGATGTGGTCAGTATCTCACGTGCCGCCTTTAATTCCCAAGCCATTTCCTAGTACAGTATCCATTTTAGGCAGGCACAACCAGGCAGCTCAAATGAATTGTGAACATCAGACCTGATACAGATTTGAACTCATAACCACAGGTGGGCGTTTAGATACAACGCTACAGTGGCTTCCAACAACACGAGACAAAACTTCTTGTGTATAGTGAAGCAGTCTAACGAAATATTCTTGTCAATGTAATATGTTAAAGGGAAACAATCAAATGCAAATGTATCATGTCAATGTTCCAAGAGAGATATCTCACACTAGACAACTAGATAAGTTTGCTTGTGGGTTGTGACAACAATCACTTAATGTTTGAATGTGACATCTATAATTTCTTTTTACCTCAGTTTATTAATGCACTCCTTTCTCGGACTGTTGGCTAAGACCAAAATGTAGCATCCTTATCTTGTCGACATGTCTCACTCTATCGAAAGCCTTTGTGAAGTTAATAAAGCAAAGATATAGATCTTTGTTTAATTCTATAGAACGTTCAATTGCTGTTCTCAGTATATTCACAGCATTTACTGTGCCATTGCCTTCTACAAACCCACATTGTTCTTCTCCTATTTCGGGTTGTATTTTCTTCCTAACTCTTTGCATGATAATTCTCAGCAGAATCTTCGTGATGTGGCTCATTATACTAATTGTTCGATGTTGATCGCATTCCAAGGCTCCTAATTTCTTCGGGATTGCAGTAAATGTATTAGCATAATACATACACCTAATATGGTCTAGTCGAATGTCTGGTGGAGGTATCGATTTTCACACCGGTCTTCGTGGCCAAAGGCTTGCGAAAGCAGTTCGTGAGCTGCTTACCAGTTGTTCGAAACTCAGCTGTGACCCATTTGTGCAGCAGACCGTGTCGCGTTGTGTTATAACGTGTTGGTATGGGAGCTGGTCGTTCAGTAAGCAATGGAAACTACTGAACGTACTGCCTAGTACATCAACAGCAGCTGAAAAATGCTGGTGTTGACTGCAACGACCTGTAAGGGATATGCAACATTACAACAAAAAAACAAACAAAAAAACATTCAACGGCCATTTTCTCACTCCAACTACTACTACTACTACTATTACTACTACTACTACTACTACTACTACTACTACTACTACTACTACTACTACTACTACTACTACTACTACTACTACTCAGTGGCGTGCAAAGGGGGGTGCTGGGTGCGACGGCCCCGGGCATCCAGCCGGGGGGGGGGGGCATCCAATTAGGGTGAGGGGCAGCACAGTGCAGTGGGAGGGGAGAAGGAATGAATTAGGGAAAGAACAATTTAGGGGCATCCAATCAAAGGGTTGGCCCCGGGCATCAAAGGTCCTGTGCACACCACTGCTGCTGCTGCTGCTGCTGCTGCTGCTGCTGCTGCTG
>OY992876.1:196249295-196643359 GCA_963921405.1 Cepaea hortensis
TGCACTCGTGAACCGAAAGACGTTGCCCTTTATAGAACCCACAATCTTCGGAGCGCGAGGCAGGCGGCTTAACCACTTGGCCACGAAGACTCCCAAAGCTAAAGTATGAAAGGTCAGAGAACCCTTTGACTTGTTCCAGTGTCTTCTGCTTCCTGTGATGTTCACAACTGGCTTAGAATTATATGTGTTGATAGTCATAGTTTTGTGTTCTCAACACTTATGTCAAAACGTATTCATTACATTGTTTTACTGGTGTACAGAATGATCAAACTATGGTTACTGTTCCGGTATAAGTGTGTATAAACATGTTGGTGTACAGTTACAATCTTTGTGACTAGATACACTAGAACTCCGGTACTCACAAATAGTGGAACCTGCGGCACAGAAAGCGCCTAGTTTACGGTTTAATCTTGCTAGCCCAGCCTGTTTGATTTATCTCTGATCTCTTATGTCGGGACCCAACCTGAACACGTCGTATGTTGTCAGTATTTTGGTCATTAGCTGTCTACACAGTAGCATTCATGTCGGCGTTATTTTTATTGTCCTTTACGAATGACACTCTCACTGTACGCACATAGCTGCACACTGCTGTTTTTAGTTTTGGTAATTTCTCATACACTGCTTTCATTAAAAAATTTCGTCTGTAATAAGAACCAAATCAATAAACTCAGAACAGAGGAAAATATTAACGTTAAACATAAATAATCACAAAGAAGCATAAATCAGGATAAAAAGATATATCTCAAGAACTAACACCTCTGTACAGAGGATCAGACACGTAAAAATAAAAAATAAAAACCTGTTAATTGTAAGTCACTTAGTAGACAATGTAAATACAAAAGCAGAGAAGCCAGCATGTATCAACTAGACAAGATGTTTAGTCTGTTCAGTAACTAGCTACATACTTTTGTGTTTAATTGCTACATTTGCAGTTGTAAATTCGGGACAAGAACACAGATCCATCGGCATGGCACGTGATGATGATGAGTTGTAAATTTAGCATATGATATTGCACCTGGATGTGTAGAACTCGGAATTAAAACAGCCCTCGTGCATGTGCTAATATTAAACAACTAGAGCAGTGGTTCTTAACCGGTGGGGAATTCTTCCCCCCCCCCCAACCCCCCAGGGGGGAATTTTAGGGTTTCCAGGGGGAAATTAAGATTATTTCAAGATCGCGTTAATACAAAAACCGATTACTTGATATTGTTTTCCCCTTCATACTGTACGGTTCTGTATTTCCATTATTCCTTGTACTGTGTAGGGGCGGGGTGGGATTTTCAGGTAGGAAATACGAAAGGGGGGAATGACGTTCTGAAAATGTGGTGAAGGGGGGCACGGGCCAAAAAAGGTTGAGAACCACCGAACTAGAGTATGCTCAATATTGTGTATAATGAATCTGCCCAGCCAGATAGTTTCGCGGGTTAAGAGGGGTAATATTCTGATATGTGGTGAAATGTTAGGTAATATTCTGACACGTGGTGAAATGGGAGTTAATATTCTGATATGTGCAGAAATTGAAGGTAATATTTTGACACCTGGTGAAATGGGAGGTAATATTCTGGTATGTGGTGAAATGGAAGGTAATATTTTGACACGTGGTGAAATTGGAGGTAACATTCTGATATGTGGCGAAATGGGAGGTAATATTCTGATATGTGGTGAAATGTTAGGTAATAGTCTGACACATGGTGAAGTGGGCGGTAATATTCTGATATGTGGCGAAATGGGAGGTAATATTCTGATATATGGTGAAATGGGAGATAATACTTTGATGTGTAGTGAAATGGGAAGTAATATGCTGATATGTGGTGAAATGGGGGGAGGGGTGTAATATTCTGATATGTGGTGAAATGGGAGGTATTATTCTGATATGTGATGAAATGGGAGGTAATATTCTGACACGTGGTGAAGTGGAGATAATATTCTGACACATAGTGAAATGGGAGATAATATTATGGAGGTTATATTGTGACACAAGGTGAAATGGGGGGTATATTCTCATATGTGGTGAAATGGGAGGTAATATTTTCACGTGTGGTGAAATGTGAGGTAATAATTGGACAAGTAGTGAAATGGAAGGTGCATACAGATAAAACTACTATGGAGAAAGAAATATATGTTAATGAGGAATAATTGGGGATGGTGGAAAATTTCGAATGTATTGGGTCATTGATTACCAACAATGGTGACACAATGAAAGAAATTAATGGACGAATATCCATTGCTATTCAAAGACTACAACAACTGAATAAATTGTGGAATGGGACAGATAGAACTATAAATATTAGATTTTTAAGAGCATGCATCTTTCCCATTGCAACATACGCCTGTGAGACCTGGACACTTACTGAGCAAGCTGAACAGCGCATAAATGTCTTTGAATATAATTGTTATAGATGAGTTCTAAGAATATCTTGGATAAAGAAAAGAACAAATGCTTCCATACTTCAAAAGCTGAATATTGAAGAAGGTTGGCTATTAAAGACGATAAAACAAAGAAAATTGAAATATTTTGGTCACTTGAAACGTCACGAAAGTTTGGAGAGAACAATAATGGAGTGTTATATGCCTGGGAAGAGAGGAAGAGGAAGGCCACAGAGAAGATGGGTGCAGGATGTGGTGGATGATCTCCAGATGGGTGTATCAGACGCGGGACATCGTGCTTGTGATAGATAAGTTTTCCGGAAGGTTGTTATGGGAACTGGGTTCTGCAACGGATATGCTATTGAATGAATGATGTTTTTTATACGATTTTACGTGCATTTGTGTACTATTGATTTCTTACACAGAATTATCAAACGGGGAACATTTTTCGGCAACTAAGACAGTGCATAAATAAACACATGTATTGTTCTGAGCTCATAGAAGTAGAAGACAGAAGTAGAAGACAGAAGTAGAAGACAGAAGTAGAAGACAGAAGTAGAAGACAGAAGTAGAAGACAGAAGTACGGTTTATTGCTTTTTCTATGACACCAAACAATGCATGTGTTTTTATTTATGAACTACCATTGCTTTCTGATCGGCAATAGTGAAAATCAAAGCACGGCGATCTGCTTCCAAATTGTTTGTGGGTGATTTCGAACCCGAACTGCGGAATTGTGAAACTGCATTCACTATCCTAAAGCAATAGATGCCGCATATGGGGGGGGGGGGGGTTATATTCTGACTCGTGGTGAACAGGGTGGTCATCACATTCTGACATGCTATGAAAGCGGTACTCGGGGCTCAGCAGGTTGAGAACCACTGCTGTAAGAAAACCGCTAATCCCGGGAAGATGTATTTTAAATTGACACAGAAATACGCAGGGGCTGTGGTAGATGAGAACAGGATAAAAAGACAGATTTGTTAGAGGAAGCAGTGATGCATTGTCTCCTTCCTGAACTTAGAGAATAAACTACGCGGCTTACCGCGAGATTAAACTCTAATGCTAGGATTTTCCAGCCATGAAGATCATCGGATGAATATGTATTTATTATCAGATTATTTATAATTTAAAATGGTATATTTTGTTATGCACCACTTTTTCAGAGCCACTGTTATTCTTGGTTATCTCCCACAAGAACTTCTAGGCACGTCTATTTATGAGTACTACCACCAGGACGACATTCCTGCCTTAGGCCAAGTCCACAGAAAAGGTACGGTCATTCAACAGCTCTATGTCAATATTATTGTACGCACAAATCTAGCAACCTCCTGAAATAAACACTTGAAATAGTTTGAACTACGGCAAAGCTATTTGGTGTGTAATAGTACAGTGAGTAAAGCAACCAAACCGGCAAGTGCAACTGGTCATTTCGCTGGAGCGATGAACAATGTACGAGTGAACAACAAATTACAGGATGTGTTTGCTGTTCATCATTTGTATATTGTATCAAGGTCACTGACCGCCGGGCACACTTTGTTATTGTTGCTTGATTTATCAACCTAACGGCTTTTCGGGCATATTATTTACATATTCAAATCTAGGAAAGAGTATCTTCAACTGCTCCAACATCATAAGGGAAGAAATACAAACTAGAATCAATTCTGGAAATAAGATATACTATGCACTACAACATCTACTAAAATCAAATGCGCTATCTCGTAACACCAAAATCACAATTTACAAAACACTGATCAGACCAGTTGTGCTGTATGGCTCTGAAACCTGGAGTACAACTAAAGGAGACGAAGCCTTGTTACAAACCTTTGAGAACAAAGTTTTAAGACGCATCTTTGGACCCATTAGGGATACACAAAGTGGAGAGTGGAAAAGAAGAAGTAACAAAGACATTTATGATCTGTTTAAGTCCCCGCTAATCACTGGTATCATGAAGGCTAATAGACTACAATGGCTGGGGCATATAGAAAGAATGGAAGACAATAGGGAAACAAAACTCGCTTACACTCAGGAAATAAATGACCGTAGACCCCGAGGTAGACCAAGAAGACGGTGGAGAGATAATATATATACAGACATACAAGCACTTGGAATCAACGACTGGCAAGAGAAGGTCAACAAGAGAGACGAATGGAGACGGACTGTATCTGCAGCAAAGAACCTCAATGGCTCGGAACGCTGAAGAAGAAGAAGAAGAAGAAGAAGAAGAAGAAGAAGAAGAAGAAGAAGAAGAAGAAGAAGAAGAAGAAGAAGAAGAAGAAGAAGAAGAAGAAGAAGAAGAAGAAGAGGAAGAAGAAGAAGAAGAAGGAGGAGGAGGAGGAGGAGGAAGAGGAGGAGGAGGAAGAGGAAGAGGAAGAGGAGGAGGAGGAGGAAGAGGAGGAGGAGGAGGAGGAGGAAAGAGTATGGTTCATGATTTGTTTGCTTTTTCTATTTTTCAGCCAGCGTTCGCTGGCTTTTAACTCTAGCGTAGTCCATTCACGTACAACACTTCTAGTGCACTGGGCTGATTTTGGCGTGTGGATTAGCTTTCCCGATCATTTAATGAAATAATATTTATTTTAACATACTGGGGAATGCACATTTTAGCTTTCATAAATGTGCATAACTATTTCCAACAATTGGCTTATGCGTTCCCAGATCAAATCTTATATATTGACGAATTCAGAACTGAA
Source organism: Cepaea hortensis (assembly GCA_963921405.1). Classification (NCBI taxonomy): domain Eukaryota; kingdom Metazoa; phylum Mollusca; class Gastropoda; order Stylommatophora; family Helicidae; genus Cepaea; species Cepaea hortensis. The sequence continues at coordinate 196,254,351 of OY992876.1, forward strand.
TATCAAGAATCAGACAACAAATATAGCTCGTAGAAACTGAGAAAAGGGGATAACAAGTAGGGATATATCTGATATATCCTTGTGCATGCGGTGCATGTAGGGTGTGGGCCCGATCTTCCCGCCTACATGAGTGGATGTTGGTGCGCAAGCACGCAAACTTCCCGCCTACATGAGAGGATGTTCGTGTGCAAGCACGCAAACTTCCCGCCTACGTGAGTGGATGTTGGTGTGCAAACATTCAAGCTCTCACCACGAAGGTTTTTTAATCGTGGCGGAAACTATTGACGTCCTCTTGGTGGTAGGCTTCTAGTATGTGACCTCTCCTGTACAGATGTGTCCACGACAAAACTACTTTCTCCTAGTGGTAGGCTTCTAGTATGTGACCTCTCCTGTACAGATGTGTCCACCACAACACTTTCTCCTGGTTATGCTGTTCTCACAGAGTTTGCTATTGGGGAAGCCGAATGCCTGACGATATATTCAGGCTGGGATTAGTTAGAGTCATCTTATGATAAGGACTTTGTAGCGGTTGTCAAGTGGCATGTGCTCTACCTGGCATTCACTGAAATGCCATTAACGAGTTACATGCATTTATGTAACTGTATGTCACTCAACCGCCACATTCTTTATCTGCTCTTTCGATAAGATCTTAAAATGGCAATAGCAATATGTAGGACTGTCCGCAAACCAGAGAGGGGTCCGGAACTTGGTCAATGAGTATATATATGCACGTGCGTGCGTGCGTGCGTGCGTGCGTGCGTGCGTGTGTGCGTGTGTGTGTGTGTGTGTGTGTGTGTGTGTGTGTGTGTGTGTGTGTGAGTGTGTGTGTGTGTGTGTGTGTGTGTGTGTGTGTGTGTGTGTGTGTTGGTAATCGTGGAAAATGATTTCAATAGGTTAAGGGCCCTTTTACACACCTTATGGCGCACTGAACACTTGGTGCACTGAACATGTGGTGCCAGACCAATGTTTACAGACCAGTCTACACTGGGTGGCTGATGCGGTCAGCATCGCTCCACGAGATTGTCAACGAGACTGAAACTATCGTTCTGTTCTTATTGTCCATCAACATCCTGTTCTGTTCTTATGTGTTATAATTAGGTTCAGTCTGTATAGACAGACCAATGGACAGAGACTGTCACACGATGCAGACCAGATCAGACAGACCAGGCCACACAGACCAGGCCACACAGACCAGACCTGACAGAAGAAAAGAGACAGACCAGACCAGACAGACCAGACCAGACCAGACGAAACAGGCCTGACCCAACCAGACAGACCAAACCATACAGATCAAACCAGACAGACCAAACCAGACAGATCAAACCAGACAGACCAAACCAGACAGACGAAACCAGCCAGACCAGACCACACAGACCAGGCCAGACGATCACACCAGAACACATGAAATCAGACAGACCAGACAGATATGACAGACCAAACATACCAGACGAGACAGACCAGACCAGACGAGAGAAGACTGACCAAACCAGACAGACCAGACCACACAGACCAGGCCAGACCAGACGAAATCAGATAGATCGGATAGATAAGACAGACGACACAGACCAGGCCAGACAGACCAGACCACTCAGACCAGACTGATAAGACAGACCAGACCAGGCAGGCGAGACAGGGCCCGGACAGGTCAGACCGAACCAGATCAGACTAGCAGGACAAGGCGGAGAGGCCGATGGACAGGACAAACGGACAGGTCGGACAGATGTTATGTTATAAACAATATTCAGTTATGTATATAAATGTATATAGATATAGTTGTTTAAACTTATGTAATATTATTTTATAATATATTATAACGAATGTATGTCCATCATTTAATTGTGAATGCTTTTATAGTTCATCATCTTCTTGTAAATAAATATTATTACAATATTTTATTAATAGCTTTTAATATCATTGGCACCTTTCCGTCTTGACAGACGATAGTTTGGTACATTGTGCTTTAAAAAGGCTTAATAACTACGACCCATGGCGGTGACGAGTGTGGCTGGTAAGGCCAATTCTTGTTGCAAATGTTTGCCCACAGTAGATGCATGTGAAAGCATGGTATTTTTAAAGAAAAAACATGTCCTCTATTGTGCACCATCTTACGTCTCTCACGCTCTGTGTGTGCTTTATCTGCAATCATTTTCTCTTTTGTCTTTATTCCATTTCTGATGTTTGCCCTCCATGCAACACGTTCAGCGGCGACTTGCTCCCAATGTGCATTATCTATGCCTGTATCAGTCATGTCCCGCTTACACACATCTTTGTATCGTAGTAGAGGCCGACCCTGAGATCTCCTACCCGTCTGTAATTCACAAAAAAAGATGTCCTTTGGTATTCTACCATCATCCATCCTCCTAACATGTCCTATCCATCTAAGTCTACGAAGACTGAGCATGGAATACACCGTCACACAACCTGATCTTTCCAATACTTCAGTATTTGTGATTTTGTCTTACCACTTAATACCAAGTATTCTTCGCAGACACCGCATATGAAAGCTGTTTAAACGTGTCTCGTGGCGTGAGTAAGTTATCCAGGTTTCACTGCCATAAAGAAGAGTACTAAGGACACAGGCTTGGGCTTCCCTTTCAAAAAAAGGTGTAATTGTTTTCCCTGAGTGACCCTTCCTCGGCGAGGCGAGTCTCCTGCAGGCCAGCAATATCAATGTTAAGACGATTGAGTTCAGCATCAATCACAGCCGTTTTTCTCACATCGTCAATATTTGTCAAGTCAGTGGAAAATCCTGGACACATGGTTCTCACGTTCCAGGTTGCAAGCCGTAGCTTGAGGTTTCTATTATTCTTTTTTTATTAGTACCTGGTGCATTGGTTTTACAGCCTGCGATTCAGATTTTGTCCTAGCCCCAAGCACCCATTGAAGCAGGCAGGCTGTGGCGGATCAGCACCCAATTGGCCGGGGGCTGCCCAGCTTGAGGCGGGCGGTAGCTGATCAGTGACATCTGTAGGTGTCTCCCACCGTCAGAGGCAACGCGTGGCGCCCCATGTCTACGCCAACTGACAAGGACTTATAACCCGTAACAGTTGCCTCTCGCTTTGATTCCGAGACCTGTTAAGACCAGGGATGGAGTTATTGCCTCTCCATAGCACAAAGCCTGGGCTAAAATAAAGAAACCATGTGTTGCCCATGCAGCATGATCCCTCTCTCAGCCAGCCTAGTTCACTCCAGAGGAAAGTTAACACCCATACATCTGGAACAAGACAAGCTGCAGAAGCTGCCGGATCAGCAAAGCAATGCTCTAACTGTCCGCCTGTCGGAGCTTCGATCCTAGACCAGCTGCCAACCAAGGCTTAGGACCTGGTCTGCCCTGCCATGACTTATTTTGTCTTTGGGTTGCATTTCCTCGCACCAGGATAAGGCTTGTACCCTCCCAATTGAGCTCTTCCGCCCGAAGCCGTTGGCACAATGTGGGGTGTCGGGTTTGGTAAGCGCCGCCCAACATTCGGCGCTGACAGAAAGCAAGTAGTACCGTCTACTGTCAGACGGTAGCTCAGTTATATCTGACTAAGACCTGACTGACTAGCTTTTAATATGCCATATTAAAATTCCCATATATATCTCTTATATAATGTTAGTTCTGCTTGTATTTTGCTTAACTGTAATATGACATTATAATTTGACACTATAATCTGACACAATACTTTGACACTATAATTTGCTTCTGTTCGCAGTTTTATCTTCAAAGGAAAAAATCGAAACTGATGTGTACAGGTTCAAGGTGAAGAATGGAACGTTCCTACATTTGAAGTCCCGTTGTTTTGGTTTCCGAAATCCCTGGACCAAGGAAGTCGAGTATATAGTGTCTACAAACACCGTGGTTCAGTAAGTGACCTTTTCAATCAATCAAGTACCTCCTCTACAATCCAGGTTGGCGACAATGGTTCTCCCACAGTTTCTGTCTCTGTCTGTAGTTTACACTGGGATACGCTGTTCTTCGCCAATACCTTCATGCTTGTGTCGTTGTCTACGCAAGGTTGACATATGACATGTCTCTCTGAGGTGATACCTTGTGTGGTTGACATGTGAGATGACTTTATGTGGTGATACATTGTATGGTTGACATATGACGTGTCACCCTGATGTGATACATTGGTGGTTGACATATGACGTGTCTCCCTGATGTGATACATTGTGTGGTTGACATATGACACGACTCTCTGAGGTGATACAGTGTATGGTTGACATATGACACGACTCTCTGATGTGATACATTGTATGGTTGACATATGGGATGGTACAGAGATTTTTAGTTGGCATATGATATGACTCTCTGAAGTAATACACATTTTTGGTTTGGTTTTTTTTTAATGCAAATATGTGTATATTGGAATATAGCATGACTCTCTGTATATGTTTTTTTTTATATGACATGGCTGTCTACATTGATACAGATGTTTGTTCTGGAATATGACAGCTGTCTACATTGATACAGATGTTTGTTCTGGAATATGACATGGCTGTCTACATTGATACAGATGTTTACACTGGAATATGACATGGCTGTCTACATTGATACAGATGTTTGTTCTGGAATATGACAACTGTCTACATTGATACAGATGTTTGTTCTGGAATATGACAGCTGTCTACATTGATACAGATGTTTGTTCTGGAATATGACATGGCTGTCTACATTGATACAGATGTTTGTTCTGGAATATAGCATGACTCTCTGAGTTGTTACAGAAAGTTTGGTTGGAATTTAATGTGACTCTTTGCGTTGATACAGATGCTTTTGTTGGAAAATGACGTGACTCTCTACATTGATACAGATGTTTATATTGGAATGTGACAAAACTCTGTATTGATATAGATGTTTATATTACAATATGACATAATTCTCTGGATTGGTATAGATGTTTGTATTAGAATATACACAGACCTACAAGCACTTGGAATCAATGACTGGCAAGAGAGGGTCAACCAGAGAGACGAATGGAGACGGATTGTATCTGCAGCAAAGAACCTCAATGGCTCGGAACGCTGAAGAAGAAGATGACACGAATATCTGAGTTGATACAGATATTTTTATGCGAATATGACGATTCTTTGTGTTGATGCATATATTGTGGTTTGAATATGACGTGACTCTTTGTGTTGATACAGATGCTTTTGTTGGAATATAATATGACTCTATGAGGTCATCAAACTAAACACTTTCTGTCGCCGACAACGAGTAGTAAAGTAAAAGCAACATAGAGGATCCTTTTCCTCGCCCTGAGGTATTATTAGGTATTATTATGCCTTTTATCTCCCATTGGGACGTAAGTAGGCACTCACGCCAAGCCATCTTATCTTGTATTATCTTCACATCTCAATGGCAGTATGTTTTGTTACTACCTTTACGGCTACCTTTACCTATTTTTAATGATACGCAGAACATTCCTTCAAACACGATCTGATCAATGTCAAACTGCTTTGTTGAAGAGACGAGTAGAGAAGACTTCAGGCGTGTGAGATGAAAGCCTGCTGGGTGTCCAGAAGAGAAAGAATGCGAATCTACGTCATCAAAATTATGATAAGCAATACATCACGAATCAAATGAATTGAGAGACTAAATAAATTGGGATGAACATCTTATATTAATTATACCAGATCAAATACCGATTAGAACGCACAACAAAATAAGATGTGGATTCATAGCCAGGGAAAGACCACGAAATAGATGGATCGACAACCTCACCGATGCAATAAACAAACAAGGATACGACACGCCCAAGACAACACATCTTACCTTGGAAGGCCATCTTAGTCTTCCCCCAACCCCACGCTAAACGACAAGGATTGACTAGAAAACGAGATATCCTCTTAGGGCTAGACAATAGAAATGCTACTGTAACCATTGTCTGCGTCTGACCGAGTTGATAATTGTTTGTTTTTTTTCAGAATGCAAGAGGTATCTAGCTCAGGTCAAATGTTTGATACAGTTTCATTGGCCGAAGACAACAACGAATTTCAGCCAATGGAGATCATGCGTAAGTTAAAAGTTTCTTAGTGGTGTAGGTCCAGAGTATGTTTTCCCTTGTAGATGGCAGATCCAGAGTTTGTTGTCCCGTGTAGATGGCAGATCCAGAGTTTGTTGTAACGGGTGTTTTGGTCATGTTATGAGAAGAAATAAATTGGAGAACTTGGTCACAACTGGCAAGATCGAGGGGGAGAGAACAAGAGGAGGACAGAGAAGTAAATACCTGGATGGCTTGGCTATTTTGTATGGTCGAGACAAGAACACTGAGCTGATCCACGATTCTGGTGATCAAGTGAGATGGCAAAACATGACTGCCCACGCTTACCGGCATGGCACATGATGATGATGATGTCCCGTGTAGATGCAGATCCAGAGTTTGCTATCCCGTGTAGATGGCAGATCTAGAGTTTGTTGTTTCGTGTAGATGGCAGATCTATAGTTTATTGTTTCGTGTAGATGGCAGATCTAGAGTGTGTTGTTTCGTGTAGAAGGCAGATCCAGAGTTTGTTGTCCCGTGTAGATGGCAGATCTACAGTTTGTTGTCCCGTGTAGATGACATGTACATATATTTTTTGTTCTTTGTAGATGGCAGGTACTTAGAATTAAATTTAGTATAATATGACTACAATATCAGGATTTTTAATGATAGGTATGTTAATTTAGTTAGTTAGTCGAGGTTAGAACTTCACGGCAACGGGTCGTCCCCATTATGCTCCGTTCCTGTGCCAGTGAATATCACACAAAATACTCCCCACTGTCCAATGTGAAAAGTGGAACAGACAGGAGTCTCGGCAATCCAACAGCCCGCACAGATACACTGTGCATAATGCCGCCTCCAGAATTCCAACACAAATGTCATCCACGAAAACCACAGTTCATCGTTCATGGAATCGGCAGTCACCAGAAAGACCTCATCGACTCGGGTTTTCTCACATGGCTCGGTCTCTTTCCGCAGGGCGACCCACCGAAAGCGTCGCATAAAGCACGAACTCCGTAACTCCAGCGCCGACTCCCAGGAGTCTCCTGAAAAATGCACTCGTGAACCGAAAAGGCAAATCAGTCAATTCAGCAACAGCCGGTAACAATTGTTCCGAACATACAGGTCACTGTACAAACAAAAGCGGACATATAAAAGCATTCCACGCGAATATCACAGCTCACAGAATCGCACAACGCACTCACTCTGTAGCAGGGCGGCGGAACCATATACTGCCAGTCCAACATGAGGAAAATGCGAAATGAAAACCGCAGCCACAAAGATAAATACTCCAGAGGCCGTAGCGGTTCAATGCCTAACCGCCATGCTGGGGACAGGTATTATATACCGCGGGAAAACGACAATTGCAAATTCATGTACATACCTTACTGGTAAGTCTTGCCTAATAACACGAGCATGACTAAACATGAAATTATTATTAAGATTAACATAAAGTAGCCGGCTTCCTGGCCTAGAGGTTAGCGACTTTTCTCTGCAAATCTCGTATACTCTCGTCGGTAACGTGATGACGGTAAGAATCAGGTTCGAATCGCATCGGTAACCTAGGGGGTATGTGAGCCGGCCGCTCAGAAAGAAATGGTAAACTACTGAGCGTAATCTTGCCAAGAAATCAACATACAGCTGAAAGATGCTGGTGTTGACAGCGATGTCCTGTAAAGGATATGCGGAAAAAAAACGGTAACTGGTAGCATCCACATCAGTATTTATACCCGCCTTATGGGTGCAACACAAAGTGGGAAATAAGTGGTTCTCCATTCTCACTCTGGTAAAACTGTCAGAGTAGTACGGTTTTATGGCACCGACATACACATCATGGGCGTCGCGTCAATACAGTGACCAGCAGGCGTGTCTTTTGATCTGATCTCCATGTGTTGGAATCCCTTTCGAGGCGGGAATGTCTTTACACTTACCTGGAATACATTTACGTCATCAGAAACATTGCTATTGACATATCAGTGTGTAAGACGCATAAAGCATCACTACCAACATATCACGGAAATATCACTATTAGACATATCAGTGTGTAGACACAGGCATTACTACTAACATATCACAGTAACATCACTATATCAGCGTGGATATACACTGTACAGTAATTGTCATCACAAAGTGAGGTATTATCATCGCTTACGATTAATTGTCATCTGTGGAAAAATAAAAGATTATAGTTTCTTTTGTTAACAAAATATAGTAAAGGATTTCATCCCCGTTATTACTTGTTATCAAAGAGTGACACGCGATTGCACTCACTGTTGATTCAGTATGTCAGATCTGTGAATAGCCTGTCCCGATGCATTGTCTAGTAATGACTAGCAAATCTTTCCAACGGTTATCACCAAGAAATAGGACAGAAAACATCTCTTCTGAACTGCAGAATGGGCAGACTGAGTGAACAGATTGAGTGGACAGATTTAGTGGACATAATGAGTGGACAGATTGAGTGTACAGATTGAGTAGACAGATTGCGTTAGGGAAAAACAGTGGACAGAATGAGTGGACGAATTGAGTGGACAGATTGAGTTAGGGAAAAACAGGAGACAGACTGAGTGGACAGATTGAGTGGACAGACTGCGTGGGGGAATAAGTGGGCAGATTGAATGGACAGAATGAGTGGAGAGATTCAGTGGAAAGATTGAGTGGACATATTGAGTGGACAGGCTGAGTGGAAAGATTGAGTTGGGAGAAAACAGTGGACAGATTGAGTGAATAGATTTAGTGGACAGATTGAGTGGACAGATTGAGTGGACAGATTGAGAGAACAGAATGAGTGAACAGACTAAGTGGACAGATTAAGTGGATAGATTGAGAGTGGACAGATTGAGTGGACAGAATGAGGGGACAGAATGAGTGGACAGATTGAGTGACAGAATGATTGACAAAATTAATGGACGGAATGAGCCGATAGATTGAGTGGGGGGAGGGAACAGTGGACAGATTGAGTGAACAGACTGAGTGGACAGATTGAGTGGGGGGGGGGGGGGCAGTGGACAGACTGAGTGGACAGATTGAGTGGACAGATTGAGTGGACCGATTGAGTGGACAGATTGAGTGGACAGATTGAGTGGACTGACTGAGTGGACATACTGAGTGGACAGATTGAGTGGACAGATTGAGTGGACTGACTGAGTGGACATACTGAGTGGACAGATTGATGACCGAAGATACTCAACCTGTGCTGGAAATGATAAACGTCAGACACCCTACAGTGGTGGCATAACACTGAGGCGTCAATTTACTGTGGACTTCACTGATGGGTTCGGATTCAATTCCCTACACTCCAGATCCAATGAGAACAAGAAATGCCTAGAAATGGCTCTTGGGAAGTTACATTGGCCCGCACCTGGTATCCCCAGAAGTGGGAAAGAGTAGTTAGATGTCTAAACAAAATGTATAATGAAGTACTTAGACAAGGCAGTTCATCTCCCTCACACTTCCCTCCTGTTAGGTAGATATATGTAAGCTTACCCCCCCCCCCCCCCAGCCCCCTCACCGAATGAATAGTGCGAGTAATATCTAAACAATTAAACGCACACATACATACACTTCGGTAAACAACATTATCTACAGTGCCAAGAGAAACGCACTCTTGATTTATTTCTGTTAGGTCTGTTGTCAACTGTCAGCTCAATAAACAGATGACATGATGTTTTTATAGCTTGATGATGAGTTATTTCTGTCTGTGATAGTGATCAGTGCCGCGGTGTTTATGTGACTTGAGAGGGTGTTTCTATGATGTCTGTGATAGTGGCTTGTGTTGTGATGTTTATGTGACATGAGAGGATGTTTCTATGATGTCTTTGATAGTGGCTTGTGTTGTGATGTTTATGTGACATGAGAGGATGTTTCTATGATGTCTGTAATAGTGATCAGTGCCGCGGTGTTTATGTGACATGAGAGGATGTTTCTATGATGTCTTTGATAGTGATCATTGTTACGGTGTGTGTATGAGATCAGATGTTTCAATGATGTTTCTATTATGTCTATCATAGTATTCAGTATTGTGGCGTTTATGTGAGATGTGAGGATGTTTCTATGATTGTGATCAGTCCCGCGGTGTTTACATGAGTTGAGATGATGTTTATATTATGTCTTTAATAGTGATCAGTGCTACGGTGTTTGTATGAGACGATTGGATATCTCTTTGATGTCGTTGATAGTGAACGGTGTTGTGGTGTTTGTGTGAGATATGAGAGTATTTATGTGATGTCTGTGATAGTAATCAGTGTTGCGGTGTTTGTATGAGATGTGAGGATGTTTCTATGATAATCATCAGTATTGCGGAGTTTGTGTGAGATGTGAGGGTATTTCTGTGATGTCTGTGATAGTAATCAGTGTTGCGGTGTTTGTGTGAGATGAGAGGATGTTTCTATGATGTCTGTAATAGTGATCATTTTCAGCATGTATGTGAGATATGTGAAATGAGGGGATATTTCTATGAAGTAATGTAAACAAATGAAAGCAGTGGCAAACTACTGAACGTAACACGTGCCTAGTACATCAAGAGCAGCTGAAAAATGCTGGTGTTGACTGCAATGTCACGTAAGGGATACGCAACAACAACAAAATGTAAACAAGTGTATCTTCTTCTTCATGTGTCTTATATCCCCGCCCCCCCGGGAAGGTTAACCCGGTCAACAAATGCCCGCAGAAGTCGGATGTGTCGGCCTAACGGCTCAAGAACGCAGCTCTGCTGTAAACAGGCACAACGCAGTCACATCCGAAAAAAAAACTCAGGATGAACGCAGAAGAAGAAGATATCCCCGCCCGTGTTTTATTGTATTGGAGTTTGACGCCATGTTGTGACATCTGTTGCTACCCCTCCCCCCCCTTCCCCCCCCCCCCCGCAGCCCCGTCCTTGTTCTACCTGACTTCAGTTCTCTTCTCCATATGTTTTAGGCCTCCCGCTATTTAGTTCCCACGTGTGGTACCTGGCTCCTCATGGGGAGTACAGAATGTTAACACTGTAGCCTACCATGCATGTCGTTAGAGGCCACTAAGATTGTGTTAGCACAGAATGTTAACACTGTAGCCTACCATGCATGTCGTTAGAGGCCACTAAGATTGTGTTAGCACAGAATGTTAACACTGTAGCCTACCATGAATGTCGTTAGAGGCCACTAAGATTGTGTTAACGGGGCCCCAGAGGAAGCAATGAATATCAACACAGTAGCCTAGGACAGCGGCTCCCTGGTCTAGAGGTTACACGACTTTCTCCGTAATCCTGTATACTCTCGTGAGTAACGTGACGTTGCGCGAGAATCGGTATCGGTTATTTCCGCGTCGGTAACTTACGGGGTATGTGAGTCGGTCGCTCAGAAAGCAATGTAAACTACTGAGCGTAATCTTGCCAAGAAATCAACAATCAGCTGAAAGATGCTGATGTTGATAGCAATGTCCCGTAAAGGATATGCGAACCAAAAAAAACTAGGACACCGTGCATAGGTAGGATTCCGCCCTGGTGTTGCCGGGACCTTTGTGCAAAGCAAAATATAGTATTACACTTTAACCCATCATACTCGCCGTAAGAGGTGACCAAGGAGGGTTGGGCATAGGACTGGCTTTCCCATTCCGTAGAAAACTTTAGCTACAAAATCCAACTATTCATGAACAAGTCCACATGTAAAGGAGAAAGAATAACCACGCAACCATAAGGAAATGAGGCCTTTGTAGAAGAGATACGAGTTATATCGAGATGCGGAGAAAGCCGCGGGGAGACTGGATCGCAGATTTTCTTAAAAACACGCGGAGAAGAGAACTAGACGGGAATGACTAACATGGGAAGGATATGAACGGAGCTGCATGGGGTAGCTCAGGAGTGGAAGCTTGGGGTAGGGTGAGAGGTTATACTCTAGTGGGAAATACAGGGTGCAAGAAGTAGATGGTTTTGTTCGGCCTGTTTGTGAAATACAGGGTCAAGAAGTAGATGGTTTTGTTCGGCCTGTTTGTGAAATACAGGGTGCAAGAAGTAGATTGTTTTGTTCGGCCTGATTGTTCCAGTGGGAAATACAGGATGCAAGAAGTAGATTCTTTTGTTCGGCCTGTTTGTTCCAGCGGGAAATACAGGATGCAAGAAGTAGATTCTTTTGTTCGGCCTGTTTGTTCCAGACTAGGTAGCTGCTGTATTCATTTCATCTCATCTTGTTCCTCTTGTACCTTGCTGTGTCTAGATGAAGCATAGACAGCGGGAGAGTTCCCGTTTATGGGCTTCATGTATCGAGATTCCCATGGACTCTTCTTTTCCTTTTGTCCATCGTTCCCATGGTCGGCCTCTAATTTTGCTTCCATTTGGTTTGTACATCATTGCTTGTTGTGGTATACACTTAGTTGGTAACCTGGTTAACTTGCTGTTTTCTTGATTAAATCTAACGTTGCTAAAAACCCCACTTAACTCCTGATTTCTTCATTTCTGATTTTCTCTCTTCCTGATACATTGAGTATTCTTCTCGGGAATCTCATTTCTGTTGTTTTAATTTTTCTTTTCTTTTTTTTTTTTCTTTTATTGTCCAGGTTTGAAATTGGTAACATAGAGTTGATAGGAATATTTTGTTTTAGAGTGCTATTGATAAGTGTTTGTTATTTAGTATTTGTGCCATTTGTCTAATGAGTTTGTTTGCCTTATTGCATCTACTTTCGATATCGTCTTCTGATTTGCTATTTGATCATACAGGGTGTATTTTTAATGACTGTGCAGTGCTTGAAAATATTGCCGGTCCAGGTTTTGTATTCACCCTCTGTAAAGTTCATGCAACATATTAGGTAAATACAAAACTTGGACCGGCAATATTTTCAAACGCAGCACATTTATTATATTATACTTCCTAAGTACTTGAAGCTCTTTACTGGGACGCAGAGGTGTTTCCAAGGCACCAGGGCCGGGTTATATACTGGCCAAGACCTATTGACGCGTCCTCGTCGAGCGTCCTGGGCAACAGGTCCCTTCGGGGTCCTGGCTAAAGTCAATAGTATCACCGATTCCTCCGAAGTCGGAGAGTGTCTGCCTGTACGGCGAGGAACCACCAGTCTGCACACCAATAAGCCAGACATGGGACAACGGATACTCACGCAAACCTCAGGTCCTGTATGACATCACACTGATGTTGGACAACAGGATGCCTTCATCCGACATACAGGACTTCGCGTTGGAGCTCAAGCCAACGAACACAAGCAAGCAAGCAAGCAAGCTCTTTACTTGTTTCAAGTGGTGTTCTTTTAGGTGAATCTTTGTTGTTTTTTCTTTCTTGGTTATAGTCAGTTTTGTTGATGCTAATTTTCATGTTATGCTCCTAAACCACTCCAGTTAGACTATTTATGTGGACTTGTAATTCTGCTTCTATTTTGCTGTTAATGCTTGATCGTCTGCAAATAAGAGTTCTTTAATAGTGTAATTCGCCGTTGATTTTTATTCTGTGTTCTGTTCATCAAACTATATTATCCTCAGATTTTATCAGTGTGTTTCCTATCCATATTTCCCTCACTTCTTGATTCACTGGAATTTGTTTAGTTATATCCGTGAGCTCCACATTGGTGATTCTGTCATCCTATTCTAGTCCAACTATTCTGGGCAGGCACAAATTAATGAATGAAATGATTAACCATTTTAGTCGTTCTCCGTGTTTCTGACCAATACAGTTGTATGAACGCTCTGCTACCATTCTTTTCACTTCCGGTCCCCAGCATGGAGGATAGGCGGTTGAGCGGTTAAGGCCTCTGGTGTGTTTATGCTTGTGACTACGGGTCGCTTACGTATTTTCCTCGTGTTGGACTGGTAGTGCATGATTCCGTCGCCCTGCTACTGAGTTCAGTGCGTGGAGCGACACTGTGAGCTGTGAATTTCGCGTTTGAATGCTTTTACATCTGTCCGCGGTTGTTTGTAACAGAACTGCATATTCAGAAAAATGGCAGCCGGCTGTTGGCTGAACTAACTGGGTTGCCTTATGCAGTAATGTGTGGCTGCTGGTTTTCTAGTGATTGCCGCTTCCATCGACGATGAACTGTATTTGTCGTGGCGGGCATTTGTGTTGGCATTCTGGCAGCGGCATCATGCATAATATACCTGTGTGAGCTGTTGAGTTTTTGAGACTCGTGTCTGTTTCACTTTTCACATGGGACAGTGAGGAGCATTTTTTCACTGACACTGAATCGGAGCATAATGGGGCTCCGTGAAGTTGAAACCGTGACTAACTAACTAACTACCAGTTGTATCTATTTAACTGTCAACAACAACAAAATACGGTCATCTACTGCTTATACAGTACCCTGCGGTGTGAGGCAGGGGGTTCTTCAGTGTGCGAACTGTGTAGGTTAGGGTTTTCTTTTTGCCCCCGACAGAAAAAAAATCCACACCTTACCAAGGATTCGAATCTGGGTCTCCCGAAGGATAATCTCGCATTCTAGCCACTCGGCCAGTCGACCCTCATCTATTTAACATTGGTGTTAAATATTATAATTTTGGTGCGAAGTTCATTTGTTTTGATGTCCACAAATGTCCTAGTGCTTTGACAGTTCCTCTTGCCTGTTGTGTTCTTATTTGAATATCTCTCTGTTTTAACACCTGTTTGTCTAGTGTTACCTGAATTGGTGTATGATTCCATCTGTTGATCTGAGGCTTTACCCAAGAAGGTCGAGCTGTTATTTGTTTGCTTTAACTTCATTATCTCTGTCTTTCCTCTGTGAATGTTTAGGCATGATCTCCAGCGAAGTGTGTTTAATTAATATTGTATCTGATTGTGCATGTGTGTGACAGGAGTGCGTGTGACAGAAGTGTGTGTGACAGGAGTGCGTGCGACAGGAGTGTGTGTGACATGAGTGAGTGTGACAGGAGTGTGTGTGACAGGAGTGTGTGTCACAGGAGACCGTGTGACAGGAGTGCGTGGGACATGAGTGTGTGTGACAGGGGTGCGTGTGACAGAAGTGTGTGTGTGTGTGACAGGAGTGCGTGTGACAGGAGACCGTGGGACAGGAGTGCGTGTGACAGGGGTGTGTGTGACAGGTGTGTGTGTGTGACAGGAGTGCGTGGGATAGGGGTGTGCCTGACAAGAGTGTGTGTGTCAGGAGTGCGTGTGACAGGAGTGCGTGGGACAGAAGTGTATGTGACAAGAGTGAGTGTGACAGGAGTGTGTGGGACGTGAGTGAGTATGACAGATGTGTGTGTGTGACAGGAGTGCGTGAGACATGAGTGTGTGTGTGTGACAGGATTGCGTGGGACAAGGGTGTGTGTAACATGAGTGCGTGTGACAGAAGTGTGTGTGTTCCAGGAGTGCGTGTGACAGGAGTGTGTGTGTGACATGAGTGCGTGTGACAGGGGTGTTTGTGACAGAAGTGCGTGTGACAGGAATGCAATGTCGTCGGAGAAGTCCAAATCATCAGTCCATTTTGTCAGCTTCCATTGAATTCCAATTCTGTGGTAGATGTTGTTGTTCTTGTAACCCAGTCTACAGTCAGTAAAAATAATAATGGTGACAAATTACATCCCTGTCGTTTTCCCGTTTTCATTTCACATGTATCTGTCAATTTCCCCCCGTGAATAACTTAACGTTTCATATCTTTAACCGTTGCCCTTATTAAATTAATGATTGTTCAGTGGGATTTCATAGCGCAGCATCCAAATGAATTTCCTATCAATATTATAAACATTATGTCCACTCCTTGACTCACTGCGGCTTCTCCGCATCCCGTTATAACTCTTCTAACTAGAAGTGCTTCCGTACCTCTTGGTTGGCTGCGATATTATTTTTTTTTCTTCTTTATATGACTTGTTCATGGGAGGTTGTATTTTGTGGCTGAATGTGTCTACGTGATGGGGTATCTGTATGTAACTTGTTCATGGGAGGTTGTATTTTGTGGCTGAATGTGTCTACGTGATGGGGTATCTGTATGTAACTTGTTCATGGGAGGTTGTATTTTGTGGCTGAATGTGTCTACGTGATGGGGTATCTGTATGTAACTTGTTCATGGGAGGTTGTATTTTGTGGCTGAATGTGTCTACGTGATGGGGTATCTGTATGTAACTTGTTCATGGGAGGGTGGATTTTGTGGCTGAATGTGTCTACGTGATGGGGTATCTGTATGTAACTTGTTCATGGGAGGGTGGATTTTGTGGCTGAATGTGTCTACGTGATGGGGTATCTGTATGTAACTTTTTCATGGGAGGTTGTATTTTGTGGCTGAATGTGTCTACGTGATGGGGTATCTGTATGTAACTTGTTCATGGGAGGGTGGATTTTGTGGCTGAATGTGTCTACGTGATGGGGTATCTGTATGTAACTTGTTCATGTGAGGGTGGATTTTGTGGCGGAATGTGTCTTTTTTGGTGGGGTATCTGTATATAACTTGTTCATGGGCGGTTGGATTTTGTGGCGGAATGTGTCTACATGATGGGTGGTGTGCCTTGAGCTCAATCATTCTTAGCTGGCTGTTATGACATGCTTGAATTGCTTAACGACTTTGTTCCCCTTACCATGTGATAACACAGGGACGAAACAAGTGTACGAGTGTACACAACATCGAACATAACATTAAACTTTGGAACAGTTTGAGACTGTCCATCTGTTCAGGCCGGGTGGGGTCAGTGTATCTCCATGTCGGCTCCCTACGGCCAGCAGCTTGGTTTGTTTAGTCGTGGTGCTGTCTGTATTCAAATGCTTTCGAAAAATAAGCAGAAACAAATAGTGTAGTTCCTCTTATCTACACACATCAAGCACATCTAAATAGATATGTGACCGGAAACGTTGGCGAGCCTATATTACAGTGGATACTGAAGCAGTCAGCAATGGGGAGACGTTAGGGGTCCTCCATGAGCATTGTACTAAAGTCAGTGGATAGTGGACAGCGAAATACATCCTGAACTTCTGAGGACACAATATCTATCGATAAGAAAACAAGAATACATAAGCGGTCCAAGTTCCGGCTCAAGGAATAATCTCAAATATGTGTTCACTGCGAGGAGAAGATAGTAATGAACAGCAGAGACCGCAAATGTTAGCTAAATAAGAACCAAGTTAACCACAACGGACGCAAAAAGTTAAGGACGCTGTAACAACTCAGGTGTAACCAAAAGGGTCAAGCAGACTTGACGAGGAAACCACCCAAGCTGCTATTGTGTTCAAATCGCTCAGAAAAGGATTCAGCGTCAGCACTTTTCACAGAAACAACGATGATGTAGTTTCTGAGATGTATGTTGTGAATACCTTAGACTGCCAAGGTAACTAGCAACGAATGCCTGGAAAGGACTAATGAATAAAATAGCACTGCGCATAAATAAATCAAGAAGACAACGTTCTTTGGTCATGTAATGGGAAGAGAGGCTTTAGTCATGTGATGGGAAGAGATTCTTTAGTCATGTGATGGGAAGAGAGGCTTTAGTCATGTGATGGGAAGAGAGGCTTTAGTCATGTGATGGGAAGTGAGACTTTAGTCATGTGATGGGAAGAGAGGCTTTAGTCATGTGATGGGAAGAGAGGCTTTAGTCATGTAATGGGAAGTGAGACTTTAGTCATGTGATGGGTAGAGAAGCTTTGGAAAGTATCGCGACGGCTGGAAATGTCAGCGCTAGAAAAGGCAGGAGCAGAACAAGAGAACTGATGATGTGTGGGCCAGGGCGGTGGCATTGGGGAATTTCATGTATAGAATTGACAGCGAACACCAAAGACAGATGTCTGTGGAGATGTATGAACGCATATGTCTGTCAGTAGGGCAGATGATGATGATCATCATCATCATCATCGTCTTCGTCATTATCATCATCATCATCATCATCATGACTGAAAGCTAAAACTTACCATTTTCTATACTTTGAAATGTGAGAACTAATCAGACTTACTACGCAAGTACATATAGTATATACTCATGTATAAAACATCCATTTCTTATGATCTGATGGTTGTATTTTGTTTCAATAGTTTACCTCCTTTTCTCTGCATGTTATATAATCCACGTAATATGACTCTAATAGTATTGGTTCTGTATATTGTCTGGAAGGAGCTGTAATTGCTTTTATAACGTACCGCTACAGAAGACAGTGTTTATAACATACTGCTGGCGATGACAGTTTTAGACAATTATCAGGTTACACTGCACACTGAAGTTAACTTGTGAAATAGAACACAAATGTTTATCATGACATTTCGGCACCAAATATATGTTCTAGTTCTTCTGCTTTGTGAATAATTGAAATGGTTTTTCATGAGCTAGTTTATTATTGCTTGTTATTGTCTTACTAGCGTCGTCATGATTAGGTTAGTCATTCAGATGACTAGTGTTGAAGTAGACTTATCTTGTTCCTTCCGTGTCTCCGGTCATCAATAGTTAATCAGTCTATTATTATCTCAATCTATCCAATGACTGATGTTGACTGATCTTGTCCCTGCACTGTCTCCTGTGATTATTAAATCAATCAGTCCATGACTTAAGTTGATTGATATTGTCCCTGCACTGTCTCCTGTGATTGTTAAATCAATCAGTCCATGACTGAAGTTGACTGATCTTGTCCCTGCACTGTCTCCTGTGATTATTAAATCAATCAGTCCATGACTTAAGTTGATTGATATTGTCCCTGCACTGTCTCCTGTGATTGTTAAATCAATTAGTCCATGACTGAAGTTGGCTGATCTTGTCCCTGTACTGTCTCCTGTGATTGTTAAATCAATCAGTCCATGACTGAAGTTGATTGATATTGTCCCTACACTGTCTCCTGTGATTGTTAAATCAATCAGTCCATGACTGAAGTTGGCTGATCTTGTCCCTGTACTGTCTCCTGTGATTGTTAAATCAATCAGTCCATGACTGAAGTTGACTGATCTTGTCCCTGCACTGTCTCCTGTGATTGTTAAATCAATCAGTCCATGACTGAAGTTGACTGATCTTGTTCCTCCAATGTCTCCTGTGATTGTTAAATCAATCAGTCCATGACTGAAGTTGACTGATCTTGTTCCTCCAATGTCTCCTGTGATTGTTAAATCAATCAGTCCATGACTGAAGTTGACTGATCTTGTCCCTGCACTGTCTCCTGTGATTGTTAAATCAATCAGTCCATGACTGAAGTTGACTTATCTTGTTCCTCCAATGTCTCCTGTGATTGTTAAATCAATCAGTCCATGACTGAAGTTGACTGATCTTGTCCCTGCACTGTCTCCTGTGATTGTTAAATCAATCAGTCCCTGACTGAAGTTGACTGATCTTGTCCCTGCACTGTCTCCTGTGATTGTTAAATCAATCAGTCCATGACTGAAGTTGACTGATCTTGTCCCTCCAATGTCTCCTATCATCATTCGACCAACCACTCCGAAGACGTGTTGAAGCATACAGACCATGTCCCTCCACTGTCCTCTATTCTAAGCCACTCTTTACAGATCAACATAAGTCCGTGCCTCACCGTCGTTGCATGTTTTTGTGTGTTGTTGTTGTTTTTCCTAGGACCTCCTTTGTTTCTAATTCCCTCGACCTCACTCTCTGGTGTGTTACAAAGTGACTTCCAAGTTTCACACTCTGATTAAGCCAATGTAAACGTCTCTTTCGTTTAATGTTCACCAAATGTCTGTTTTTACCAATGTCTTCAAGATATTGTTTATTTGCTCTATTTTCTGTCCAGCCTATTCTTTGCCTTATGTGTTAACACAACATCCCAACAGTTTCCATGTGTGTGTCCCCAACGCTTTTGTTTAGAATCCACGTTTCACAGTCGTATAGTCAGGGTTGGGGCTATTACAGCAGTCCATCTAGGATAGTGGTTCTCAACCGGTGGGGAATTTCCCCCAGGGGGGGGGGGGGAATTAAGCATTGGTAGCACCTTTGGTAAGGATGTCTCTCATGTCCTTTTCAGGACCCATCCCCCAATGGTCCAATCCTGACACCCAGCTCACGCCTGTGGCTCCTAGTAGCTGTCAGCATGCGACAGCGGCGATTCCCCCCCCCCCCCCCAGGACAACAGCTGTGAGAGGCTGACTAAACCAGGCATGGGTAGCCGATTTGGTGTCAAACCAAGCGGTGAAGTAGAGTATGCCTACCCAGCATGTCAAGACAGGATCCGGCAGACTGCGCGGAAGAAATCATTCCTGATTTAACGGGCAAGACGGCGTTTACCTGCAAAGCGTTGTGGAACGTAATGAGCTCGGCAAGGCTCGTAGAGCGCCCTGGTCATCCACTGCACCTTTATTCGTCTCCAGTCGTCTTGACTTGTCTTGCCACTGGATTCAGATGGACTCAGGCGAGAGAGTGAGGTCGACGAATTGCGCAACTATTCCTCACTTTAATCCAATTCATCGCGCAAGTCATTCTTCATCCAACGTCACACTGCTATATGCTTATGAAACCTGGACTGTTTATCAACGACACGCCAGGAAATTAAACCACTTCCACACAGTCTGCCTTAGGAAGTTACTGACGATTAAATGGCAAGACAAGATCCCAGACACTGAAGTTCTAGAAAGAGCGTCCATGCCCAGTATCCACACTCTACTAATGAAGAATCAGATTCGCTGGGCTGGTGACTTGACTAGCGTGCCAGATCACAGGCTCCCTAAACGACTTCAACGACCTAAACGAAATCATTCCTGATTTAACGGGCAAGACGGCGTTTACCTGCAAAGCGTTGTGGAACGTAATGAGCTCGGCAAGGCTCGTAGAGCGCCCTGGTCATCCACTGCACCTGTATTCGTCTCCAGTCGTCTTGACTTGTCTTGCCACTGGATTCAGATGGACTCAGGCGAGAGAGTGAGGTCGACGAATTGCGCAACTATTCCTCACTTTAATCCAATTCATCGCGCAAGTCATTCTTCATCCAACGTCACACTGCTATATGCTTATGAAACCTGGACTGTTTATCAACGACACGCCAGGAAATTAAACCACTTCCACACAGTCTGCCTTAGGAAGTTACTGACGATTAAATGGCAAGACAAGATCCCAGACACTGAAGTCCTAGAAAGAGCGTCCATGCCCAGTATCCACACTCTACTAATGAAGAATCAGATTCGCTGGGCTGGTGACTTGACTAGCGTGCCAGATCACAGGCTCCCTAAACGACTTTTTTTACGGCGAGTTGCGTTGTGGAAAACGCTCCCAAGGCGGCCAGAGGAAACACTTTAAAGACACTCTAAAAATCTCACTGAATGCTTTTGGAATTCATCATGACACCTGGGAGACTGCAGCCAGAGACCGAAATTCGTGGCGCGCATAATTACACAAGGGTGCAGTCACTTGTGAGGCAACCAAGACTTCAAGAGCTGTGAAGAAAAGACAGAACAGAAAAACCACTGCAGGAAATCCTCCTCCAGAAACGTCAACCATTCTTTGTCCACATTGTTAAAGAACATTTCGAGCCAAAATAGGCCTTATCAGCCATCTTAGAACTCACGGCTCCATACTTTCAACCCCACTGGATGAAATCAATGGTCATCATCATTCTTGATGGACAAACAACAATGCAAGAACCGATTACTTGATATTGTTTTTCCCTCTACACTTTGCGGTTCAGTACATCTCGCCTTTCTTAAATTTGTTTTATAACGTAAGTAGACTCGCAAATCTCGTGTTATATAGACGTCTAGAATGGTTCTAGTATGTGTTATTAAATTTAGTTTCCATTTTTACGTATACTGTGTGTGTGGGGGGGGGGGGGGTTAGTTTAGTTTAGTCGACGCATTAACATCACGGGACACGGGTGTAACCCACAAGTGTTCCGTTTCTACTCCTAACTCAAGCCTGAGTCCGGAGAATCTCAACTCAGTGCACGAACTCCGTAGCACCGGCAACGATCCTAAAATACTTTGGGTAGATTTTAAACTCGAAATTTTGCCCGGGCAGCGCCGTTAGGTTACTCTTTTTCGATTTCCAACTGCCAAGGGATATTTTACATGCGCAAAAATACACATGGGCGTCCGATCTCACTACCAGGAGACCGGGGGAAATTTTTTTACTAGACGTCCACGTGAAAAAATCCCGGTCCTCACCGGGGCTTGAACCCGGGACCTCCAGCACATCGAGGCGGACACCATACCTCGAGACCACTAAGCCTCCCCCTCCCCATGGAGGAAATACGACGGTGGCGGAGGGATGACATTCTAATGGTGTGACCGGTCAGTTCCTGCCTGACAATCAAACCAACGATGGAAAATAAAACGAATTATCGCTGAAGCAACAGAGTGTGTGCAACAGAGTGTGTGCTTTGTGACCGATACCTTTGACAATAGCCAACAGGGAGAAAATGAGACGGAGGAGAAGAGGTAGAGCAGATGGAGGAAGGAAAAGAAAGAAGAGGTCTGGAGCCAGAAAGGGTAGGAGGAAAACGGATTGTTTGGTACTAAACAATATACGGGTTGGATATTGGAATTGCCGTAGTGTAAATCAGCGGGGACGAATTTTGGAGAAACCGGTCTACGATTTGGATGTCCTGATGTTACAAGAACTGAATGCAAGCTCTTTTAAGTGCCCTGGCTATACATGTTACATAAACTCAACCGGCCAGTGAAGACGTGGACAGGCTCTGGTGGTCAAGGATGGCTTACAGCATTCGATACTGGATATGAATGGGTGGGGGTCGGGAAAGTAAAGAAGTGAAGAGGATGCAGATTACAATCGGAAGATACAGTTGGAACCTAATAAATATATATTTAAGTGGGGAATCTTGTATAAGCAGAGAGAGTTGGGACTGGTTGAAAGATTCAGCGGATACCCCTGGTACTAGATATCGGATATGTGGTGACTTCAATGCAAGCGCCAAAGAGTGGGACAGGTCTGGAGAGAACAAGCAGGGTGCTACTCTTGCTGAGGCCTTGCTTGAGACGAATGTGCACTGTCTAAATGATGGGACACCAGCTAGGCTGGCAATAAGACCGGGGGACCCTGACACGGCCTTCGAACTGGCACTTGTGTCCCAAAAGGCGGCATCAGACATAAAATTGAGTGTCCTTGGGGATCCTGGAAGCGACCCCCTCCCTGCTCTGTATTGATACCTAAGTCCAGTACATTCAGGGCTATAAGAGCCCGCAGAGCATTCAGTTATGATTGTGTCCACTCTTCGTTATTGGGGCGCCTTCGATCACAGAGACATTCTAAACCAACAAGAAGACTCTTCCCCCAACCACCATAGTGGACACCAGAGGTGGAGACATCATGGAGGGAAAAGAGGGTGGCCATAAGGAATTGGCAGAGGGTGCGGAGAGCAACCAATTTAGTTGGCACAGAATTGGAGAAGGCGGAAAGATATAAAAAAGTAAAGGTGCAGGAGTTTAAACTCCAGGCAGCAGAGGCAAACAGGATAAAGTGGGAACAGTTTATAAATGAATTCGGCGGGGATGTGATATTGGGTAAATTCTGAAAGCTGCACCGGCAGATGAACAGAGAGGCGATGCCTGGTAAACGTGGTACCGTTTATGATGATAACAAACGACTTTTGACAACTGACCAGGACAGGGGTGAGGCTTTTCTTGTACGCTTTTTAAAACAGACGGACCAGCAAGATAGAGCTATTAGAGATATAGTCAGAAAAGCATTGTCACCGCTCACTAGGAAGAGGGGCTGTGAGGTTAAGGTGGAGGATATTAGACGGGTATTGAAGTGGGATAAAGACAGCGCTGGGCCCGGACGTGGTGAGGTACATCCATATTAGTAACATGCATGATGGGGATTTGGAGGAGATGGCTCTTTGTTTCAAGCTAAGTTTGAATACGGCGAAAATACGCCGGGATTGGCCTGCACAGTTACCTGGTCCCACTTCCAAAGCCAGGAAAGGATCACTCCAGACTTAATGGATACCGAATCATAACCCTGCAAAACACCTTTGGCAAAGTCGTCGAAAAGATAGTAGCCCTCAGGATCCAGCGACATTTGGAAAGTCGTAATCTGCTTTCCAAAAGGCTCTCGACTTACCGGCCTTGGGAGGACATCTGGTCCAATGCGGCTACTTTTGCATTTGATATCTATTAGGGCTTCCAAGATAAACAAGAGACAGTGGCGGTAGCTCTTGACCTGGAGAATGCGTGTAACAGGGTTAGTTATGATCGATTGATATACACTCTGTTGGACATGGTGGTTTGCCCTTGCCTTGTCAAATGGGTTGCAGCAGTCGTTTATGAGCGTAAGGTTGCACTGCGCATGGGTTCCTGGACTTCTGATCCCGGTACGATTACACTTGGGTTGCCACAGTGATCTGCCTTGTCCACAGTGCTCTTTAATGTCTACACCAGCAAAGTCGCAGCTATTGAAACACCAGGTGTTGGTAGAATCTTGACATTTGCAGATGATGTGCTGGTGTACAGACAGGGCAGAGATAGAGAAAGTTTGGCTGCAGATTTACAGGTGGCAGTAAACAGGGTGACAGAGTGATGCAGGGACGCAGGGTCCGTTATAGCCCCAGACAAGGCATCGGTTGTGTGGTAATCCCTGGATAACCGGATTGTCAACAAAGTGGACAAGCATTCGTGGACTCTTCTCTGTACCACACGAAACTCGTAAGGCGTACAAGAGGATTTATCAGAAGTTTTATTTCGGCTTGGCCTTTACACATGCAGAGCCATCAATGATTCACAGGGTATATAAATACATGATAATGCACAGTATTCACTATCCTAAAGTCAGTCCTAAGCTCTAGCTATAGTTATATGTACACAAAGAAACCACAACGTCTATAACGATGTGCTAGCTCTCATGTCCAGTCCCCGTCTGACGAATCTCCGCCGGTGGCGGTGACGCCACGCGCGGATGGATCTCGTGGGTCAGTAGGCATTGCGTGCTGGAGTTCTCAGCACGCCTCAAGTGGTCTGTCCACTAGTAAACTCTATTAAGAGTTTACTTGTTTGCCTACACTTCTCGTGAAGGTGTGCTTACACCCTGACCAGAGTTACTCCACTCTTTGGTTGACACTTGCGTGTCCGAGTAGAGAACTGTCCACGGTTCTCGATCTCTCTATTCACCATTCTCTTCCCTACTCCCTGGGCAGGGCTAATCTTTCCCTTGCTATCCCCACTCCTCGGTAGGGGTGTTATCTTTATCCCTTCTTAGGCTTCTCCTTGACTTCTCATCCCCTGTGGTATTCCTTACTTATACCCATGTCTTTGACACGGATTGTGAAGAGGATCCAATGTATATGAAATTATGTTGAGAATGAGCCTTCTCTGATGATGGTTCTACGCAGGGTCTCTCTTGGTCTTCCCTGTTTTCTTTTCCCTACCGGTGTCCATATGAGGGCTTGGTAGGGGAGTCTTGTCTTGTCCATTCTGACTTGTTCAATCTCTCAAGTAACATGCTACAAAAATGTTTTCCTGGTACTGACAGTAGGGTGATACCACGCCAGTTATTGAAATCAGGCATATAGGATAACAGTAGTTTACTTTGTTAAATTAGGCGTAGACAGTCAATATTTTTTGGACATGTTATGAGGAGCAATTGACTTGAAAATTGAGTGACAACTGGCAAGCTTGATGGGAAGAGAGAAAGAAGGAGACAGAGGGATAAATACCTAGCTGCTTTGGCAGCTTGGAGTGGTTGGGACAGGAACACAGACCTAATTCGAGACTCTGGTGACCGTGTGAGATGGCGAAACATGACCGTCCATGCCTTTCGGCATGGTACATGATGACGATGATGTTACCGGAACCCTTTGATGGAAGCAAAGGATAGCAATACTGTAACCTACCATGCGTGTCGTAAGAGGCGACGGAGGAAGATCGGGTGTTGGGCTGTCTTCCCCATTCCGTGCAAAAAAAATCCAGCTGCAAAATCCAACCAACCATGAACTATGTCTAATAATTTAGAGAAAAAAATAAGAGAATTAGAATCAGAAATATGGGCTGAACATGGACGGAGCCGCAAGGATTAACTAAGGTTAGGGCGGCTTCTAAAGTTGTGGTTGAGGATCTATGCCCAGACAACAGAAAGAATGTACTAGAGCTAGATGATAGCATGATGTGGTTGGGTGACCAGTACCTTTCCTTCCCAGAAAATGCCTAAAATTAATGTAAATTAATTAGAACCACTGTTTAACAAGCACATACCTAACCACTATGGCACATGATAAAACTGATGCTGCTACTAATTCTACTACTAATACTACTAATTCTATTACTAATACTGTTACTTACACTACTAATGCCTGTCTACTGCTATTGTTACTAATAAGATTGCTGCTGTTTCTACTGCTGCTGTTATTAATACTTCTACTAATACATCTACTACTTACTGTTCTTGTCGTTGCTCCTTTACTACTACTACTACCACTACTACTACTACCACCACTACTACCACCACTACTACTACTACTACTACTACTACTACTACTACTACTACTACTACTACTACTACTACCACCACCACCACCGCTATTACTACTACTATTACTACTACTACGACCACCACTTCTATTACTACTAACACTACTACTACTACTACTACTACTACTACTACTACTACTACTACTACTACTACTACTACTACTACCACTACTACTACCACTACTACTACTACCACCATTACTACTACTACTACTACTACTACTACTACTACTGCTACTACTACCGCTACTACTACTATCGCTGCTACTACTACTCCTACTGCTACTACTACTACCGCTGCTACTACTCCTACTGCTACTGGTACTACTACTTCTACTTGTCAGAGTCTCACATGGAGTCGGTAGAAACATAAAGATAGAAGGGAGTTAGAGAAGGGGCATAACCCCAATACAAGGGAGACACATTCGAATGCTCGAACAATCCAGAGCCTTCGAGAAGCATAGGTCAGTTCGCCTACAGCTCCGTGGACACGCTGATCGCGTGCCAGGACCTGTTCCACGAGAAACTCAAGGAGAGTTACAGCCCGTGTCCGATCGAGACACGTTGGAGGGCAGACACGGACTGGACATCGAAGAAGCAACAGGGTTTACCTTAAGGGGGACTTGATAGCTTAAACCCCAAGTGTATTTAGGGGTCTTATGCATACGTTAGATAGCTGATAGAGTTGTTGTATTGATCATGTATTAATGGTTTATTGTAAACTCCAGTGATATGCAATTCGAGGGTTGCTGGCTGCGAAAACCTTTCTTCGCCAGCTTAATGTAACATAATATAAATAACTGATGTTCGATTGTATCTGAACGGAGTTTGTTGCCTGTATGAGCCCGGGTTTCATTCCCCTAGGTATCCAGGACGGTGACAGGCTATTTGGGGGCTAGCCGGTTTTGGCAAGCACAAGCTTTACTTTCCAGACAGCTCTTGGTTTTGCCAAGTAAAATATATCAACTTTCGTACATGACAAAGTCTATAACTTTGCAGCTATCATCGTATTATCTGTGAATGAGCTATTGTAGTCCCTATACAAAAGTAATTGAAATGATTATGATGTTCATAAAATTTGACATTGACATGACTGGACAATTACAGTGACCGTTACTAATTTTTTTTTGATTCCAACATCAGATTGTTCCGCGAAATATCGTGTGTATGTAACCTCTCCTCCAGCAGTGGCGAGAAAACAGCAGAACCAAACAAGACTACAGTCAAGACACCAGGAAAAATAAGATGAGTCCCATTTCATGCTCATTATATCCCTAAGCGATACTCATGCATTTTTCATTGATGTAACATTTTTCATTGTATTGGTTTTTATATATATGCTAATCTCATAACCAAGCAAACCTGCTCGTGCAAATTTGAATGTAAACATTAAGGGGGATAACCAAGTTTTGTACACCCAGACTAATATCAAAGGGATTTAATTTCAATAAAGTGAACACTAACTATAATACAAGATGTCAACATTAGAACAGTGCATTGAATTAGGAATTAGGTTAGGGTATACTGCCGAGAAACTTTCAGAATGGGCACAAAAGACGCATTCAGAAAATATTGCACGAGAAGACAGAGCAACGGAAAGAGAAGAGAGAAAGATGCAAATGGAAGCTGAAGAAAAGAAAATGCAACTGCAGGCTCAAGAGAAGAAGAAGCAAATGGAAGCTGAAGAAAAGAAAATGCAACTGCAGGCTCAAGAAAAGAAGATGCAAATTGAGCTAGAAGCTGCGACCAAGCAAGCCCAATTAAACGCAGAAACACAGATAAAACTGAAACAAATGGAAATTGACTCCAACTTAGAAATTTCAAAAGTAGAAGTAAGGAAGAGGAGCAAAAATACAACAAATATAAAGGCTTAGTAAAAAAGTCGCCTGGGCATTTATTCTGATGAGAAATTTAGCATTAGAGCCCTTAAAAGTGATAGAGACAGTTCCACAAGACATGAGAAAAGATTACGACTATTTAAAACAAAGAATACTCCAACATTTTTCACTAGACACCGCAGGCTATCAACTACAGTTCTCAAAATTAGCCCCATCACCTAACCTAACTTTCATAGATTACGTGTCTACAGTCCAAGATATTTGTACAAAATGGATAACCTCAGCAAAAACAAATAACAGCCATGATAAACTGAAGGAGCTAATTATAATTGATAAAATTATTAACACAATACCAACCCATTTTTCTAAATTTTTAAGGCAAATGGATTGTAAAACTATCCAAGAAATAGAAAATAAGGGGAGCGCATATTTCACAGCTAATCGCGATATTTTTCAGTTAAATATGAGCCAAAATGAAACAGCAGCGGTTACAAACACCAAATATTCAAAACCAGATGGAAATAGGTTCAAACAACGCTCTAAGTTCACAAAACCAGTCCTGTGTCAGTATTGTCATCTGGCACACGAACAGTACGCGATGTGTGACAAATCACCGAATTATCCACATCATCTCCAAATGATAGTAGAAAAACAAAAGAACAAAAGGGACGCATATCAGAGAGCAGTTAAATGTTATTATTGCGCGAGTTATGGGCATTTTTCAGCACGTTGTGATGGGAGAAAGATGATGAAGCAGGCCAATGCCGCATTAATAGATACATCGTCGGATGAAGAAACTGAACAACAGAACGAATGCGACATCCAGAATGAAAGTGCAAATGAGTTAGGTAATGCAGTAGAGATCATTAACACCATCACTGATAACACATGTAACACCTGCAGAAAATTTCAGCTTGATACCACTTTGTTATGCGGCCACACAATCCCATTGTCTAACGAAATGGCCAACGCAGCCTTAACATCAACAGGCAAGTTAAAATTTGCGACAGGTTTTGTCAATAACAAACAATGTACACTAATACGAGATAGCGGGGCGACTCTTTGTGGAATTAAAAGAACATTAGTTAATGACAAAGACTACACACACAAATACGTAACATGTCGCACATTCGCAGGCACCATCGAAAGATACCCCCTAGCACTTGCCGAAATTCGGACACCTTTTATATCAGGACAAGTGCTATGCGCAGTACTGGATAAACCCTGTCGCGGAAATTATCCTTGGGAATCTTCCTAACATAAGATCCTGCTCTGAAGAAGAAATCAGAGAATGGGAAGAGAAAAACGGTATCCAAAAAGCAAACAGTGGTTCCAGAATTAAAACACACACTTGCATGTCTCAAACTGCCAAAAGCACAAGGGAGACAACCGATGACGGAATTCGAAACGAATTCACAGAGATGCAGAACACAGGGTCGGTTGAATCTTTCAATGACACCATCAAATTAACACCTCAAACTGAGGACGTCACCGAACCACAAAATATTGAGCCTGTAAATGTGCAACAACAGACACAATACGCTAATATAGTGACAAGACAAATGACACACAAAACCCACAACGACCAAATTCAGGAGTCGCTACAAATCATTTCACCCAATATTACCACCACCGAGTTTATACAAGAACAAAAAGCAGATCCAACCCTTTCGCAATACTTTCGACTAGTAGGATTGAAGCCAAAATTGACGAAAAACGCTTCTTGGACATTCAGACTAAATAACAATATTCTAACAAGGTTATATACCAGAGATCAAACCACGATACAACAAGTGGTTCTACCTCAGTCACATCGTGACAAAGTGCTTCATATAGCCCATGACTCACCTTTCGGAGGTCATATGGGTTATGAAAAAACCAGGGCCAGAGTCCTGAGCCAATTTTATTGGCCTAAATTTTGCCAGCACATAAAAAACTATTGCAAATCTTGTGATATCTGTCAGAAATTAATTAAGAAGGGAAAAAACCCTACGGCAGAAATCCAATCAACCACAACGGCCTCAAGACCATTTCAAATAGTTGCGGTGGATTTAGTGGGTCGTTTAAACCACATTTCAAACAAAGGAAATAGGTACATTTTTACACTCGTGGATCTGTGTTCAAGGTGGGCAGAAATGATTCCGTTAAAATCAACTTCCTCTAAAGATGTGACGGACGTATTTTTACAAATATTCTCCCGTTTTGGCTTTCCGGAGAAGATAATATCGGATAGAGGAACGCAGTTCATATCTAATGCCACTCAATCGGTAACTAAGTTACTCGGCATAAAACAATGTTTTACAAGCCCCTATCGACCGTCCGCGAACGGAATTTGCGAAAAATTGAACGGGGACCTAAAACATATGTTAGCCAAAGTGACAGCTGAAAATCCAGCCGATTGGGATATACTTCTCCCAACGGTGCTGTTCGCCTATAGAGAAGTGCCGCAGTCGAGCACTGGGTTCTCTCCTTTTGAATTAATATATGGAGCAAATCCAAGAGGACCTCTCTCTATGTACAGAGATATGATATCGCAACCCGTAAACACCCAATTACCAGTTTCCACCTATGATTTGGTCACTGACACCAGAGACAAAATCATTAGATCCTGTATACTAGCCAGATCATCTTTGCAGGAGAAAGGTTTTATGTACAGGCAATACGCCAACAAGGGTGCAAGAACCATTGTATTACATCCCAATCAAGAGGTGTTGTTATTATTACCTGACAAGAGAAATTTACTTTCAACCTCATGGCAAGGACCATTTAAAGTTATGAGAAGGATTTCGGAAGTTGACTACGAAATCTCTTTGAATGGCAAATTGAAAATATTCCATGTAAATATGTTAAAACCTTACTATTCTAGGAATGACAGTGACAGAAGCAATCAGACGGAGAAAACAGGGGACAATAACCAGACTGACAAGAACAACCACAACGAAACGACAACTAGACAATTGAACGACACTACTACAAATGAAAATCTAGACGAAACATCATTAATGACTCATTCTTGTGACAACGAAAACGACGAAAACATATTCACAGTACCGACAATGGGTGATAACGACAAATACGACGAAGTTAACGACACATTAGCAACGATTATTCTGGACGATGACTACGATGACATTGAAGACAATTTACAAACAGTAGCGTCAGTAATAAATCAGACGGACGTAGACAATACGGAAATTCCAGTACCAATTATGAACGACGACAGTACGATGAAGGACATACAAATCTCTGACACTTTGACACAACAGTAGCGACAAGACATTTTGTCTCTTCTTAACGACTATAAAACTATCTTCTCAAACAAACCTGGACAGACTGACAAAATAACACATTCTATTATTTTGACAGATCTAACACCGATCAAATGGAGACCATATTCAATTCCATTACATTATAGGGCAAATTTGGATACAGAAATTTTAGACTTAGAAAAAAATAAAATAATACAGAAATCGGTGTCCCAGTACTCTTCGCCAATTGTTCTGGTGAAAAAGAAGGGCCAAACTATTCGTTTATGCATAGATTACAGAAAATTAAATACTATAACAACGACAGATGTTGAGCCAATGTACAGCTGTGAAGACCTCATTTTGAATATGTCTCAATCATCCATTTTTTCTAAACTTGATTTAGTAAAAGGTTACTGGCAAATACGACTATCTCCCTCTTCATGGCATATAACCGCATTCTCTACACCGCTTGGACTATATGAATGGAGATATCTTCCTTTTGGGTTAAAGAACGCCCCCGCTACATTTGTCAGGTTAACTAGACTGTTATTGCACGGCATCAAGGACGTGCAATCATATATTGATGATATATGTGTCCATTCTTCAGACATGACTTCTCACTTACTTACACTCCAACAAGTCTTTAATCAAATCCTTCTTTTTGGACTTGCTATCAAACCTTCCAAGGTTGAAATAGGCTATAAACAGATAGACTTCTTAGGTCATAGGATTTCCGAAGGCAAACTATTCACAGATGATAGAATCGTATCAAAAATTCTGAACCTGCAAGTTCCAACTACAAAGAAACAGGTCAGAAGCCTTTTAGGTCTCATAAACTATTATGCCAAGTTTATACCAAACTGGGCAGAACTCACATCAGTTTTGTCTAATCTGTTGACAAAAGATCAACCAGAAAAATTTTGTAAGAGTATCCGTTTAGAGGATGTAATGTGCAAATTGAAATCAATTTTTTCTAACCCACCCGTATTAAGATTACCAAACATAGATATACCTTTTATTCTGACCACAGATTCGAGTGCTATCGCAATTGGAGGATGCCTAATGCAGGAATATCAAGGCGTGAGACATCCAATACTCTATGTCAGCCGCAAGCTTAAAAAGGCAGAAATCCGGTATTTCACAGTTGAGTTGGAGGCATTAAGTCTACTTTTTTTTATGCGTCGTTTATCTAAGTTCCTCTTAGGTTCCCATTTTGTTGTTTTGACCGATAATTCGCCGCTGCTGGTACTTAAACAAGGCGTCCAAAGAATCATCGATTAGCAAGATGGTGTCTTCTACTTCAGGATTTCGACTTTGAAATCCGCCACATCAAGGGTACGGATAATATTATTGCTGACATATTATCACGGCAAACTAATGCACCAGCAGACTAACACTATGCACATTAATTAGTCGCCACATAATCAGCTGTGAGATTTTAGTCTGTTGCATAGAACAGTGTACCTCTACACTTACTGTAGAACTTAACGTATAAGTGTCAACAGCTGATTTAATACTCTACTTATATCTATCACAGACAGGAAACTGTGAGAACCGCTAACTATATTGAGCCACAGTGGCAATTAGCAGTACATCAAAAACATTCCGAACTGTGGAGATTAACATTTGTGAAATTATTTCATCCATCACAGAACTGAAAGTTACCATGCGAATATTAATAACTGTGCATACGCGTGATTTCAATTGACTCGCAAACTAACGTAACAGAACAGCGCACATACAAACAGCGATATACTTAACCGATTCCGACATATGAGAGACAACACAACAATGTGATACCAAAATGTTACCTACGAACTGTAACAGTATTGGAACAACACACGAACGAAAGAACAACACACGGATCGTCGTTGGAGTTAATTAATTTAATGTTATTAGTTAAATATGTATTACATTTGTGCTTTATTATATACATTAAATATGTGAACATGTAAATTATACATTTTCTATTATAATATGTCACAAACATTCTCATTCATAGTTAAAACTTTCTCCCAATACAATTGTTGCAATTTAATTTATAAACCATTTTCTTATCACCAAAACAAATAGTACTTGATGCTTTGAATATAGCATATCGCCAGTTTTTTTTTTTAAGGGCGACAAACATTTACCTCACCTTAATTTGTATATTTTAACAAATTATTATATTGAATGAAAGGTGTGCGAATCAGAGATTGAATGAATTAAATGAGAGAGCGATATACTGAGCGGACAAATTGTACGCAAAAAGTATTTATTTTAATTTGTCTGCGTTTTGAGTGTAAAATGTAACACTTGTCTAAAATTGTGTATACATGTTTAGTGTTAGATAAAATAGGTTCACTCTAAGAGTCACTGTTTGAATACCCTGTACATGCGTTACACAGATTCATGACAAGTGATATTCCAACTCGTGACACTTAGAGATGTACTACACACCACATACCCACAGGTAGCACACACGTCAGACATTAGATAGAACATACTCATAAAACTAAACACTAACAAATAAATCACACACATTTTTATTAGAGCAAGTAACAAAGCAGTAAACACACTAACAGGCAAACAGGAACATGAGTAGTTACCTGGGAGAAAACAAGAGTACATATATATATTCAGCACTATAAAACATACGGAAGTAAAAGTGTATCAAAATACACATTCAGGACAAGAATTGCAAGTGTTCTTAAATAAGCCAAGACAATTTGTCTTGTTAAACCTCTCTAACACAGAGTTTAATATCTGGGTATCAAATGGATACTTGAGAAGGGCGCGGTTGCAAATACAACTAAAAGCGTCAGGGAACTTCGGTCGGATAAGCATGTTTAAGGATATGGAAGAGATAGGGACTCTCCAGCAATCACCCTGGATTGTTGTACGGGGAAATACATGAGTTAATAGTGCAAATATATATATGGCCAGGTTCCCATCCACGAAACTACCAAATACCAACTTCATGTGATCCTATGACAGAATTAGTGCAAACTAATTACCATATACTAACCCATAGAAGCGGGGGGAGGGGGACCCTGTCAGAGTCTCACATGGAGTCGGTAGAAACATAAAGATAGAAGGGAATTAGAGAAGGGGCATAACCCCAATACAAGGGAGACACATTCGAATGCTCGAACAATCCAGAGCCTTCGAGAAGCATAGGTCAGTTCGCCTACAGCTCCGTGGACACGCTGACCGCGTGCCAGGACCTGTTCCACGAGAAACTCAAGGAGAGTTACAGCCCGTGTCCGATCGAGACACGTTGGAGGGCAGACACGGACTGGACATCGAAGAAGCAACAGGGTTTACCTTAAGGGGGACTTGATAGCTTAAACCCCAAGTGTATTTAGGGGTCTTATGCATACGTTAGATAGCTGATAGAGTTGTTGTATTGATCATGTATTATTGGTTTATTGTAAACTCCAGTGATATGCAATTCGAGGGTTGCTGGCTGCGAAAACCTTTCTTCGCCAGCTTAATGTAACATAATATAAATAAATGATGTTCGATTGTATCTGAACGGAGTTTGTTGCCTGTATGAGCCCGGGTTTCATTCCCCTAGGTATCCAGGACGGTGACACTACTACTACTACTACTATTACTACTACTACTACTACTACTACTACTACTACTACTACTACTACTACTACTACTTCTGCTACTACTACTTCTACTACTACTTCTACTACTAATACTACTTCTACTACTACTACTACTAATTCTGCTGCCGTCACTACCACAAGTATGCTACTACTGCTGTTGCTGCCAGTTTCCTCTCTATGATGTTGTAATTGAATTGTAACAGATGTTTTTTACTTGACAGCCGAGCCTGGTACGAGTACAAAGACCTCGGTGTCCAGCATCCCTGGCATGGTCGGGGGCACTTTAGCGGGGGCCGGTCGCATTGGGAAGCAGATCGCTGAAGAGTGTATGGAGCAGATTAAGTAAGTCACAGATGTTACATCTCATAATTTCTTCACATGTTTGTCTGATAAGCATGGGACTGGTCACAGTGATCATAGAGGAGGCCGGTGATCACGCGCCAACCAGCATCCAACCCATCCCCTTCTTGTGGGAGAGACCGATAGCAGGGTTATCCATTCTGTATTGGCCAAGGTTTTCTAGATTGCATATCTCTACCTTCCTTACAAATGGCAAGAATTTCTAGATCAACTGTTTGCATGTTTCTGCCTTCATTACAACAGGTAAGATTTTGTAGATCAACTGTTTCACTAACTCTACCATCATTTACAACAGGCAAGTTTTCTATATCAACTGTTTGCCTCCCTCCACTATTCTTCTCTCTTTCTGTAGCAATTGTTGTTCTTAATTAAGTTTGTTACTGACATTCTCTCTATCATAGTTAAGGAGTGTAGCCGAGATAATTTAACATGGTTAATGAATATAATTTCACATAGATATCATGGTTAAGGGGTGTAACTTTAATAGAGACCGGCTAGGTACTATATAAGCAGTAAATGACAATTTGTGTACAATTACACCAACAATTATAACAACAATTACACCAACAATTATAACAACAACTATTACACCAACAATTATAGCAACAACAATTACACCAACAGTAACAGCAATAGGAATGACCATATGGTTATTTCTTATGTTACAGCAAAACTCCAGCCACACCAGCCGACAGCAGCAATACAGGGGGAGCTCACCACAATCAGGTGGGAAACACTGATATTAGTGTGGTAGATGTCAGTCAATTGTTTCATCATATTGGGGCACTAATTTACGCACTTAATAAATGTTGTGATGTGGGGTAGGGGTATACGCCTCTCGGATGTGTGGACTTGGGTTCCTAGCCTCGGCATAGTTGAGTTTTTACCCTCTCAGAAACAAATACAAACATAATTAGCAGCAATATCTGCCAGGGCAAGCAAACAGCCTGTACATCTCAGCTCTCAAAACTATGTTTGTGTGTGTGTGTTTGCGTGCGCGCGTGCGTTTGTGTGTGTGTGGGTGCGCGCTCGCGCGTATGTGTGTGAGGGGGAGGGGGCATCATTCATCAGGTAGTCAGTCTGAAGACCAATATTAAAGTCGCCTAGGTATCTATCTCCCACCTCCAAATGGGTCGCTTGTGACCCTGGGGCCTATCTCAGCAAATTATAATTGTCCGAAGAAGATTGTGCCATATTCAGCTCACTAGCAGAGTTGTCCACATATTCCAGGGAACATTTGGTTATCGGTGCTGTGTTTAGTCCGTGTCTTACCGGGGCCGTAAGGAAAGCAAAGAATAGTAACTATGTAAGCTACCGCGCATGTCGTAAAACACACACACACACACAAAGTCAGGTCAGAGTGCAAGTGGCAATCTCAATGCTTATAAAGCTTTTGCTGCACAATCCAGCAAATCGTACACAGGTCTACACAGGGCTTGGCATAAGTTGGCTGAGCTCCATTGGGAAATGAAAAACAGTAAAAAGCGTAGGAAGGGAAGGGGAGAAGTAGAAGTATGCGTTGATTTGTCCAGTTAGTGTCCAAGTGATTCTAAACTGGGCTTCCTGCCTATCACAGAGAATATGTTTAAATGTTTTGCATATCCTTTACAGGACATCGCTGTCAACACCAGCATCTTTCAGCTGTATGTTGATTTCTTGGCAAGATTACGCTCAGTAGTTTGCCATTGCTTTCTGAACGACCGGCTCACATACCCCGTAAGTTACCGATGCGATTCGAACCACTGCTGATTCTCACCGTCATCACGTTACCTACGAGATTACGGAGAGAAGTCGCTAACCTCTAAGCCACGAAGCTGGCACAGAGAATATGACGTGGATAATTTTGGAATTCTTTGTTTCCATTTGTGTCAAAGTCAACAGATTTTATTGCTCCTTTAGTTGTCAGTAAAATCTTATTAGAATGTTCAACTCCATTGCATCTCCACATCTATATGCAATAAAATGTCAAGTCTTCTCTGATAGGAGGAAAATGGGAAATTTAAAACAATGTTTTTCTGCACTGTATTTGAATAACGAAGACATAAACGATAAGTTGCACAATTTGTGTCTGGCATATTTTGCTACATCTCATCAGGTGCATACCGCAAAATTCACACAACATAAATTAAAACAATGCGGTACATATTTCAAGCTTAAATATATAACGCATATATTCCCACAGTAATTTTAATTGTTTATGACTAAAATAAATTTATTATTGGCTATTGTGTATTATTTTGCACAGAGTTGGCTTTTCTTTATGAAAAGCAAAAGCTTCTGCCACTTTAAACTTTAGTCAATTTAATGTGTTCAACATGCACACAAAACACTTTGCCTCTGTTTATCACATGACAGATTCGTTTTCGTTATTCAAATAGGAGATTGTGTGTGCACATCGTTCATGTTATAAGATCTACCAGCAGTTGAAAATGGTAAAAGTATGTTGAAATTGGCTGCTGCCTTGTCAAAATTCTCTAAGAAATTACAAAAACTATCCACATAAAATATCGTTAGCTTGTAAATCTTTTATAAGGCTGTGAAAGTCAAGGACAAATATTAATTTTACAAGACTAAGTTTATGGACGGTCACAATGCTAGATTCACGATGAAATAACATGTTCAAAAATGGCTAGAAATGAAATGAATAGCCTGTGCCTTTCATATCTGAAATTTTCAAATTTTACTTTCAGGTCCAGCAAAGTTCATCTACATCCTCCACAACCACAAGTGCCACATTGCCACCGCCATGTTCAACAGTCGCGTGCACCATCACGTCTGCTTCTCATCCATCAGCCTCCCAGCTCAGCAATAATCTTAGCAACATCAACATCAACAGCATCAATAATCATATTCAGCCACAGACAGGTGAGAGCTGTTTTATCAAGTTACTGTAGCGTTATGGTATATTCGTATTAACATGTACGCCTACCAAGTACAAGTCAAGAACCATTTCCCATGCCTTGAGATGTACTGGCTACATGGCGATTGCCACATATTCTCATAGACCAATCAGCATTCGATGGCTGATGTGGTAAGTGTCTCGCCACCTGCCAGGGTACGACATGGGGTGTAGGGAACTCCACGTGGGTGTAGAGGCCTCCAAATGGGTGTAGAGGGCTCCACATGGGTGTAGACGGATCAATTACTGCCCGAATTCAAAGGGTGCTGTCCTCTTCTAGGGGTATTGGTTGTAACCTCATTCATCATCATCATGTCGTCCCCGTGGTTAGTCTCGGGCTCTTCTTTCTGCCGAATCTCAGACTCTACCTTTTGCTATGTGGCCTCACTTCACTAATTGTTAAATTAACCTTTACTTGACCGATAGTCGGAATCTTTCGTTTTCCACCAGCCATCATGCCGTACTATTATAGCTCAACTTCGTGCATCTTTGACAACGCAACACAAGTGCAGTTTTTTTGACGATCTATTCCTCAAAACGGTTTACAATGTTTACTCGCAACTGCACACACAATTATGCAACACTGTATCACAAATCTACAGCACATTTCTACACGAATACTATGATAGCGGCGTAATGTAAGCCGTAGCTATCTTCCTTAGCGTGGTGCGTCCGCACACGACAACACCCACGACTCCGATGCCCTTGCCATCTTCGTAAATTGTGCGTATTTGCTCCGGCGATAATTTCGGCGTGCGCCACGTGGGTCAAAACCCAGGATTGTCACGACCTTCCGCGTGACCATCTTTCAACAGCCCATGAGCTCCAATTCGACTCATGGCACCACCCACCTTTACTCCCCACAACATTTCCCGCTGCTCATGTGAAGCTGGGTAAACCTGGG
This sequence comes from Cepaea hortensis, assembly GCA_963921405.1. NCBI lineage: Eukaryota > Metazoa > Mollusca > Gastropoda > Stylommatophora > Helicidae > Cepaea > Cepaea hortensis. Next base: position 196,293,450 of record OY992876.1, read on the forward strand.
GGGAAAGGTCTTTGTTTTTTTTTTTGTTTTTTTTTTCAATCGCCACCTCAACAGGAATGTGATCATATGACCACCGGTCCAGGTTAAAGACATTCGTTACGGCAACCAGGTCTTGTCGGGCTCCCTGGTCTAGGGATTACACGACTTTCTCCGTAATCCCGTATACTCTCGTGAGTAACGTGGGCGAGAATCGGTAGCGGTTCTCTCCGCGTCGATAACTTAGGGGTATATGAGACGGTCGCTCAGAAAGCAATGGCAAACTACTGAGCGTAATCTTGCCAAGACACCAACAACCAGCTGAACGATGCTGATGTTGACAACAGCGATGTCCTGTAAAGAACAAAACAAAACATAAACCTGGTCTTGCTGGTGATCCAGATGTTGACTGAGGTAGCTGGTTTGGGGAAGTTGGTTGGTTAGTTGAAAGACATCTTCATAACACTGTGAACTATCCAGCAGTTTCCATCTCTGCCGGTAGATGACACTGTAATGACTACACTAGAGTACAGTGCTCAAACTCAAGGCTTTCCCGAATCCACACACACTATAATAGAACATTGTGGCTAGGTTTTCTCATTTTGAAATGAGTGTCAGGGCAGCTGCCAGATTTTCTGTTGTTAAGACTTGATTACATGCACACAGCATCTGCTACATGATGGTGGTAACGAGAGATGTGTAACATACATAACATTAGATGTTGAAAGATGTGTAACATACATAACATTAGATGTTGAGAGTTGTATAACATACATAACATTATATGTTGAGAGATGTATAACATACATAACATTAGATGTTGAGAGTTGTATAACATACATAACATTAAATGTTTAGAGATGTATAACACACATAACATTAGATGTTGAGAGATGTGTAACACACATAACATTAGATGTTGAGAGATGTGTAAAACATAACATTAGATGTTGAGAGATGTATAAGATTACACAGAGTAGGAAAGTCGCTAGGAGATATCAGCTTTAATTTATTTTATCCGTTTTTTTTTTTCATAAATTATGAAAACTCTCATTGATAACAAGTCACTTGTATAAAGTTGTTAATGCAGATATCATTACTGCTCCTTTGCATTTATAGTAAAATGTTACTTCTATATATCCCCAGCTTCTGGTATTCATGTGTTCTTCCATTGACAGGTTCTAACCACTGGCTGGATGTAAGTCACGTGGTGTCCTCGGACAATGGCATCAATTTATTCCACTCCCACTCCGACGACTCATCAACAGAAGGCTCGCTGATCCAGAGTGTCATGCAGGAGCAAACGATGGACAACATCCAGAACCCTGGCAATGATGTCAATGACGAAGCTGCCTTAGCCTTCCTGATGAGCCTTCTGGAGGCTGATGCGGGTCTTGGTGGCCCAGTGGACTTCAATGACCTTCCTTGGCCGTTATGATATTTGGTGACTGTAAAGAGGGTTAATTGTTGTTGTTCTTTGTGATATTGTTAATATTTCCACTCATTATAAATATAATCTACAATCTACAGTATTTAATTTAATCATATTGTTTTGTAAAATTATTTAACTGACTTATTAAACTTTATAGATTACTTAAATCACAATATGTACATGAAATGCCAAAGAAATGTGTTTATGCGATATTTTAATGTATTCATTATATTCAGCTACGATTAGTGTGTTTACCTGGCCTGAGTCTCTAGTAATGAGTAATTTAATATCTTCTCCTTTTTCTTATTCTTCTTTCTCCACCTCCTCTTTCTTCCTCTTCTGCTTTTTCTTCTTCGTTTCCTCCTCTTCCCCCTACTTCTTCTTCGCTGTTCCAGTTTATCTTACAGTATCAGGAAATGAGTATAGAGTTCTTGAACAAGCTCTGTTTTAGACCTCATACTCCATGTTGTCTGTTGCCTCAGTTACGACATTTAATCATCAGTTTTAGGCCGGTTCTTTTTTTCAACCTCTTGTATCTGTGTAATCTTGCTTTCTTTGGTCACTGTCTTTTATTAGTCGTGATGCATGAGCAAATGATTTTACTTGCTGCCTTGTTTTGAGGTCTAAAAGTGCTATTATACCCACCTGCTTCGTAATTTCATCATGTCTATTTCTGTCTCTCCTTGTATTTGGCATCCCTTATTACCATTTTTTTCATGTTTCCTTTGCCATCAACGTCCATGGTAGGCACTGATAGCATAGGGAGAAAAATGTTGAACAATGCTCTGTCAGTTGCTAGTGTCACACCATTGTTCTGTTACATTTACAACATCGGTCGCCATTTGTAAAAATATTAGTCTGTGTGAACATAACAAGTACTCTCAGATTGCATTATCTGTAACTGTGATGAAGGCAGATATTATTTTAGGTAGCTGTAACAATTAAATGTGTTTTGTTGTAGGCTATGCCTTTAAAGAATATATATTATTTTTCAATACATTTTAAATCTTATGTAGTACATATATTTTTCATGAAGATTGTGAATTGTATGTGAAATTTAAGATGTATAGCATATGTGAAATTTAATTGAATAACATCTGTGAATTTTAGTGGTGTATGTGTGATGTGCAGTCATATAGCATCTATGAAGAGTAGCTAAAGAGAATTTATAAATTGTAGCTGTGTATAATCTATATAGAGTAACTAAATTCCATACAATGTAGCAGTGTAGAATATTTGAATAGTAACTAAACAGCATCTACAAAGTGTTGCTATTTCACATCTATAGCATCTATTAGGTAAACCTGAAGTGCGTTTATTAAGTATAGCATATATGAAGAGTAACCAAATTGCATCTATAACGTGTAGCTGTGTTGCATCTATAAAGAGTCACTAAATAGCTTATCTAAAGTCTTGCTGTTTAGCATCTATGAGATGTAACTAAAGAGCATCTATAAAATGTAGCTGTGTAGCATCTATGAAATGTAACTAAAGAACACTATTAAATGTAGCACTGTAGCAGTGGTGTACAGAGGTTCTTTGATGCCCGGGGCCAACCCTTTAATTGGATGCCCCTAAATTGTTCTTTCCCTAATTCATACCCCCTCCCCGCCCACTGCACTGTGCTGCCCCCTCTCGCTTTCCCCCAAGAAATATTTGAGAATTGCACATTGCCGTATGGTACTTTTAGCCTATTTTGACGATCGGAAACCGAATTGTAGACTTTGTATTTTATGCTTAGGAAGTTAGGCTACTATTACTAACCATAGTATAGCTGTATGGAAAACATGACAAAAAAAACTTTATTCAAATTAAATATATATGTAATATGTCAGCACTCAGTCTCAACGGTCAGCCACATACCCACATTTATTAAGTTCTATTAACTAAATTGGATCTTCTGTCACAAAACACTTGAACTACTTCACTTTTTACATCCATGGTGATGAATTCTTGTTCAATACTGATTAAAGCAAGGTTAGTCAATCGTTCTTGTGACATAGAAGACCTGAGGTGTGTTTTTATTAATTTCAATTTTGAAAATGATCTTTCACAACGTGCGATTGAAAATGATAAGGTCAGTAGTAGTCTATATGCAACGCACATCGTCGAAACACATCCCTTCCAAACTGTAGTAACGACTCTAGAACATCTTTATGATCGGGCAGAACTGTATTACCTCCAGCTTGAAAGAGCGTCATAAAGTCAATTATTTCATCATATAACTGAACGGCCTTCACATCATTATCATAATAGCGTTCAAAGTCCGAACATTCCTTCTGTAATTTTTCTCTTTCTTTTTCATCTGTAATTGCGACTGCGACTGACTGTAAATTCAAAAGAAATGCAAATCGGTCTCTGAGTTCTTGAAGTCGAACAGTGCGGTCTTCAATTTCCATTTTTAATCTGTTCATGATGTCTACCATTACTCTATTCATTTCTTGTGTGCCGTCAATCCACTATCTCGTGCTGATTCGCTAGTCATCATTCTTCTTCTCCTTGTTCGTGCAATTGCAATTCTCCATTTCTCACAATATTCGTCAGCTGAATGTATTGCATTGTGGATAATTTCATCATTTTTCACACTCAAGATTTGCACAAGCCCCTTTAGATCACAAGAAGCTTCATAGAACCCCATTTTCGGATACTGCAAACGTGTTGTCACTTTCTCTATTGACGCTAAAATCGGGTACCAAAAATTTAATAACGATATAAACGAAAATTGTTGAATAGAGCTCAGAAGCGAACCTGCATCGCATTTGGTCTCCCTAGAAAATTCTCCCTCCTGCAGGTGTTCAAGGCTGGCAATAACGTTGTCCAACTCCGCGTGGAATACTTGCACAGCGTCATGGCGTATCACATTGTCTTTTGGCAGTTCGAGAGGTAAATGATTTTAAGACCTCCCAACGAGAGGTAGATGAAGAAAAAAAGTAAACAGCTTTTCCACACCTCCAAAGAATGTAACAACAGGTTCCATCTCACTTTCATGGACACAGGCCAAATTGAGGCTGTGGTTCTCGCAATTCACAAACACAGCTTTTGGGTTAATGTCAAGACTTCTCTGTTGGACACCTGCCCTCACTCCAGCCATAATTACAGCATTATCATATGCTTGGCCGTGACAATCATTGATGGCAATGTTATCTTCTTCTAATTTTTTAAAGAATTTCCGTTACCAAGCTTAATGCATCTTTCTTGTTGACTTGGAAATATTCAAGAAATATCTCCGTTATTGCTACCTTTCTATTGTCATCATCAATATGAACATAACGTAGAATTTTGGATACCTGATCTTCATGGGCAATGTCTGGAGTAGAATCCAACATTATGCTGAAATACTTGGCATCCTTAATTTCTGAAATAATTTTTTTCTTGACTGTTTCACCAAGAATATTGATAATTACGTTTTGACTTCTGTTGGACAAATACGTTACACTTTTTGGCTTATCTTTCCCTCTCTACACGTGTTCCGCCAAGGTAACATCATATTTTGCCAACAGTCTGATAGTTGCTAAAAAACATTCCCTGTATTTTCGCTTATTGTCTCTTCTGGCTAAATATGAAATTCCTTCTCCTCGATGCCTACGAAGGGCCAGATTCTGTTTTGCCAAAAATACTATAACCTCGACAATCTGTTCAGTTATAACTTCCCATTTCTTCTTCATAACGGACATTTGATGTTGACGTTCAGCATCTATCGTAGTAGAACTCTTGAGTCGACTTACGAGGGTCAGATATTCCCTAATGTGAGCTCTATGAGAAGGGCTTTTCTCATGATCAGGTATTCGAGGACTAACTTTCTCCATGTAGAGAAACCTTTTTCCTGGCTAAAGTTTGACATAGACGAGCGCTGTTCCTTTGAAAACAAAAAACATACAAAACAGTAGCATGCGTCCCGGTATGGAGAGTATAACAACCACTTTCTCTCCACGATTTTTCCATTTGTGAAAACTTTGTTAAACCACCTTTTTTTTGAAAACTTCTTCCATCCTTCTCAGCAAATGGGGTAAATGGCCCTCTTATTTTGACATTTTTCTGGACCATTTTGTACTATTGTCATTTTCAACTTATCTTAAATCGATTTCTTCAAATAGCCAAAATGGTTTTTTTCCCAAAAAATGTGCTAAAATCTCCTTTATCTTCCACTTCCTGGCATGAATCATCATTCTGACAATGAGACTGAGAAGACGGAGGACTCCCAGGAGGAGAGACAGCATTATGTTCTGATTGAGCTGCAGATGAATCCTCCGAGTCCGAGCCAGCACCGTCATCATGAGCATGATGATCATCGTTTACTTCTTCATGTTCAACAACTTGTTCTTTACTTCTATTTATCTAGGTATATTATGTCCCTCTTTCACGGAACTGTTCTTCGTATCTGGCCCTAGTTTTCTTCCTGTTCTGTGCACCACTCCCTTGAACTTTCTTCATCTGTGATATTGGGGAATGAAAACCATCAATAAAAAAGAATAAAGAAACCCACTCTTTTTACACAATTACTGGGACTAAACCTCGGTATGAAGATGCCAGCAATGTAAATGAATATGATTCTCAGCTCGCTGTCCAACAAAACATTCCAGTAGAATAACCGGAGCAACTTCAATAAATATTAAACGACTGGAGGCAGGCTGACATTTCTTGCAATGCAATATTTATTTATATAGAATAGCTTGTGACGTCATTAAACAATCAACATCGACGGTCCCATGTTGATGGGAAGGTCGGCGATGGGTGAATAGGCAAACGCACAATGCTGAACATTTTTATATTAAATTAATCGACTGCCAAATAATGCTTAACCGCCTAGTATTATTTAGATTGCATCCTTGCCGCTTATCATAATATCAATTACTTACAAAACTCCTGTTTGTTGACACTTGCTAACCTTGAGCCATTCCTTCGAATTTTGATTTAAATACTCATGGCCAATCGTCAGTCCTGACTTTGGAGTGTGCCTTGATCATATATGTTTTATAAGTGATGGTTCCCTTTCTTCTTAGTGATTTCTCGCTAACGAAGTTATTTTTACGGTAATGTGAGACATGTCAATTCTGTTGACACACAAAGGCGTATCCGGATTCGTATGAGAGTGGGTGCAATGAAAGAATTAGCTTAAAATTTACAGGGTCGGCTGCATTGCACCGGGTGTTTATCCCATATGGCTCAGTTTCTTTCCGCAGCGCGGAAAGCGTAGCACAAAGCAGAACTCCGTAGCTCCAGCGACGACCCTCGGGAGTCTCCGAAAAAATGCACTCGTGAAATGAAGGACGCGGCCCGGAATCTAACATACAACCTTCGGAGCCCGAGTCAGACGGCTTGACCACTTCACCACGGAGAATCCCGAGAGGGGTGCAATGTGTAATATTAGTAAAGACAGAGAATTTACAGAGGCACGGGGTAATAATTTGTAAATTAACAGGAAAGTAGAAGGAATATATTTCTTACCTTATTTTTCATTTCCTTCTTGTTTCTTCAGTTATCAGTTATCAGTTGGGGTATCTTCATTGCACTCCGGACATGTCCATAGGTGCTCAGATCCTCCCCCCAGCATATGCATCAGCGTCCGGTGGCTAATAGTGCCAGTTCTGTGTTGGTTGACGAGGCGCCTTGTTTTCCCGATGTACCTCTCGCATCTGGCCGTGCTGAATTCTTACTCCCAAGTCTTTCATCCTGGACAGCGATGTGGATTCACTGACATCAAAGTCCTCTGTTCTCGCCATATCTTTAAGGACGTTAATAACATCGGCACGATCCATGGGCTGGCCATCTACAGGGGGTGCAGAGCCAGCCAGTTTATCAGCTCGTTCATTTCCCTCGACTCCCGCATGTCCCGGGACGAAGATGAAGGTGACTTTACGAACAACAGACTTCCGCAGCGACTCAGTCCACCGTCTACGTACAGATCCAGCTTCGATCTTCTGAATCATGCGCATTGAGTCACTTAGTACACACACGTTGGTATAATGCTGTGATTCCAGCCATATAAAAGCCTGTGTAACTGCCATCACCTCCATCGTCATGCTGCTCGAGGTCATAGAGTGGGCACCACTGGATTCTTGAACGGTTCGGCCCGCTGAATGGGCTGTAAATGCCCACGCACTTCTGTGCTGCTTTACAACAGATCCATCTGTATAGATGAGCACTTTGGGGCTATATGAGTGTTCATAGATGAGCGCGTTGACTTCTGCATTGACAGCGACAGGGTTCTGCTCTCTGCACCGTCTGTCGAGTGTGATAATGCAGGAGAAAGTGCACTTAAAAGCTGGAGGCACCGGCACCCATTCCTTGCCGGGGTTGATACTGGTAAGACTGCAGACCTGTCTGACATCTTCCGCCCGACCCATCCATGATTTGCCTCTCTTTAGCCTCTCACCCTTTTCTCTGAATATAGCGTCATGCAGAGGTGCTGCTCATCTGCACTTATTTTTAAGAATGCACGAGCTCTCCAGATCTTGATCCTGTGTTCCATTGTCGGGAAGTCAAGGAGGTATCTCATTGATACACAGCTGGTGTCTTTCGTACAGCCCAAAATGATGCGCATAGCTTCGTTTTGTACCTTTTCAAGTCTTCCAATCTTTGTAGGGCTGACAGTGAGGATGGCCAGGGCATACTCTGCTCAGACCTTAATCTGTGTCAGACGATTCCAGTAGGTTGATGATTGCTCTCGGTTGCATAAAATTCAATCCATCCTTTCTCCAATAGTCCTCTTCCTCTTTCAACACATGGTCCTCACATTTTTTCCAGTAACTTTTATCAATATTTAATAGCGCGGACTGGGTTAGTATCTTGACGTCAGACAATTTGAATGTAGTATTGGCTGCTGCCACTTGTCCTTTAATTTTAGCCCACACAAGTTCTATAGTGTTTAAATGAGAATGATACGGCGGAAGTCTCAAGCACTTATGGCCATGCTCTTCTATCAACTTGTCAATTTGAAATTTCTTGCTTTTTTGCGTCTGTTTTACAAGGGACAACAACTGTAGCTTGAAATATGTTTCTGGAAATTGTATATTTTCCCTTCGGAGCCATATCTTTATTGCTTCCTTTGTGCTCGATGCCGTAGGTATTTTGTCTTCTTGGGCAACAACATTGTGATATGATGCATTGTCCATGATTAGACAAGACGGTCTATCAAGGGATGGAAGTACTGTATTCTCGGGCCAATCTCTAAATACATTACCATTGATCTCATTATGATAATCCCTATTGTCTGTATGCTTTTATACGAACACGAGCCCAGCATTCTGTAGTAAGCCATTATGAGTACTACCAGCATAGGCTATGACCAAACGCTGTCCTTTACTACTGGGCACATAACGTTTTATCTTTCCATCCATTGATTGCCATTCCTTTTCACTTGTGTGGTGCGCATTGATCCACGTTTCATCCAAATACACTATGTCATAATTTTCTTTGCGCATTTCCCTTATTTCACGTAGGTATCTGCTTCTCGTGGCTCCTAAATGCGGTTGCTCGCAAAGGATATTTCTACCTCCCTTGTACTTTCTAAAAGTGAAGCCTAATGTCCTTATAATTTTCCACAAAGTTGTTTTGGATATCTCTATGTTATTGTCCTTTCTCAACAAAACCCTCAGTTTTCTTACACTCACTGTTTCTTTGGCATCCATCATTTTTATAATAACTCGTCTGATGACATCCTTGTCAAAGCTGTCTTCAATTGCCTTTCTACCTACCGTTTGCTTATCGCGTGTTGGTTTCATTCCAGATTCTTGCACCCATCGACGAAACGATCGTTTACTCAAACCTAATGCATGCACTGTTCTTTTTTCTGGATTTGTAACAGTATGAAACAGTTTCCTGCGATCAGCTTCTTGACAAAAATATGTGTACAACTTCATAGCGATGTTTTGAAGTGTACACAATTTCACTTTTAATCCCATTGAACAGTATTAACACATTCAAATATTAGCTATTAAGATTACATTAATGGTAAGATTTATTTATATAATCACGTTTCATGAAAGAACCCACAGTTTGACGACGCCTCTGAACTATAACACACAGTCTGTCCAAAAACGAAAGACCGCCAGACAATTTTAAAATTAGCGCGAATGGGTCTTGATGAGCTGTAATACTCTAAAAATTAAGGCATTCGTGGCGGGGCGGTAAAATATATACCTCTTATAAGCAAAAATTGAAATCTGCTGTACAATCTCCAGAACAAAATTTTTTTTTGTTGGGTGGACATAATGATAAGGTTATATACTAAATCTCATTATTTTCCATCAGTTGGTTACTGAGATATTCAATTTTATATTGAGGCAACCAAAACAAAAAAAAAACACTATAATTCTGAAGTGCTACATGGCAGAAGACAGACATACATTTAACATAGATAAGTTCAACTTGGGTCTTGAGTGTTACGCCTAATTGCCGACTTGCGCACTCATGTCTTACTTCGCGATGTATTGTAAACATAAATATTTGAATGGCGATTTATTGGCGGCCGTCGAACCCCCTGCACCCCCCTTTGCACGCCACTGCACTGTAGCATCTATGAAATGTAACTAAATAGCATCTATAAAGTTTAGCTGTATAGAATCAATGAAGATTAACTAAATAGCGTCTATAAAGTGATCTGCTAGGTAAAACTAAAATACATCTATTAAGTGTATCATCTTTGAAGAGTGACTTACTATAATCCGTATCGTTACACTGTTAGTGTAGCATCTACGAAGAGTGATAACTAGAATCCATATTGGTATACTGTAAGTGTAGCATCTACGAAGTGATAACTAGAATCCATATTGGTATACTGTAAGTGTAGCATCTACGAATAATGATAACTAGAATCCATATTGGTATACTGTAAGTGTAGCATCTACGAAGTGATAACTAGAATCCATATTGGTATACTGTAAGTGTAGTATCTACGAAGTGATAACTAGAATCCATATCGGTATACTGTAAGTGTAGCATCTACGAAGTGATAACTAGAATCCATATTGGTATACTGTAAGTGTAGTATCTACGAAGTGATAACTAGAATCCATATTGGTATACTGTAAGTGTAGCATCTACGAAGTGATAACTAGAATCCACATGGACATACTGTAAGTGTAGCATCTATGAGGAGTGACTAACTAGAATCCATATGGATATACTGTAAGTGTAGCATCTATGAGGAGTGACTAACTAGAATCCACATGTTTATACTGTAAGTGTAGCATCTATGAGGAGTGACTAACTAGAATCCACATGGATATACTATAAGTGTAGCATCTATGAGGAATGACTAACTAGAATCCACATGGACATACTGTAAGTGTAGCATCTATGAGGAGTGACTAACTAGAATCCACATGGATATACTATAAGTGTAGCATCTATGAGGAGTGACTAACTAGAATCCACATGTTTATACTGTAAGTGTAGCATCTATGAGGAGTGACTAACTAGAATCCATATTGGTATACTATAAGTGTAGCATCTATGAGGAGTGACTACTAGAATCCACATGTTTATACTGTAAGTGTAGCATCTATGAGGAGTGACTAACTAGAATCCACATGTTTATACTGTAAGTGTAGCATCTATGAGGAGTGACTAACTAGAATCCACATGTTTATACTGTAAGTGTAGCATCTATGAGGAGTGACTAACTAGAATCCACATGGATATACTGTAAGTGTAGCATCTATGAGGAGTGACTAACTAGAATCCACATGGATATACTATAAGTGTAGCATCTATGAGGAGTGACTAACTAGAATCCACATGGTTATACTGTAAGTGTAGCATCTATGAGGAGTGACTAACTAGAATCCACATGGTTATACTGTAAGTGTAGCATCTATGAGGAGTGACTAACTAGAATACACATGGTAATACTGTAAGTGTAGCATCTATGAGGAGTGACTAACTAGAATTCACATGTTTATACTGTAAGTGTAGCATCTATGAGGAGTGACTAACTAGAATCCACATGGTTATACTGTAAGTGTAGCATCTATGAGGAGTGACTAACTAGAATCCACATGGATATACTGTAAGTGTAGCATCTATGAGGAGTGTCTAACTAGAATCCACATGGATATACTGTAAGTGTAGCATCTATGAGGAGTAACTAACTAGAATCCACATGGATATACTGTAAGTGTAGCATCTATGAGGAGTGACTAACTAGAATCCACATGGATATACTTAAGTGTAGCATCTATGAGGAGTGACTAACTAGAATCCACATGGTTATACTGTAAGTGTAGCATCTATGAGGAGTGACTAACTAGAATCCACATGGATATACTGTAAGTGTAGCATCTATGAGGAGTGACTAACTAGAATCCACATGGATATACTGTAAGTGTAGCATCTATGAGGAGTGACTAACTAGAATCCACATGGTTATACTGTAAGTGTAGCAACTATGAGGAGTGACTAACTAGAATCCACATGGTAATACTGTAAGTGTAGCATCTATGAGGAGTGACTAACTAGAATCCACATGGATATACTGTAAGTGTAGCATCTATGAGGAGTGACTAACTAGAATCCACATGGTTATACTGTAAGTGTAGCATCTATGAGGAGTGACCAACTAGAATTCACATGGTTATACTGTAAGTGTAGCATCTATGAGGAGTGACTAACTAGAATCCACATGGTTATACTGTAAGTGTAGCATCTATGAGGAGTGGGACTAACTAGAATCCACATGTTTATACTGTAAGTGTAGCATCTATGAGGAGTGGGACTAAATAGAATCCACATAGATAAACTGTAAGTGTAGCATCTATGAGGAGTGACTAACTAGAATCCACATGTTTATACTGTAAGTGTAGCATCTATGAGGAGTGACTAACTAGAATCCACATGGTTATACTGTAAGTGTAGCATCTATGAGGAGTGACTAACTAGAATTCATATGTTTATACTGTAAGTGTAGCATCTATGAGGAGTGACTAACTAGAATTCACATGTTTATACTGTAAGTGTAGCATCTATGAGGAGTGGGACTAACTAGAATCCACATGGTTATACTGTAAGTGTAGCATCTATGAGGAGTGACTAACTAGAATCCACATGTTTATACTGTAAGTGTAGCATCTATGAGGAGTGACTAACTAGAATCCACATGGTTATACTACAAGTGTAGCATCTATGACGAGTTACTAACTAGAATCCACATGGTTATACTGTAAGTGTAGCATCTATGAGGAGTGACTAACTAGACTTCACATGTTTATACTGTAAGTGTAGCATCTATGAGGAGTGGGACTAACTAGAATCCACATGGTTATACTGTAAGTGTAGCATCTATGAGGAGTTACTAACTAGAATCCACATGGTTATACTGTAAGTGTAGCATCTATGAGGAGTGACTAACTAGAATCCACATGGTTATACTATAAGTGTAGCATCTATGACGAGTTACTAACTAGAATCCACATGGTTATACTGTAAGTGTAGCATCTATGAGGAGTGACTAACTAGAATCCACATGGATATACTGTAAGTGTAGCATCTATGAGGAGTGACTAACTAGAATTCACATGGATATACTGTAAGTGTAGCATCTATGAGGAGTGACTAACTAGAATTCACATGGATATACTGTAAGTGTAGCATCTATGAGGAGTGACTAACTAGAATCCACATGTTTATACTGTAAGCGTAGCATCTATGAGGAGTGACTAACTAGAATTCACATGTTTATACTGTAAGTGTAGCATCTATGAGGAGTGGGACTAACTAGAATCCACATGGTTATACTGTAAGTGTAGCATCTATGAGGAGTGACTAACTAGAATCCACATGTTTATACTGTAAGTGTAGCATCTATGAGGAGTGACTAACTAGAATCCACATGGTTATACTATAAGTGTAGCATCTATGACGAGTTACTAACTAGAATCCACATGGTTATACTGTAAGTGTAGCATCTATGAGGAGTGACTAACTAGAATCCACATGGATATACTGTAAGTGTAGCATCTATGAGGAGTGACTAACTAGAATTCACATGGATATACTGTAAGTGTAGCATCTATGAGGAGTGACTAACTAGAATTCACATGTTTATACTGTAAGTGTAGCATCTATGAGGAGTGACTAACTAGAATCCACATGGATATACTTAAGTGTAGCATCTATGAGGAGTGACTAACTAGAATCCACATGGTTATACTGTAAGTGTAGCATCTATGAGGAGTGACTAACTAGAATCCACATGGATATATTGTAAGTGTAGCATCTATGAGGAGTGACTAACTAGAATCCACATGGATATACTGTAAGTGTAGCATTTATGAGGAGTGACTAACTAGAATCCACATGGTTATACTGTAAGTGTAGCAACTATGAGGAGTGACTAACTAGAATCCACATGGTAATACTGTAAGTGTAGCATCTATGAGGAGTGACTAACTAGAATCCACATGGATATACTGTAAGTGTAGCATCTATGAGGAGTGACTAACTAGAATCCACATGGTTATACTGTAAGTGTAGCATCTATGAGGAGTGACTAACTAGAATTCACATGGTTATACTGTAAGTGTAGCATCTATGAGGAGTGACTAACTAGAATCCACATGGTTATACTGTAAGTGTAGCATCTATGAGGAGTGGGACTAACTATAATCCACATGTTTATACTGTAAGTGTAGCATCTATGAGGAGTGGGACTAAATAGAATCCACATAGATAAACTGTAAGTGTAGCATCTATGAGGAGTGACTAACTAGAATCCACATGTTTATACTGTAAGTGTAGCATCTATGAGGAGTGACTAACTAGAATCCACATGGTTATACTGTAAGTGTAGCATCTATGAGGAGTGACTAACTAGAATTCACATGTTTATACTGTAAGTGTAGCATCTATGAGGAGTGGGACTAACTAGAATCCACATGGTTATACTGTAAGTGTAGCATCTATGAGGAGTGACTAACTAGAATTCACATGTTTATACTGTAAGTGTAGCATCTATGAGGAGTGGGACTAACTAGAATCCACATGGTTATACTGTAAGTGTAGCATCTATGAGGAGTGACTAACTAGAATCCACATGTTTATACTGTAAGTGTAGCATCTATGAGGAGTGACTAACTAGAATCCACATGGTTATACTACAAGTGTAGCATCTATGACGAGTTACTAACTAGAATCCACATGGTTATACTGTAAGTGTAGCATCTATGAGGAGTGACTAACTAGAATTCACATGTTTATACTGTAAGTGTAGCATCTATGAGGAGTGGGACTAACTAGAATCCACATGGTTATACTGTAAGTGTAGCATCTATGAGGAGTTACTAACTAGAATCCACATGGTTATACTGTAAGTGTAGCATCTATGAGGAGTGACTAACTAGAATCCACATGGTTATACTATAAGTGTAGCATCTATGACGAGTTACTAACTAGAATCCACATGGTTATACTGTAAGTGTAGCATCTATGAGGAGTGACTAACTAGAATCCACATGGATATACTGTAAGTGTAGCATCTATGAGGAGTGACTAACTAGAATTCACATGGATATACTGTAAGTGTAGCATCTATGAGGAGTGACTAACTAGAATTCACATGGATATACTGTAAGTGTAGCATCTATGAGGAGTGACTAACTAGAATCCACATGGTTATACTGTAAGTGTAGCATCTATGAGGAGTGACTAACTAGAATTCACATGTTTATACTGTAAGTGTAGCATCTATGAGGAGTGGGACTAACTAGAATCCACATGGTTATACTGTAAGTGTAGCATCTATGAGGAGTGACTAACTAGAATCCACATGGTTATACTATAAATGTAGCATCTATGATGAGTTACTAACTAGAATCCACATGGTTATACTGTAAGTGTAGCATCTATGAGGAGTGACTAACTAGAATCCACATGGATATACTGTAAGTGTAGCATCTATGAGGAGTGACTAACTAGAATTCACATGGATATACTGTAAGTGTAGCATCTATGAGGAGTGACTAACTAGAATTCACATGGATATACTGTAAGTGTAGCATCTATGAGGAGTGACTAACTAGAATCCACATGGATATACTGTAAGTGTTTGCCCACTGAACACATGTCACTGAACTCAGGACACGGCAACAGAAGTTGTTCTCTGTCTCGGCACATGTCACAGTTGAAGGATGTTGACTGTTCGAATAGCATACGATTATGGAAGCAACTATGTCTTATCTGTAGTACTTTCCTTAATAAGTAGAAAACTGCATCACTCACCTACAAAGTATGAATCCACTATTTATTTTTTCTCATATTATTTGTTTTGTTTGCATTGACGCCTGACATTTTTTGGGGGGACTGTATTTTCACTGCTTCTGTTCATTTCTGTCTATATCATTTATACTAAAATGTTGACTTCTCGTCCTTGACTTGGGAACGTAAATTACAAGTACCTTTGATGTCGGAGTGGTTTCACCTGAAGGATACTGGGCGAGGGATACTGGTAATAGGGAAAGCTAACCCACACGCAAAAACCAATCCAGTATACTAAAAGTAGTAGCTTGTTTGTGGATACGCTTGAATTCAAGATAAGCAACATCAGAAGTTAGATACATCCATCCATCCATCATGTGCCATGCCGGTAAGCGTGGGCAGTCATGCTCTGCCATCTCACTCGATCACCAGAGTCGTGGATCAGCTCCGTGTTTCTGTCTCGACCATGCCACAAGGCCAAGCCATCCAGGTACTTGCTTCTAGGTCTTCCCCTTGGTCTGTTCCCCTCGATCTTACCAGTTGTCACCAAGTTCTCCAAATCATTTCTTCTCATAACATGCCCAAAATATTGTGACTGTCTACGTCTAATGTCTCTAATAAGTTTACGATCTTCATTTGTTTCTTGAAGAACTTGTTCATTGGTCTTTCTGGCTGCCCATGGTATTCTTTGCATTTTCCTCAGAAACCACATTTCTACAGCCATCAGATGTTTTTCAGCCTGACTGCTCATTGTCCAAGCTTCACATCCATATAAAAGTACAGGTTCTATGTAGCACTTCAACACTCTTTTTCTCGTTTCAATTGACATCTTTTTATTGGTCAGTTAGATACATCAGTTCACTATATTTTTGTTTTCCTGTCTCTTCTGTTTGTTGCTTTATTCGGTTCAGATGTACGGTTAGACAATATGAAAACTGATATTATTGTAGTTTAGTTTATAAGTGTGTACAGTTCCTATTCTGAGTTTTCTAACACGATTGACTGTTTAATGACTATTTTTAACTATTTTATTATTTATTAGGGAATCGCTATTTCGGCTTCAAATGATTGTATTAGTATATGTTAGATATTTACTTAGTGTGTGATTGTGTGATGATTCAGATACATTTTGATCTGTACGCAGTGTTCATACTTAACATTCCATACGCCTTGTGGTGAATTTTCTAAGCTAATTTTATAGGGCCAGCATTTCTCTTAATATACTTAGTTGTAAGCATCTTCGTCATCATCAAGTGCCTTGCCGACTGGCATGGGTGATCATGCTTCTCCACATCTTGCGATCTCCAACAGAGTGCATCTATTTGTGTGCTGATATTGTTCCATAATTAGTTAGCCAACGGTTACAAGACTTCTGTTGCTGTATTTTATTCAGTTATGTTGTTATTTTCATCAGTTTTATTTGGTTTTTGTTGCACGCATACTGCTGCTGTGTATAATGTTTAAATCTCTTTTACTCCATTATTCTCTTGTGACCTAATACAAATTCATGCATTGCCTGGATTACTTTTCAGGGTGTACAAGATTAAGGTAACAGACCATTTTCCATAGCTTGAGACTATTGGGTGTATGGTGCCAGTCCCCGTGTGTTATAGCCCAGATGGCACGAGGTGGATGGTGTTGTTACTATGGCACTTATCAGGTTATGCCCTGATTCCCTTGTTAGGCTGGGTAAACCTCGGAGCCCAGGTCATTAACATAAATACCTGGCCTTCGTGGGAATTCGAAACCATGACCCTCAGGCGTGCAGGTACATGCGCTACCCACTATGTTACAGCGACACCCTGTTTATTGTGTACAACCATAGCACTCACTCGCCTATCTCTGTAGTCTAATATGGTTTCGGTTTTTTTTTGTTTTTTTTTGAAAAGCCAGAAATGTTAGTTATTGTCAGTATTAGTTTCAATGTATAAAACTACGCTTCACAAATCTAAGCCACAACAGGATCATCATCATCAAGTGCCCAGACACCTCGATACCTACTCCATTTGTGTAAGAGCCATTGTCTCCGTACACCAAATCGAACTGCATTTATCAACTCCAGTGTGAGTGCCAAGCGTCTTACATGGGCATAACGGAAAGACAGTTAGCAAATCGAGGTGCAGAACATAACATATGCCAATGTGGGGGAAAAGAGAGTTAAACTTTCTTCAGGAATGCCTGTACAGTCGATACGTCATAAAAGATCGAATTCGGCCATCACGGGACATTTTCTGATTAGCAACTATAGAGTGAACAAGCAGGCCGTGTTACATATACTAGGAATGTGTGGTAGTGATATTAGATACCAGAGGTTCTTGTAAAGACAAGTGTTGGGATGTGAACCTGTTACCTTAATAGTGTGATGCGGGTACAATAATCTATAAGCCACAGCTTCTAGTGATCAGACTAGTCTTTTCATCACATGCGTTTACAAGTGCAACGATGGTTCATCTGGTGATCAGACTAGTCTTTTCATCACATGAGTTTACAAGTGCAACGATGGTTCATCTGGTGATCAGACTAGACTTTTCATCACATGAGTTTACAAGTGCAACGATGGTTCATCTGGTGATCAGACTAGACTTTTCATCACATGCGTTTACAAGTGCAACGATGGTTCATCTGGTGATCAGACTAGTCTTTTCATCACATGCGTTTACAAGTGCAACGATGCAAGTGCAACGATGGTTCATCTGGTGATCAGACTAGACTTTTCATCACATGAGTTTACAAGTGCAACGATGGTTCATCTGGTGATCAGATTAGACTTTTCATCACATGAGTTTACAAGTGCAACGATGGTTCATCTGGTGATCAGACTAGACTTTTCATCACATGCGTTTACAAGTGCAACGATGGTTCATCTGGTGATCAGACTAGACTTTTCATCACATGCGTTTACAAGTGCAATGAATGTTCATCTGGTGATTAGTGAGACATTTTTGTCACATACAAAACTCTGGGCATATAATGTAGAAGATATGGGACAGTCAGGATCCTTCTTCCAGTTTGTAGAAACCTGCCCGTGGTGCAGGATTTTCTCTCATGGTACCATTTCTCCATTTAGTATTGGATCTGAAGTGGACATCTGAACCCATTTGTTATTCAGTAGAATTCTCGTTTATGTACATTCGAACCAACTTATCATTTAGCAGGAATCACATTTTATGGGCATTGGAATAAATGTGTCAAAAATGTGATTTTAGTTTTGAGCTGTGGTGAAATTTTCAAAACTATTACCTCACTACCTCACATTACCTGAAAGAATCCATTTTCAGGAACACCACATGTAGCTTTCTGAGACAGCAAACGCTAAAATCGGCATAAGAAGTAATTTGCCAGACAGTCGTATTTAATTCCCTAGCAAGATCAGTATGGCGCTGCTGTTGACCAAATTTCATAAAATGGTTACTTGAGATTTGTGTGTGAAAGAATGTAGCTGTCGCTCCCTTATTATAGTGTATGTGAAGTGATGGCATGGAGGAATATTATCAGCAGAGTTTATCCAGAAAACCAAAGACCGAGATCTCTGGAGAGTCATGAACGCCTACGCCAGTTTGCAGGGCACTTGGTGATGATGATGAAGTGAATTATGTGAAGGCCCAATACCTCGCATCCAA
Organism: Cepaea hortensis; assembly: GCA_963921405.1. Lineage (NCBI taxonomy): Eukaryota > Metazoa > Mollusca > Gastropoda > Stylommatophora > Helicidae > Cepaea > Cepaea hortensis. Next base: position 196,312,668 of record OY992876.1, read on the forward strand.
ATGACGCTGTCTTCCATGGAATCTAGCCTAATTATCATGACCAAATGGGGAAAATATGTTGGAGCTTTTCTATTATATGTTATCTTTCTGACAGAAAATGTTTGAAGATGTTCAGTCAAAGTGATGATATGGTTTTACAAATAACAGACAGCTCATTAAAATGATAGTTTAAACACAGAAGTCACAAACAATATGTTGCACGATTTATTGCCTGGCATATTTCGCTGCATCTCGTCAGGTGGGTGGAAAAGAAAGATAATCAGTCTTCAGTAATTCATGTGCAGTGGACAGGCAATAAAACGGCATCATCGTAGATTTCTCAACAACTAATAAAATGCGGTCATGGCGTCAACAAAGAAAACGTGTTTACTATACTGTATTCGAAAACAATAAACGATTACTAAAATATAGTGAGGCTTTAGCAATTAGGCGGTTCCAGTCGGTTTTATGCAAAAGAAAGGCCTCGTAGTAAATTTGAAATTACCGTGGGGATAACAGATGTTCCACATTGGAACAATACCTCTGACTATGTGGTTTAATTGTTTCAGCTTGAGTATTATTCATTTACTCACTTCATATGATATATAACTCCGCAGCATGCACATGATATGTGGATAGTTTCTGTGGTAAGGATTTTTCTAGAGACAAAATGAATAATTAAAATAGATATCAGCTTTCGAGAACTTCTAGTGCTGCAGTAAGTCCAGAAATGCTTCAACACTTGAACAATGCCCTTCTCCTAAACACTCACAATGTATCATCATCAAGTTGCATGCTTTTGTTTTGCCACTAGCATTTGTTCTGTCACTAGACTTCATGATTCATATGTCTCTATTCAGATCTTAAGTATATATGGGATATGAAGGTGTTCCTTGAACGACATCTTCCTCCATGATTGAATATTTTACTTCTCTTTTGTACTGTAAGTTGTGATCATTCCACAACAGTCAATTGCCAAGTGGCAGGTGTGACGTAATGAGACAGATTAGAAATATCAGAGAATCCCAAAGCCAAAATGCTAATAAATCTAGGGATATGACGTGGTAACACAGAAACGTCACGGAAGATTGTCAGCAACAACAAAGGCAGACGGACTTTGGAGCTTCTTGGGAGCGGCAGCTTATGTTGATTTGAGAAGGATAGGTTGGCTAGGCACTGGCTTTATATCGCATTTGTGGCTGAGTAAATACCTGGAATGGACGAGACAATCTGTGGAGACAACGTTCATCTAAGCCACAAATAAACAGGCAGACGAACGCAGAAAACTCGATGTCAGATAAACGGCAGAAAGGACACGTAGAAGATAGAGAGAAGGATGCCGTGTGGACGGGCAAGGACATTGTTTAGGATTCGAGCGGAGATGGCTTGGGACATGTTATTCGTCTTAATTATAATTGTAATACTGCCCGATCTGGTCAGAACAAGCACAGTATTTTATTATTTATTACTGTCGTTGCTACAAGCCTGTGCGCTGCGAAAATAAATAGCGTCATAACTGCCAAAGACTAACGGAGTAGACTTAGTTTTTCAGTTCGGTTTTGGCTTCTCAAGCCTGCATTTGACGACTGTTGTTTACGAGCTGTGTTATTATCAAGTTGCAATGTTTGAGTATTATATACCCCGAGATGTCGTCTGGCATCAATGCTTCTGTATTATTATGAGCAGTTTCCTAACTACATTTATTTCATCCAAGGCTGCTTATATTTGTTCATTCTATGACAGCACCATATCTTCACTCCCTTGAGAAATCGACAGACACATTGGAAAGGTAGCCACAACACTTTCCAGGCTAACTAAGAGAGTCTGGGAGAACAGTAGGCTAAGAGAGCGTTAAAAAGTTCAAGTATGTAAAGTTTGTGTTGTTAACACACTACTCTATGGGTCTGAATCCTGGACCTTGTACTCAAGACAGGAAGGAAAGTTTAATTCCTTCCACATGAGATTTCTGAGACTTATCTTGGGCATATCGTGGAAACAGCATATAACAAGCAAATACGTGCTTGAAACAGCGGATATTAGCACAGTGCACTCCCCCCTCAAACAGAGACGCCTCCGATGGTTGGGCCACGTATCTCGAATGGAGGATGATCGTATTCCAAAGGATCTCCTATACGGAGAACTAGCCATAGGGAAGACCCTAAATCACTAAATGCGATATAAGGATATGTGTAAACAAGATATGAAAACCCTTGGCATAGATCCAGATCGCAACAAATAGTGTTCCTGGAAAAGAGATGTTCTAAACGGACGGGTGCTCATTCAACAAAATCTGATCCAACAAACTGAAGATAGGAAGAACAAGCATAAAATGCAGTCACTTGCTGTGGGACCTGCCTCGCCTTACAGATGCGGAAATGTGACAGAAATTGTCACTCTCGCATTGGACTATACAGTCACTAGCGGCGCTGCCCGGTATCTCCCCAGCGGCACAACTCTATTGTCCTACAGGACTGAAAGAGGCCTTCTACTGCATTTTAATGTTCTATGTTTCAGAACAAAGTACCATAGTAGACCAGATGCGAAGAATTCATTTCTGTAAATCAGTGTTATATTTTTTACATCATAAATCAGCAATGTTTGCTTTTCTCAAAAATGTGTTTTTGCCATCACAATTTTAATACGTTTGCATGTATATTGTCTACATTTGTGTCATTAGTTTGGTTTGCATTCAGTTACTTGTAATGAAATTGTTTGTTACACATCTGAATATTTTCTGCATTATCACCTCTAGTGACATTACGTAAGCTATGTACCACCAGGATAAGAGATAAAATATTCACAGATTCACAGTCAAACTGTTGGTTAATATGTATCTTGATTTCATCGACGATGAACTGTATTTTTCTTGGAGGACATTTGTGTTGGCATTCTGGTGGCGGCATTATGCACAGTGTACCTGTGCGGGCTGTTGGCTTGCCGACACTCCTGTCTATTCCATTGTTCACATGGGGCAGTGAGGAGCATTTTGTGATATTCACTGGCACAGGAACGGAGCAATATGGGTACGACCCGTTGCCGTGAAGTTGGAACCGTGACTAACTAACTAACTAACTATGTATCTTGATTTATTTGGTTGTTTCGGGATTTGAGGTTTAGAGATAGAGCACAACCCACTACTGGCAATGCTGATCGTATTCTGGTACGAACCTAAGGCCTCGTCCACGTCAGATAATATGTATATAAGTTTGAGGGTTCGTTTTAGATATTTATAGCGATATCTACTATTTTAGTCCTGAACTATTATTACTGAGTCTTAGTTCTTGCCCCTGTCCATTGTCATTTTTTTTTTTTTTTTTTTTTGCATATCCTTTACAGGACATTGCTGTCAACACCAGCATCTTTCAGCTGTATGATGATTTCTTGGCAAGATTACGCTCAGTAGTTTGCCATTGCTTTCTGAGCGGCCGGCTCACATACCTCGTAAGTTACCGATACGATTCGAACCACTGCTGATTCTCACCGTCATCACGTTGCCCACGAGAGTATACGAGATTACGGAGAAAAGTCATAACCTCTAAGCCACGAAGCCGGCCCATTGTCATTTAGTGATGCCTAAATAAGAAGTCCTGTTCTCTGTTTGTGATTTCTGCAGTTGAGAGATCAATAAGATTACCAAACATCTTTGTGTCTCTCTGTGGACTTAGTTGACACATCAGATAGAACAATAACTTGTTGGTTAGTTATTATGAACTTCACACATCCTTATGCTAGTCATAAGTAGCCACCATTACAAACTTTATTAACAATAATTCAGCATGCAGAACTAAAATAAATCTGACTTGTGTAAATGAGAAATACAGTAATTAATATGGTAGTTGTGAACATTTAAGTTGCAGAAATGTCTTAATGCAACAGCGTATAGAATTGCCTTAAAAGAATATTAATATCAGCTGCGATTTATTAGCATTAAAAGACAACGTTATAATATTTCACGAGAACAAGACATTTTCTAATAAATGTTATTTTAGGAAGAACTCCAGTGAAGTTAATTACGATTAAGACACTGGCATAATGTTATTTCATGTGTACACCTCCTGCAGCTGTATTATTTTATTACTAGAACATTCTATTTAGAAAAGATTTATACAAAGGTTCCTAATATATTTTATACTATTTACTTTAGTTATTTTTATTTTTAAATAGAAAGAATTGTGAGTGTTTCTCTAGTGCCAAGGCGCTTAGCGATGAAATCTGATAGACTGTGTCGTGGTGTTTGTAGAACACATTCTAGATATGAAGTTTGTTCATCGATGTCCTAAATTCCATGGCTTATAGAACACCAAATGTACTTACATTGGCACACTTTGTTTTACATATATCACGGGCAACGAGACTAATTTACCACAATTTTGACTTCAAACAACATCATCATCATCATCAAGGGACATGCCGGCTGGTGAAGGCATTCATGACTCTCCACACATCTCGGTCTTTTGGTTTTCTGGATCAATTCCGCTGATGATATTCCTCCATGCCACCGTCTCATTCCATCCAGCATCATTTCTCTTAGTCTACCTCTGCCTCTCTTCCCCTCGATCTTTTCAGTTGTCGTAGTGTTCTCCAATGTCTCTCTTCTCATCACATGACCAAAAAAAGCTGTTTTATTATTGTGTTATATTTACATTTGCATATTTCATGTTTTGCATCCTGATACAAGCAAATTAATATAATTTAAATCTTAATTAGGGCATTTTCTTTATTTTGACTGCTTTCAAAGAATCACATCAATTGTGTCCAAGTAAATGTGTCCATCATTTTACAATTAAGTGCAAGACATACCTCAGGTTATAATAGCAAACACAATTATGGCACTGGAATTTAGCCAAATTAAAACAACTTTTCTTTCTGAAACTTTCTTCTTCTCCTTCTTTCCACTGCCCCTGTTTTACCTGTTATCATCAGGTTAAGAAGAGTTTTATCAATAAGACCTTAGTGTGGGCTGCACATAATATGGTGGCCGTTGCATCTGCTGTTCCACTAATCTGTTGCTAAAGAGACTGTTTCTAGCTCTGTCTTTGCTGTATCCAACTGTCAATGCTGTTTATGATATGCTACTCAAGGGTAGTATTGTTACTATACCAAAACATCTAACTTTATGTTCTTGAATAAAATCCATTGCTGATGGTATGCACTATTATACATATAATTACATGTGTCTAACTTAACGTGGCCAAATATATGTCAGGTAATACTGGAAGTTGTTAAATGGAAATAACAATTGTTACTAACATGAATCACTATTATTTTGTTTTGTCTCTTTTGTAAATTTCTCTGTTAGAAATTACAAACATCTAAATTATTAATTTACCAATTATTAACATCTTATATCATACATTTTTTACTCAATGTATCAAGAATGTAAATCAGAAATAAAGTAAGGACTACAGTGAGGAATATAGCGGCGCTCGATTTCATCAGAAAACAGCCAGCTAAATGGTTTGACCATGTAATTAGATTACCAGCTAACAGTATACCACAACAAGCAATGATGTACAGACCAAATGGAAGCAGAAGAAGAGCCGGTCACGTAAACACCAGACAGAGGGAATAGCAGAATCCATGGGAACACCGATACATGAAGCCCATAAACGGACACACTCACGATGTTTATACTTCACCTCGACACCCCTAGGTACAATAGGAAAAAGATGAGATGAGATCAGATCATATATTTATTTTGTAGTGTCTTAGTTGGGTTTTATTCTGTTTACCTGCCTTTCATGTAGTCAATATAATGGTAGTTTTATTTGAAGTAAACCTTGTTTAAAGAAGTATTGATTGAAGTAAGTTTTGTTTGACATAAGTCTTAGTATACATAAAATCAATGGCATAATAAGTGCAAATCACTAACATATTCATTCTTTTCGGAAATTGTGCAAATATTTTTATAAGAAACTAGTATATTTTGTAGTCTATTTTTTCACTACTAACAGAACAAATACCTTTTAGTTAATTGTACTACCTTATATATATATATATATATATATATATATATATATATATATATATATATACACACACACATATTATTACCATTAAAATGAGAAATTTTATTTATACAAAGTATTGACACATTTTTTATAAAAACAATGGCTTCCATTACATGTTTTGTTGAGTGCTTGAAAATTGACAAAAATATTACCGCAATGAATATTAATATTCCTTTTAACGTTAATTTCTCCACAATGTTGTTTTTAAACACGTATAGCATTTCAGTTTAGTTAAATAATTGTTATACTTAAAACAACATTTATTTGTAAGTCTTCAATAATAGATTCATTTTTTAGGGTCTGAAATATTGATGTTGTCAATGTAATGTCACATATGTAAATATTAATACAAACACATATATATCTATATACTAACTGAAACCCTGTTATAGTAGTAAAATCATAAACACTTGTTTTTGTGCCTGAATATTTAAATCCTGAAAACAGCCTTGTATGCAGCATTTGTGTGTTGCTGTGAAAAGATGTATGATAGCTTATAAACATTTCTTGGGGAATATGGAGACATTTATGTGTCTTTTTCAAAGAAGGAATGTATTGAAGCATGCAGCAGCAATAAGAATATACAGTCTGCATGTTATTCCTATAGTATGTCCCACAAAGAATGCCTTCATTCACGATAAATTATTTTGAAAACTGTCTGTTGCATAGTTATGAAATTTTTCCAGCCGTCTTATATTTACCCCCACCCAAGGAATATGTCTTTGATAGGTCCAAAAGCAACTTAAATCATTTAAAGCAGCAACATTTCTTTGATGTTTTGGGGGAAATGTAGTGAATATACTCTAACAAACTAGTCTTACAGTAAACCACGTTATTTCTGGTAAGGACACAAGTACAAGGCATAGCCAGATTCGTATGGGAGTGGGTGCAATAAAAAAGTAGCTTAAAGTAGCATTGCACCGGGTTTTTATCCCATATGGCTCAGTCTCTTTCCGCATTGCGGAAATCGTTGCACAAAGCACGAACTCCGTATTTCCAGCGACGACCCTCTGGAGTCTCCGAAAAAAAATGCACTCGTGAAATGAAGGAATCGAACATACAACCCTCGGAGCCCGAGTCATACGGCTTGACCACTCCACCACGGAGACTCCCGAGAGGGATGCAATGTGTAATATTAGTAAAGACAGAGAATGTACAGAGGTATGGGGTAAATAATGTGTAAATTGACAGGAAAGTAGAAGGAATATATTTCTTACCTTATTTTTCATTTCCTTCTTGTTTCTTCAGCTGCTGGTTAATAATTGTACACAAGTATTCATGTTACTAGGATGCATTTAGCTTTTTATATTGAGTTCGTGAAAGCTTCCAAATAGCTGTGCGTTAATGTGCGTATGGAGTGACCAGAAATAATACCGCAATTTAGTCATCATGTTTCCATTTTTAAGGATCTGTTCAGCTGTCTGTGTAGTTTGTTCACACGTACACATGGGTGACAGACCCGCTTTGAGTCTTCGTGAAAGACTGTCTACTCTGCTGTTTACCGTTCAGAGACGGAACATGATTACCTGTTTTGCACTAGTTGTCAGTGTCTCTGTAGTGGCTTTCTTCCTAACGACCAAGATGTTGGTCCTCTTTTCATTGAAGTTTATAGATTGATTCGTATGCACGTGTGTTGTTCCCTAATTTGACAACGTGTTTGCTCTCACGTTTCTTGTTATGCCACAATATGTCAGTTTCCACCGCAATATTAATCTTCTGTTGGTATTCAATGCGTTTAGTGTGTGTGTGTGTGTGTGTGTGTGTGTGTGTGTGTGTGTGTGTGTGTGTGTGTGTGTGTGTGTGTTGTTGTTTTTTTTTTTTAATGCAGTTGTTTGTCACCGCTGAGGGCTTGCGGAATTGAAAATTCATCACTGTGGAATACAAACTGTTGCCATTGACATTATGCTGATGCTGTAATGTTTAGGGCCTGCAATTCGTCTGAATAGTTGGAGCAAAATATCCCAGTAAGTGTATACGTAGATTAAGGTCTGCGATCTGCTCAGACCTTAATCTGTGTCGGACGATTCCAGTAGGTTGATGATTGCTCTCGGTTGCATTAAATTCAATCCATCCTTTCTCCAATAGTCCTCTTCCTCTTTCAACACATGGTCCTCATATTTTTTCCAGTAAGTTTTATCAATATTTAATAGCGCAGACTGGGTTAGTATCTTGACGTCTGACAATTTGAATGTAGTATTGGCAGCTGCCACTTGTCCTTTAATTTTAGCCCACACAAGTTCTATAGGGTTTAAATGAGAATGATACGGCGGAAGTCTCAAGCATTTGCATATTTCATGTTTTGCATCCTGATACAAGCAAATTAATATAATTTAAATCTTAATTAGGGCATTTTCTTTATTTTGACTGCTTTCAAAGAATCACATCAATTGTGTCCAAGTAAATGTGTCCATCATTTTACAATTAAGTGCAAGACATACCTCAGGTTATAATAGCAAACACAATTATGGCACTGGAATTTAGCCAAATTAAAACAACTTTTCTTTCTGAAACTTTCTTCTTCTCCTTCTTTCCACTGCCCCTGTTTTACCTGTTATCATCAGGTTAAGAAGAGTTTTATCAACAAGACCTTAGTGTGGGCTGCACATAATATGGTGGCCGTTGCATCTGCTGTTCCACTAATCTGTTGCTAAAGAGACTGTTTCTAGCTCTGTCTTTGCTGTATCCAACTGTCAATGCTGTTTATGATATGCTACTCAAGGGTAGTATTGTTACTATACCAAAACATCTAACTTTATGTTCTTGAATAAAATCCATTGCTGATGGTATGCACTATTATACATATAATTACATGTGTCTAACTTAACGTGGCCAAATATATGTCAGGTAATACTGGAAGTTGTTAAATGGAAATAACAATTGTTACTAACATGAATCACTATTATTTTGTTTTGTCTCTTTTGTAAATTTCTCTGTTAGAAATTACAAACATCTAAATTATTAATTTACCAATTATTAACATCTTATATCATACATTTTTTACTCAATGTATCAAGAATGTAAATCAGAAATAAAGTAAGGACTACAGTGAGGAATATAGCGGCGCTCGATTTCATCAGAAAACAGCCAGCTAAATGGTTTGACCATGTAATTAGATTACCAGCTAACAGTATACCACAACAAGCAATGATGTACAGACCAAATGGAAGCAGAAGAAGAGCCGGTCACGTAAACACCAGACAGAGGGAATAGCAGAATCCATGGGAACACCGATACATGAAGCCCATAAACGGACACACTCACGATGTTTATACTTCACCTCGACACCCCTAGGTACAATAGGAAAAAGATGAGATGAGATCAGATCATATATTTATTTTGTAGTGTCTTAGTTGGGTTTTATTCTGTTTACCTGCCTTTCATGTAGTCAATATAATGGTAGTTTTATTTGAAGTAAACCTTGTTTAAAGAAGTATTGATTGAAGTAAGTTTTGTTTGACATAAGTCTTAGTATACATAAAATCAATGGCATAATAAGTGCAAATCACTAACATATTCATTCTTTTCGGAAATTGTGCAAATATTTTTATAAGAAACTAGTATATTTTGTAGTCTATTTTTTCACTACTAACAGAACAAATACCTTTTAGTTAATTGTACTACCTTATATATATATATATATATATATATATATATATATATATATATATATATATATATATATATATATATATATATATACACACACACACATATTATTACCATTAAAATGAGAAATTTTATTTATACAAAGTATTGACACATTTTTTATAAAAACAATGGCTTCCATTACATGTTTTGTTGAGTGCTTGAAAATTGACAAAAATATTACCGCAATGAATATTAATATTCCTTTTAACGTTAATTTCTCCACAATGTTGTTTTTAAACACGTATAGCATTTCAGTTTAGTTAAATAATTGTTATACTTAAAACAACATTTATTTGTAAGTCTTCAATAATAGATTCATTTTTTAGGGTCTGAAATATTGATGTTGTCAATGTAATGTCACATATGTAAATATTAATACAAACACATATATATCTATATACTAACTGAAACCCTGTTATAGTAGTAAAATCATAAACACTTGTTTTTGTGCCTGAATATTTAAATCCTGAAAACAGCCTTGTATGCAGCATTTGTGTGTTGCTGTGAAAAGATGTATGATAGCTTATAAACATTTCTTGGGGAATATGGAGACATTTATGTGTCTTTTTCAATGAAGGAATGTATTGAAGCATGCAGCAGCAATAAGAATATACAGTCTGCATGTTATTCCTATAGTATGTCCCACAAAGAATGCCTTCATTCACGATAAATTATTTTGAAAACTGTCTGTTGCATAGTTATGAAATTTTTCCAGCCGTCTTATATTTACCCCCACCCAAGGAATATGTCTTTGATAGGTCCAAAAGCAACTTAAATCATTTAAAGCAGCAACATTTCTTTGATGTTTTGGGGGAAATGTAGTGAATATACTCTAACAAACTAGTCTTACAGTAAACCACGTTATTTCTGGTAAGGACACAAGTACAAGGCATAGCCAGATTCGTATGGGAGTGGGTGCAATAAAAAAGTAGCTTAAAGTAGCATTGCACCGGGTTTTTATCCCATATGGCTCAGTCTCTTTCCGCATTGCGGAAATCGTTGCACAAAGCACGAACTCCGTATTTCCAGCGACGACCCTCTGGAGTCTCCGAAAAAAAATGCACTCGTGAAATGAAGGAATCGAACATACAACCCTCGGAGCCCGAGTCATACGGCTTGACCACTCCACCACGGAGACTCCCGAGAGGGATGCAATGTGTAATATTAGTAAAGACAGAGAATGTACAGAGGTATGGGGTAAATAATGTGTAAATTGACAGGAAAGTAGAAGGAATATATTTCTTACCTTATTTTTCATTTCCTTCTTGTTTCTTCAGCTGCTGGTTAATAATTGTACACAAGTATTCATGTTACTAGGATGCATTTAGCTTTTTATATTGAGTTCGTGAAAGCTTCCAAATAGCTGTGCGTTAATGTGCGTATGGAGTGACCAGAAATAATACCGCAATTTAGTCATCATGTTTCCATTTTTAAGGATCTGTTCAGCTGTCTGTGTAGTTTGTTCACACGTACACATGGGTGACAGACCCGCTTTGAGTCTTCGTGAAAGACTGTCTACTCTGCTGTTTACCGTTCAGAGACGGAACATGATTACCTGTTTTGCACTAGTTGTCAGTGTCTCTGTAGTGGCTTTCTTCCTAACGACCAAGATGTTGGTCCTCTTTTCATTGAAGTTTATAGATTGATTCGTATGCACGTGTGTTGTTCCCTAATTTGACAACGTGTTTGCTCTCACGTTTCTTGTTATGCCACAATATGTCAGTTTCCACCGCAATATTAATCTTCTGTTGGTATTCAATGCGTTTAGTGTGTGTGTGTGTGTGTGTGTGTGTGTGTGTGTGTGTGTGTGTGTGTGTGTGTGTGTGTGTGTTGTTGTTGTTTTTTTTTTAATGCAGTTGTTTGTCACCGCTGAGGGCTTGCGGAATTGAAAATTCATCACTGTGGAATACAAACTGTTGCCATTGACATTATGCTGATGCTGTAATGTTTAGGGCCTGCAATTCGTCTGAATAGTTGGAGCAAAATATCCCAGTAAGTGTATACGTAGATTAAGGTCTGCGATCTGCTCAGACCTTAATCTGTGTCGGACGATTCCAGTAGGTTGATGATTGCTCTCGGTTGTATTAAATTCAATCCATCCTTTCTCCAATAGTCCTCTTCCTCTTTCAACACATGGTCCTCATATTTTTTCCAGTAAGTTTTATCAATATTTAATAGCGCAGACTGGGTTAGTATCTTGACGTCTGACAATTTGAATGTAGTATTGGCAGCTGCCACTTGTCCTTTAATTTTAGCCCACACAAGTTCTATAGGGTTTAAATGAGAATGATACGGCGGAAGTCTCAAGCATTTGCATATTTCATGTTTTGCATCCTGATACAAGCAAATTAATATAATTTAAATCTTAATTAGGGCATTTTCTTTATTTTGACTGCTTTCAAAGAATCACATCAATTGTGTCCAAGTAAATGTGTCCATCATTTTACAATTAAGTGCAAGACATACCTCAGGTTATAATAGCAAACACAATTATGGCACTGGAATTTAGCCAAATTAAAACAACTTTTCTTTCTGAAACTTTCTTCTTCTCCTTCTTTCCACTGCCCCTGTTTTACCTGTTATCATCAGGTTAAGAAGAGTTTTATCAACAAGACCTTAGTGTGGGCTGCACATAATATGGTGGCCGTTGCATCTGCTGTTCCACTAATCTGTTGCTAAAGAGACTGTTTCTAGCTCTGTCTTTGCTGTATCCAACTGTCAATGCTGTTTATGATATGCTACTCAAGGGTAGTATTGTTACTATACCAAAACATCTAACTTTATGTTCTTGAATAAAATCCATTGCTGATGGTATGCACTATTATACATATAATTACATGTGTCTAACTTAACGTGGCCAAATATATGTCAGGTAATACTGGAAGTTGTTAAATGGAAATAACAATTGTTACTAACATGAATCACTATTATTTTGTTTTGTCTCTTTTGTAAATTTCTCTGTTAGAAATTACAAACATCTAAATTATTAATTTACCAATTATTAACATCTTATATCATACATTTTTTACTCAATGTATCAAGAATGTAAATCAGAAATAAAGTAAGGACTACAGTGAGGAATATAGCGGCGCTCGATTTCATCAGAAAACAGCCAGCTAAATGGTTTGACCATGTAATTAGATTACCAGCTAACAGTATACCACAACAAGCAATGATGTACAGACCAAATGGAAGCAGAAGAAGAGCCGGTCACGTAAACACCAGACAGAGGGAATAGCAGAATCCATGGGAACACCGATACATGAAGCCCATAAACGGACACACTCACGATGTTTATACTTCACCTCGACACCCCTAGGTACAATAGGAAAAAGATGAGATGAGATCAGATCATATATTTATTTTGTAGTGTCTTAGTTGGGTTTTATTCTGTTTACCTGCCTTTCATGTAGTCAATATAATGGTAGTTTTATTTGAAGTAAACCTTGTTTAAAGAAGTATTGATTGAAGTAAGTTTTGTTTGACATAAGTCTTAGTATACATAAAATCAATGGCATAATAAGTGCAAATCACTAACATATTCATTCTTTTCGGAAATTGTGCAAATATTTTTATAAGAAACTAGTATATTTTGTAGTCTATTTTTTCACTACTAACAGAACAAATACCTTTTAGTTAATTGTACTACCTTATATATATATATATATATATATATATATATATATATATATATATATATATATATATATATATATATATATATATATATACACACACATATTATTACCATTAAAATGAGAAATTTTATTTATACAAAGTATTGACACATTTTTTATAAAAACAATGGCTTCCATTACATGTTTTGTTGAGTGCTTGAAAATTGACAAAAATATTACCGCAATGAATATTAATATTCCTTTTAACGTTAATTTCTCCACAATGTTGTTTTTAAACACGTATAGCATTTCAGTTTAGTTAAATAATTGTTATACAACAACATTTATTTGTAAGTCTTCAATAATAGATTCATTTTTTAGGGTCTGAAATATTGATGTTGTCAATGTAATGTCACATATGTAAATATTAATACAAACACATATATATCTATATACTAACTGAAACCCTGTTATAGTAGTAAAATCATAAACACTTGTTTTTGTGCCTGAATATTTAAATCCTGAAAACAGCCTTGTATGCAGCATTTGTGTGTTGCTGTGAAAAGATGTATGATAGCTTATAAACATTTCTTGGGGAATATGGAGACATTTATGTGTCTTTTTCAATGAAGGAATGTATTGAAGCATGCAGCAGCAATAAGAATATACAGTCTGCATGTTATTCCTATAGTATGTCCCACAAAGAATGCCTTCATTCACGATAAATTATTTTGAAAACTGTCTGTTGCATAGTTATGAAATTTTTCCAGCCGTCTTATATTTACCCCCACCCAAGGAATATGTCTTTGATAGGTCCAAAAGCAACTTAAATCATTTAAAGCAGCAACATTTTTTTGATGTTTTGGGGGAAATGTAGTGAATATACTCTAACAAACTAGTCTTACAGTAAACCACGTTATTTCTGGTAAGGACACAAGTACAAGGCATAGCCAGATTCGTATGGGAGTGGGTGCAATAAAAAAGTAGCTTAAAGTAGCATTGCACCGGGTTTTTATCCCATATGGCTCAGTCTCTTTCCGCATTGCGGAAATCGTTGCACAAAGCACGAACTCCGTATTTCCAGCGACGACCCTCTGGAGTCTCCGAAAAAAAAATGCACTCGTGAAATGAAGGAATCGAACATACAACCCTCGGAGCCCGAGTCATACGGCTTGACCACTCCACCACGGAGACTCCCGAGAGGGATGCAATGTGTAATATTAGTAAAGACAGAGAATGTACAGAGGTATGGGGTAAATAATGTGTAAATTGACAGGAAAGTAGAAGGAATATATTTCTTACCTTATTTTTCATTTCCTTCTTGTTTCTTCAGCTGCTGGTTAATAATTGTACACAAGTATTCATGTTACTAGGATGCATTTAGCTTTTTATATTGAGTTCGTGAAAGCTTCCAAATAGCTGTGCGTTAATGTGCGTATGGAGTGACCAGAAATAATACCGCAATTTAGTCATCATGTTTCCATTTTTAAGGATCTGTTCAGCTGTCTGTGTAGTTTGTTCACACGTACACATGGGTGACAGACCCGCTTTGAGTCTTCGTGAAAGACTGTCTACTCTGCTGTTTACCGTTCAGAGACGGAACATGATTACCTGTTTTGCACTAGTTGTCAGTGTCTCTGTAGTGGCTTTCTTCCTAACGACTAAGATGTTGGTCCTCTTTTCATTGAAGTTTATAGATTGATTCGTATGCACGTGTGTTGTTCCCTAATTTGACAACGTGTTTGCTCTCACGTTTCTTGTTATGCCACAATATGTCAGTTTCCACCGCAATATTAATCTTCTGTTGGTATTCAATGCGTTTAGTGTGTGTGTGTGTGTGTGTGTGTGTGTGTGTGTGTGTGTGTGTGTGTGTGTGTGTGTGTGTGTGTGTGTTGTTTTTTTTTTTTTTTAATGCAGTTGTTTGTCACCGCTGAGGGCTTGCGGAATTGAAAATTCATCACTGTGGAATACAAACTGTTGCCATTGACATTATGCTGATGCTGTAATGTTTAGGGCCTGCAATTCGTCTGAATAGTTGGAGCAAAATATCCCAGTAAGTGTGTACGTAGATTAAGGTCTGCGATCTGCTCAGACCTTAATCTGTGTCGGACGATTCCAGTAGGTTGATGATTGCTCTCGGTTGCATTAAATTCAATCCATCCTTTCTCCAATAGTCCTCTTCCTCTTTCAACACATGGTCCTCATATTTTTTCCAGTAAGTTTTATCAATATTTAATAGCGCAGACTGGGTTAGTATCTTGACGTCTGACAATTTGAATGTAGTATTGGCAGCTGCCACTTGTCCTTTAATTTTAGCCCACACAAGTTCTATAGGGTTTAAATGAGAATGATACGGCGGAAGTCTCAAGCACCTGTGGCCATGCTCTTCTATCAACTTGTCGATTTGAAATTTCTTGCTTTTTTGCGCCTGTTTTACAAGGGGCAACAACTGTAGCTTGAAATATGTTTCTGGAAATGGTATATTTTCCCTTCGGAGCCATATCTTTATTGCTTCCTTTGTGCCCGATGCCGTAGGTATTTTGTCTTCTTGGGCAACAACATTGTGATATGATGCATTGTCCATGATTAGACAAGACGGTCTATCAAGGGATGGAAGTACTGTATTCTCGAGCCAATCTATAAATACATTACCATTGATCTCATTATGATAATCCCTATTGTCTGTATGCTTTGATACGAACACGAGCCCAGCATTCTGTAGTAAGCTATTATGAGTACTACCAGCATAGGCTATGACCAAACGCTGTCCTTTACTACTGGGCACATAACGCTTTATCTTTCCATCCATTGATTGCCATTCCTTTTCACTTGTGTGGTGCGCATTGATCGACGTCTCATCCAAATACACTATGTCATAATTTTCTTTGCGCATTTCCCTTATTTCACGTAGGTATCTGCTTCTCAAGGCTCCTAAATGCGGTTGTTCGCAAAGAATATTTCTACCGCCCTTTCAAAAAGTGAAGATAATGTCCTTATAATTTTCCACAAAGTTATTTTGGATAGCTCTATGTTATTGTTCTTTCTCAACCAAACCCTAAGTTTTCTTACAGTCACTGTTTTTTTTTTTTTTTTGGCATCCAGCATTTTTATAATGCTGGATAATCCTGGATATAAAATCCTAAATTTTTATAATTTTAGGAGGCTCCGTGGCGAAGTGGTCAAGCCTTTTGATGGAAGGATAGTGGATAAACGACATTGATGGAAGGATAGTGGATAAACGACATTGGGAGATCAAGCAATGAATCAACGTCAACTGAAACCACTGTGAGCAGAGATCACCTAGACACACTGATTCTTACAGCGTCATAACGGGTGGGTAGACGAAAAGGAGGAATACCGGTGACGAAAGTTTGAGGAGAAATAACGGGTAGTACAAGCATAGATAGTTAATTATTCATTCTGCCGCCGGCCTGTTGTCACAGGCCAGGTAGAGAACTATTTATGTAAGTACATTTACTGTTTGATAGCTGCATAATAAACAGCGATGTTTTCTCATTTATCAACAATCGTCTGCCGCATCATTCCTTCATCGTTCCGAATCCATTGAAGTTATGAATTCCTGCTAAGTTGAGCCAACATTGACTTAGGGTAGATCAAAGCAGATTATAATAAATAATAAGATCAGCTTTAAGGCAACGAGTTAAATTTTTCGGAGACTTCTGTGGGTTGTCGCTAGAACTGCGGAGTTCGTGCTTCGTGCGATGCTTTCCGCGCTGCGGAAAGAGACCGAGCCATATGGGATAGAACCCGGTGCAATGAAGTCGACCCTGTCGACTTTTAAAAGCATTTTTATAATAGCTCGCCTTATGACATCTTTGTCAAAGCTGTCTACAATAATCTTTCTACCTACTGTTTTGTTATTGCGTGGTGGTTTAATTTCAGATTTTTACACCCATCGACTCAAACCCAATGCATGCACTGTTCTTTTTTCGGAATTTGTAATAGTGTAAAACAGTTTCCTGCGATCAGCTTCTTGACAAAAATATGTGTACAACTTCATAGCGATTCTTGAAGTGTACAATTTCGCACTAAATCCCATTGAAAAATATTCACACATTTCAATGTTAGCGATAAGTGGTAAGATTTAAAAAAAAAAAAAAAAAAAAAACATATTAATCAGGTTTCATGAAATAACCCACATTTTGAGATACCTCTGAACCGTCCTTGTTTGAACAACGCGGGTAGTTGGCATAAGGCCAATCCCTTCAAAACACGTACAATATTCAACATTGAGCGCTGATTGTCTGGCTACGCTGTAATACATTTAAAATTATGAATTTCTCAGACCCGTAAATTATATACCGCATATAAACAAACTTTGAAATCTGCTGTAAAATCTCCAGAACAAAATTTTTTTTGTTGGGTGGGCATAATGATAAGGTTATATACTAAATCTCATAATTTTCCCTCAATTGGTTACTGAGATATGGATGTTTATATTGCGGCAAACAAATGTGGACATACTATAGTTTATAATAAACATACTGAGACCAGTTT
This sequence comes from Cepaea hortensis, assembly GCA_963921405.1. Lineage (NCBI taxonomy): Eukaryota > Metazoa > Mollusca > Gastropoda > Stylommatophora > Helicidae > Cepaea > Cepaea hortensis. The sequence goes on from OY992876.1 coordinate 196,330,441, forward strand.
CGAATACACAAGGAAAATGAACAGAAAGTAGCAAAATAAATAACATATATCGTTCCGGTGACACTGCTTGTTGCCACACACCCTGAGTATGATCTACAGAAAATACCACACACCACAGAGAAGAACATGCTGCACAAAATTAAACATTTTGTTGCTTTGTGAGTTGCTTGGTTGGTTGTTAATCCTCTGGAAGAATAAGTTTTAACTCTGAAATCCAATGCACTGACATTCAGGTCGTCCGAACCGTGACTAGGGCCTGCATCTGTCAGATGCAGAGCGTTTCTTATCCTCTCCAAGCTCCGATACCAGTAGGGTAATATGGCTTTATATACATGATGTTCACACCACTTCAGCAGTATGTATCTTAGGTTTACTACTTGCATGTGTGTGTGTACATGTGTGTGTGTGTGTGTGTGTGTGTACGTGTGCATGTGTATGTGGGTAGAAGAGACAGAGACGATGAGAGAGTAAAACCAAGTCTACAAAAAGCGTGGCAAAGAGCTAGCGTCCCTGCCATAAGGTGTACTTTGTGTATGGTAAAGTAAACAAGTCAGTGACCCGCTTAACGCCTCATCTGCATAGATCATGCGGTGCTACACCATAATTCTATAGACCAGTCAAAACTCAGTGGCTGATGTGGTCAGTATCAGTCCGACCGCCTTTACTTCCCAAGATATTTCCTGGTATCCATTTTAGCCTGGGTCGACCTGCGAGCATTGGTCAATTATGAAAATCTGCCTTGCTGCACATTTGAACCTATGACTACCTGGTATATGGTGCTAGCCCCATATTTTAGACCACTCGACTCTCAATGGGCGATAGGGTAAATATCATGCCAGCTGCATTTACTTCCCTAAATATTTACTGGTACCCATCTTAGTTTGGCTCCACCTGGGAGCCCAGTTGTATCTTCTTTTAAAATCCCTGCCTCCAGTGGGAACTGAACACATGAAACCAGGCCAACCGCTCAGTATGCTAGCTTCTGTGCCACCATGACATCCACAGAGGTAAAACTAAGGTTAGACATTATTTGTTTAAAAACCACAGAATTGCTTAACCGCATGAGACATATTGTGCAGTGGTTATTTACCTTTTAACAAACAATCGAAAGGAAGTCATTAAAATTCTGATGATCTCATTTTTTTTTTCACATACGTCAAGTTTAATAAATAAGTAACTAAACTCTTGTAAAAGAAATAAAACTAATAATTGCTAAGAATTTCGTGAATTGCTAAGATGTGTTAACAACTCTTGTAAATATTCAGCAACAACAAAGTAAATCAATGAAATTACTATGAATTAGTTGCAGTCATTGCAAGCATAATGTGAGCAGGAATGACTAACAATTTTAAACCACTCGGAAAATAATAGAAGAAAATTTATTAGATGAATACTTCTTCTATCTATATGCAGGTTGTAAGGGTACTGTAGTGGTTGTATTTATAGATTGTCTTCCATTGCTCATGGGGATACTTAGAAACAAGTTTCTAATACACTAGAGTGGGAATGACATAACCATAGCTGACAAAGAAGAGCAAGTTTTAGAATATGTAGCCAAGCATAGTGCAGATAAAGATAATATGCCAATTATTTAACAAAATAATAAATAGTTGAGGATAAAGAATTAAAACATGATTGTGTTTAAGTGAGTCAGTGTCGAAGGACAATATATCGCCGCATGTAAACTCTTATTTGAACAGAAGGACGATATATCGCTATACTAGTGTCATCGTGTTATTTTTGTTTGTTTGACTGTATCTTCCGTAATTTCAATGCTCAGTGAGCGGACATTTACATGATAATACTTGTACATTTGATTGTGTACCATGTTTGGTCCAAACCTGCTTTTTGTTTGCCACTGAGCCAGTTAACATCCCAGAGAAAAGAACAGAACTGTAACCTCCTTAACAGTCCTGCATAAGGAAAAAGAAATGCATAATTAACGTTTAGTTACTGGTTTCTTAGCACATTCAAGAACGTTTGGAATCTGGAAAAATGCAAAAATCCTGGTCATATTGTTAACATGAATCATATTCTTAGCATGAATAATCATTCAAATATTTGTGGTGACTTCAGTTACATGTGATATCCTAGACCAGTGTCACTAACAGTGTTACAAGTAGTTCTGGTTTGTTGCAGAAGGATCTTAAGGAAGATGTATAAATATTCTTTCTTCTTTTGTTTAAAGTGCCTATGTGATTTCCGCTTTTTAAACAGAGGTGTCTTTTTTTTTAGCATTTAATCAAATTTAAAAATTTACAGTTCAGCCGCCTTACAATTACTTGTGCATAGAAATGACCAAATTAATCGGAGTGCCTACTAAATAAAACAAGACTAGATGCCATCTCTACAAGCCGTGTTCGCGTGTTTTGAGCCATTTATTGAATATGTACCTTCCTATATAGATTGACTTCCAAGTGAACCGTACTCATAAACAATTGGGGAAAGTTCACTTCCTGTAGCACACGTTTTTCTCATAATTTCACTGTCCTTGCATGTGTTGTTTATTTTTATTGTCATATTTTAAAAAATATTGTTGGTTTATCAATTGCCACGTCATCAAAACATATATGTACATTTATCGACCTCTTCATCGACCTGGTGTCCAACTGTAATGTAAATGTTATTTAAGCTTATTTAAATATTGGGAGGGCGATGTACAACTTTTTTTAAATAGTGCAAACCAGAAATGTTGAGTGTGTTATTTCTCAACATAGTCCTCATGCCTTGGTCCTAGAAATGTTGAGAGTGTTATTTCTCAACATAGTCCCCATGCCTTTGTCCTAGAAATGTTGAGTGTGTTATTTCTCAACATAGCCCCCGCGTATTTGTCCTAGAAATTTTGTGTGTGTTACTTCTCAACATTTCTATGACCAAGGCACGGGGACGATGTTGAGTGTCTTGGTCCAAGAAATGTTGAGTGTGTTATTTCTCAACATAGTCGTTGGTCCTAGAAATGTTAAGACTGTTATTTCTAACATAGTACCCGTGCCTTAGTCCTGGAAATGTTTTTATTGTGTTATTTTTCAACATAGTCGTTGGTTCTAGAAATGTTGAGTGTGTTATTTCTCAACATAGTCCCCGTGCCTTGGTCCTAGAAATGTTGGGAGTGTTATTTCTCAATATAGTCGTTGGTCCTAGAAATTTCGAGAGTGTTATTTCTCAACATAGTCGTTGGTTCTAGAAATGTTGAATGCTATTTCTCAACATAGTCCACGTGTCTTGGTCCTAGAAATGTTGAGTGTGTTATTTCTCAACATTGTCGTTGGTCCTAGAAATGTTGAGAGTTATTTCTCAACATAGTCGTTGGTCCTTGAAATGTTGAGTTATTTGTATCATATTCCTCTTGCCATGGTCCACCTGTCCACTAGCTTGTTGACGCCTTCCAGGAAACAGTTTTTGGTTATGGCCTTTAACCAATTTGTGTGACCTCGTGACCTCGCTGTTCATCTGCAAACCTATGACCCCTGCAAATGTTCTTTCAAGGGTCCAAACAAGTGGGAAAACACCTGGACTGTTTGCTAGATGTTTTAAGACTTCTAATTTCAGAGTATGTAGGGTACAGCAACGATATTCCTTTTGAGAGAAGTCCCCGGCGTTTTGATCACTAGTGTGTCACTGCATCGAGCACTTGCCACAGCTACACTCCATTCCTGAAAATGCACCAATTTAGGCCACTTGCTAACCCAAAAGATGGTCGTCATGACTTTCCCAGCAGATTCCTCTGTTTTTTCCTAACCATAGAAAATTGGTGTTTCATTTGAAATTGTTCTACCCATTTATACATTCTACCATTACTCAAACAACTGTCTTCATACTGAACCATCATCATTGTCTACATTTCACAAGGATTTACATCCTCTGATCGTAATAAAAGAAAACAAATAATGCCTCATTGTTCTTCCATGGTTCAAGTTGATAGTGGGGCAGCCATTTTGTAATCGCTATTGCGCGTACACAAACAGCTGAATCCTCACAAACCCTACATTTAATATTGCTTAAGAGCCAGATTTTCCACTGTTGATACTCTTCCACTCATTTCATAATAAAATTCCTGTAATTTAATGACTTTCCTTCGTAATATATATTTATTTACTGTCGGAGATTATATTTTTCCCAATTTTATTAATTATATCTGTAATTCATTAGTTAATTTATTAATTCTTTTCATTAACTTAGTCGTTTCTACTTTATAAATGAAGAGTAGGTGGTCAGTTAGTTAAGATACTGGTCTTCGAAATCTGCAGCCATGGGTTCTCAACAACAGTTAGAGAAAACGAAATGTGTAATCTGTCAGAGGTTTTGAAAAAAAACCTAGTAGCAAAGACAAGTGAGGATTAATTCCCATCCCTAAAAATAACCCAGCAGACATAAAAAGTTAGTTGCATATCCTTTACAGGGCGTCACAGTCTACCCCAGCATTTGTTGGCTGTTTGTTATCTCTTGGCAAGTTTACGTTCAGTAGTTCGTTATTGCTTTCTGAAAGACCGGCACCCATACCATTTTATAAAAAACCAATGAACCAATGTGCTGCCAGATCGCCCGCAGCTGTGTTTCGAACGCGGTATGCGGGACTGCGAACTACGTCCGTAACTTATTCGCCACGGAGCGGACTGGGTAGACATAAGTAACGGTCAATAAATAATGCTGTGGTATTGAATCTTTTTTATGGCAACGTTCTTTGTTGGTTCACTTTGATTTTTAAACTTTGTTTTTGTTTTGTCTTTCCCTTGGTGAGTTGGAAAACATTCACATGTGAAACTAAAGTATTCTCACATAAACAGCTAGACCAGTGGTTCTCAACCTTTTTTGGCCCGTGCCCCCCTTCACCATATTTTCAGAACGTCATTCCTCCCCTTCCTATAAAAGATTTGGCCCGTGCCCGCCTTCACCGTATTTTCAGAACGTCATTTACCCCCCCCCCCCTTCATATTTCCTATCTAAAAATGCCCCCTACCCCTATACAGTATACGTAAAAATGTAAGGTAAATTTAATAGCACATATTAAAACAAGTCTAGACATCCACATAAAACATGATTTGTGGGTCTACTGACTTTATAAAATGAATTTTAGAAGGATGAGACGTACTTAACTGTAAAGTATGAAGGAAAAAACAATATCAAGTAATCGGTTCTTGTATTAACGCGATCTTGAAATGGTCTTCATTCCCCCCCCCCCCTGGAAACCCTAAAATTCCCCCCTGGGGGGGGGGGGAATTCCCCACCGGTTGAGAACCACTAGACACAATAATAAATCAGTGTGTTCCTCCGAAGTCGGAGAGTGTCTGCCTGTACGGCGAGGAACCACCAGTCTGCACACCAATAAGCCAGACATGGGACAACGGATACTCACGCAAACCTCAGGCCCTGTATGACATCACACTGATGTTGGACAACAGGATGTCTTCATCCGACATACAGGACTTCGCGTTGGAGCTCAAGCCAACGAACACAAGCAAGCAAATCAGTGTGTTTCCTGTTTTTGTTACAAGGTCATTGGGTCATATTTCGCTTCTGTTAAGTATACATAATAAGATGGCTGTATGCCAGATAAAACAGAAGAATGTCACTCACAAAAATGAACACATTGAATGAAATAGAAATTTCAAGGAAAACTATATCAAACAACCACATGTTTACACTAAATTTTCATCAGCAATTACATAAATAAACAGTCACATGATTGTTTATATTATGCTTCATGGAACATAATGTAAAAATATTTAAAGTATTGATTAAAAAGAAAGCAAATAGCTTAATTAATTATTAATTATTTAATTGATTTTCTTATCTTATTTACTTGAATGTTCTTTATTCTCTTCGTGAGAGATCATAATAATTGACAAATCTAATTGTTCATTGTTCAGTTTCATTATAATTAGTTTTTTGTGTTGAGATTTTTTTTTTTCGTTAATGCTCTGGGCTTCAAATAATGTAATATACGCCTTGTTAAGTGTTAACTATACATGTTGTTGTAATGAATAATTATATGTTTGTCTTGCTCTTCTCTTATATACACTTTGTTGGAACAATTTCTTGGTTTATTGCATAGCTGTGAAACTTTCATTTGCTGTTATTATTGTTTTCGGTATCTATTTCATTGCTTCACATTTTACCAAATTATACATTTGTTATGTGCATGCTTATATCAACAATCTGCTTTTCTGTTTTGCAATGTTATTTGTTTTTGTTCTTATTTTGGGGGAAAATGTTTCAAAATTATTATATTGATGCGATTGTGTGTGCTGGAAGGAGAGAGAGATTGTGTGGATGTATGTGGTAGCATCATTGGAGAGTATGTACTTAAAAACTATTTGACTCATGTAATGTCACTTGATGTCAGCAGTCATGGTTGACATTTGTTTTAGATTTTATAACTGAATGCTTGTAAAGTTGCATACAATTTATTCAAATATTTAATAAAACATTCCAGACTTTACTGTAATGGGTGGTTTGTTCTTATTTCCAAAATGTTTTTGTTTGCTGACATATTTATGAAACATTTGCCGACACGATTTACTGCGGATGTTTATTCTGCAGTATGCTTGTTGCAATAAACATTATCACGGAACTCTTTTAGGGGGCTGCGTGGTCTCGAGGTATGGTGTCCGCCTCGAGTGCTGGAGGTCCCGGGTTCAAGCCCCGGTGATGCCGGGATTTTTTCTCGTGGACTTCTAGTATTAAATTTCCCCTGGTCTCTGGGTAGTGAGATCGGATGCCCGTGTGTATTGTTGCGCACGTAAAAACTCCCTCGGCAGTTGAAAATCGGAAAAGAGTAGCCTAACGGCGCTGCCTGGGCAAAAATTTCGAGTTAAAAATCTACCCAGAAGTATTCAGGATCCTCGCCGGTGCTACGGAGTTTGTGCACTGAGCTGAGTTTCTCCAGACTCAGGTTTGAGTTAGGAGGAGAACGGAGCACTTATGGGTTGCACCCGTGTGCCGTGATGTTGATCCATCGACTAAACTAAACGGAACTCTTGTCAAATTCATTGAAATTCTACCTTTTTTCAGCAGATACAAGCCGTCTCCATTCGTCTCTCTGGTTGACCTTCTCTTGCCAGTCACTGATTCCAAATGCTTGTAGGTCTGTATGTATATTATCTCTGCACCGTCTTGAAATTGAAAACCAACACAACAGTCAAAATACTAAATTAGTGCACAAAAGAATTCAGGAACTTACTAATAAAAGAACAAGTACATCAACAGGGTGTCTAAAAACTAAAGATGGCAAAATCATAATAGAAAAGGACCAGATTCTACATGTATGGACAGATTATGTGAAACACCTTTATGATGATAACAGAGACGAACAGTATGATATTAGATTTAATAATGAAGGACCGCCAATTTTGGAGATGGAGGTTCGAAATGTTCTTAAGCATATGAAAGCTGGCAAGGCCCCCGGTGCAGATAACATCACAACAGAAATGATTAAAGCTTTAGAAGAATTTGGACTAGAGCAAGTCACCAGACTGATGAACACATTATATGATACTGGAGATATACCTCCTGAATTATGTAACTCTTTATTTATTGCAATCCCAAAGAAATCAGGAACCTTGGAATGTGATCAACATAGAACAATTAGTATAATGAGTCACATCACAAAGATTTTGCTAAGAATTATCATGCAAAGAGTGAGGAAGAAGATACAACCTGAAATAAGGGAACAATGTGGGTTTGTAGAAGGAAAGGGTACGGTAAATGCTGTGTATATGCTGCGAACAGTTATTGAACGTGCTATAGAAGTAAACAAGGATATACATCTTTGCTTTATTGACTATACAAAGGCTTTTGATAGAGTTAGACATGTCAACATGGTGGATATGCTTGCAGACCTACAAATTGATGGGAAAGACATTAGACTTATAAAAAACATATATTGGAAACAACAAGCTGCAATAAGGATTGATAATGAAGTGGGACAGTATCAGCCAATTAAGAGAGGTGTTAGGCAGGGATGTGTGATGTCTCCAGATCTTTTTTCCCTGTACAGTGAAAATATTTTCAGAAATGTAGAGGATATAAATGGAATCAGCATTGGAGGACGAAACATCAATAACATTAGATATGCAGATGATACAGTATTGATTGCAGACAATGCGCAGGACCTGCAACAATTAGTAGATGCGGTTGTTGTACACAGTGAGCAGCTGGGGTTAGAATTAAATTGTAAAAAGACTCAGGTTATGGTCGTCACTAGGAAGGAAGAAGTGCCACAATGTAATATACAAGTAAATGGAAATATTCTTCAACAAGTGAATCGGTACAATTATCTTGGAACAGTCATAACATCTGATGGGAGATGCCTTGAAGAGATTAGAACAAGAATCGCCATGGCGAAAGTAGCCTTTAGCAAGATGAAAAACATTCTGACCAATAAAAAGATGTCAATTGAAACGAGAAAAAGAGTGTTGAGGGGATACATATAGCCTGTTCTTTTGTATGGGTGTGAATCTTGGACAATGGGCAGTCAAGCTGAAAAACATCTGATGGCTGCAGAAATGTGGTTTCTAAGGAAAATGCAAAGAATACCATGGACAGACAGAAAAACCAATGACCAAGTACTACAGGAGACAAATGAACATCGTAAACTGATTAGAGAAATTAGACGTAGACAGTCAAAATTTTTTGGACATGTTATGAGTAGAAATGGATTGGAGAACTTGGTGACAACTGGCAAGATCGAAGGGAACAGACCAAGAGGCAGACCGAGAGGAAAATAGCTGGATGGCTTGGCCACATGGCATGGACGAGACAGGAACACTGAGCTGATCCACGACACTGGTGATCGAGTGAAATGGCGAGTCATGACCGCCCACGCTTTCCGGCATGGCACATGATTGATGCCTCTGTCTCTCTTCCACTTGATCTTTCCAGTCGTCATGATGTTCAACAATGCCTATCTTTGCATCACGCCTATCTTCGCATCACATGACCAAAGAAAGCTGTTTGTTTCATTCTTATTGTTAAATATAAAGTTCTAGTTTCACTAGCCTCTTTCAGGCAATCGTTGTTAGTTATTCTGGTAGTCCACGGAATTCGCAACATTCGACTCTCTGTTGCTTCCAAGTTCTTCCTAATATGTTCATTTACATTCCAAGATTCACTGCCATACAGCAAAACAGGTTCTATAGGGCATTTCAGCACTCCAATTCTTACATTCAATTATATTATAGTGACTTATTGCATAAGATACCTTTCATGCCCTATTTAGATTCTTCTCTGTTGTGCATCTTCCATCTGACGTTACAATTGTCCCTAGGTATTTAAAATTATCCTCTTGGTTAAGAATTTTCTCTTCTATTTCCATTTTGGTGTTACCTTTTTTTTTTATATCACCATTGTTAATGTTTTCTTTATAAAAAAAAACACACACACAAAAAACAGCTGCCTTAGTAGCAAGCATGTTGAACATCAAACAAACACTGGTTTAAGATGCAAAGTGGCGCAAGGGTCATAGATCAGGAGAAATGGTAAGAGATTGAACAACTCTTAGGCTGGTCGTCATGAGAGCAAAGTTCTACACATAACCTGTTACAACAAGATGATGAAGAAACTTAACGTAAAAGACATAATGTTCAAAACCTGAAAAATATGGGACGAGCGAAGAAGAAGATAAACCCGGAAGAACTTTTTCCTGAAGTACCTGGCATGTTTTTAAACTGTGGGCGCCAACCCGCCAAATGCAAACATGGATGCTAGCGGGACGGCTTCTGTGTTTGAGAAACTTCAGCTTAATGTGTTTCCAGAAGGTGTTTACATTGTATTTTTTACATCCTGTGTTAAATATAAAAGTCAAGCCATACGGTTTTATAAGCTATTCAAAGAGGATAGCTTTAAAGTAAATAAACTGCGTGCAAATCTTCGTAGATTCAGACGAAACCCGAAACATTCATTTTGTTTGATAATTTTTGACTTAGCTCCCTTCTTCACGCCTCGACTCCTCTACCTCTACGATGTTTACCTTTTACTACTAACACATTTTATTTATTATAAAAAGTAATATATAGTGCCGTACCTACTGTTTTTCCTGATGTCCTAAACTCTTGTTTCAAACCGAATACTCTGTACTTTAACCTAGAATTTTCACATTCATTAGAGAAATAGATGATAGCGGGTTAGCATTATGATTATTAAGTTAACAATTTCTCAATTTAAAAAAATATATTTATATTTGATTATGAAACCAACATAACAACAACAATCAACATTGTTAGATAATTTCAACCGAACCGTATTTAATTATTAATAAATTATACTTCACTTGTTCTTGTGGTGACTAACGGTACTAATGTGTTTGTGTTTGGACACACAAAAAATTACAAGAGTGTTGAGTCGGGATTTTTCTTTTCGAATTAATAATTTAATTATTTACTACTATTTAATTTAATTATTTAAATTATTTACCCATATATATAAAGTAAATATATTGGATATATTGGCATATATAGAATTTATCATTTATCTAGAGACTTGTAACAAGTCTGTGTTTGTATTTAACTTACCATAGTGTTAACGATCATATCTTAATAAAGTAAATAATTATTTTTGAAATATAAAATGACATTAGTATAAATATAACCAAATAATACAAATAATTTAACATTAAAAGAATACAATGTATGCCATGGAAATGTTATTTTTTATTTTTTAAGTTAGTAATTAAAATAGCCTAATTATTACATCATTTCATGAATACTGCCTGAATGTTTAATGTTCCATCCATCATGTGCCATGCCATTAAGCATGGGCGGTCATGTTTTGCCATCTCACTCGATCACCAGAGTCGTGGATCAGTTCCGTGTTTCTGTCTCGACCATGCCATGAGGCCAAGCCATCCAGGTATTTGCTTCTAGGTCTTCCCCTTGGTCTGTTCCCTTCGATCTTACCAGTTGTAACCAAGTTCTCCAAATCATTTCTTCTCATAACATGCCCAAATAATTTTGACTGTCTACGTCTAATGTCTCTAATCAGTTTACGATCTTCATTTGTTTCTTGAAGGACTTGTTTATTGGTCTTTCTGGCTGTCCATGGTACTCTTTGCATTTTCCTCAGAAACCACATTTCTACAGCTATCAGATGTTTTTCAGCTTGACTGCTCATTGTCCAAGCTTCACATCCACATAAAAGTACAGGTTCTATGTAGCACCTCAAGACTCCTTTTCTTGTTTCAATTATTAACATCTTTTTATTGGTCAGTATGTTTTTCATTTTTCTAAAGGCTACTTTTGCCATGGCGATTCTTGATCTAATCTCTTCAAGGCATCTTCCATCAGATGTTATGACTGTTCCTAGATAATTGTACCTATTCACTTGTTGAAGAATATTCCCATTTACTTGTATATTACATTGTGGTATTTCGTTCTTCCTAGTGACAACTGTCAGAAGTCGGGGTGCCCCACCGGCTAGATGAATGTATTATTCACTGGCGAGCAACCCCAGATAGTCAGAAACTGACTAGGGACAAAATCTATATGGCTGAACTACAGATTAAGCCCTTGAATATCCAACGTACAGTTCCTAGTGGCTCGTTACAAAATTGAAATGAACTGTGCTGAATATTCGCCAAGGATCAGGAAAGAGAAGTTTAGCTGAGATAGATGTTTAAGTCTAAATATATGAATATAGACGACTATTCTCAGTACAGGTTTTTCTCCCTGACTGCTCCCTTCCTTGGTGTGTAAGTGAACCCCCACCAATGTACACACACAACACGTATGCACAATTGGAATTAAAAGATAACGACAGAACTATGAGTTACAATACTACAACATTTATTTACTAATCATAATCATAGACATCTGATGGTTCAAGATGAGGATGATAAAATCATATAACATATTGTGATGAGAAACATTACGTAACTTTACTTGTTACTTCATCTATCTGGAACTGTGGTCCAGATCCCCACTCTCCAGTAGACTCAACAAAAGAAGAACAGCTTGCCGGTATTCTGAGATCCTGTCAGTCCTGACACTCCTAGTCAGTAGTCTCTAGTCTTGAGATCTATAACATAGGGCTCCTTGTGAGAGCTTGAAAGAAAGTCAAGAATGTGTTATATCAGTTCTACATCAGCGCAATCCTAATTAAAACATATCATAACACAAACATATACAATGACCAGTCTGGCCAAGTTTATCTTCCAGCTCTACGGTGTTCACCATCCTCCTTCTCCCTACTGTCTTTAGTCTGGGACGGGCTTTTCAATTGTCTCACACGCCTGTAATGATTACATTTCTGCCGCCCCATGTCCATGTCGCTAATGCAGAAATTCTGTGTCGTACAGCCGCTCCGTCCAATGTTAGTTTAGCAGCTCACAGGGTCGGTAAGGGTATTATAACAATGCCAGGTCATCCGGGCTTACAAGCCGTGACCAATAGCTGTGCCAGGTTTCCATGCATTACCGTGGAAGCACGCCCACAATACACTGAGAAAGTTTAGCACCATATACCCCATAACACTTGTGGGTAATGTCTGTACCATTACCCCTCTGCTACAAATGCAATCGATGGTTAGTGTGCCAATGCGCACACCCTAATATAACACGTCATATTGATAGGCTAGCATATGACAAATCAATATACCAAACATGAAATACACATAAAACATTAATTAAACTAGACATATTATGATACTTTAACATAATAGCATAATGCACTAGTTAGTTTGTAGGTATACGAAATGAGATGTATATACACAAAAAGAATATGTAGGAAGCATATTCCTAGCGTATATTCATATGAAATTACACATACATACATCCAACATATCCGTAAACATTATATTACTTCAAGATAGACATCTAATGATACTCACATAATAGCATCAGGCATTATTAATGAGTACTAATATTGTATAGCTACCAAATGAGATATACAACAGGTCTAATTGAAGTTACCACACAGACCAGCTATATTTGCTGAGCTGCCCGGTTTAATCACACTTAGTTACTGCTGTTGTACGAATTAAATAAATAGTCAGTTGACTATATTCTGTACAACAAATGCACACACCAAAAACGAGACTAGTCTAGTTTAGAAAGAGATGGCAAGCATCTGCTACGACACCTCAAGTATATCTAGACAAGACCTGCCTTCCATAAGTTTCTACTTCTCAGAAGAGTAATACATGAAGCACAATGATATTGAACACAGAACTTAGAACGCACACTCAAGTAACCTACGCCAAAGATAGTTCTTGGAATAACCTAGATCCGATATCGACTGAAAGTTCATATGTCTAAAAGACTGTTGCATAGTTACTAAGAAATCCTTCATATGACTACAAACATTGAGATAGTTCCTACCTGTTCTGAAGTCAGATTTAATCTAAAGAGGAAAAGTCTAGCAGGGGTTTTTATACCTAGCCTCTCAGTAGACACTTATCTCCCAGGAATTCCATTCATAAATTCTTCTTATCTCCTCCTGACGTTAACTGCAATTAACTTCAAGTCTGTCCAGTCATAAAATTCTTTCTGCATGCACACTAGCCTTCACACCTGTGGGTCTGACCATTATTAGCCTACTAAGTCTTATCAGTGATTTCACACCTTGCAGAGTCTGCCAGTCCGAGTGGACCGGGCTTGTGTACCGCCCTGGGGCCATTATCTCTCCCTGTGTCAATGTTGTTCACGCCTGGGTGGTTTCCTACCTGTGCTTATCAGGTGTCAGCCTGGTCAGTTTTAATTACACAGTCCATGGCCCCTTCATTGTTGATTCAGCATGTCTGGGTCAGCAGTTTCCCAAGGTGTATACTAATTATCTAGTTGCCATTTTACTTGCCATCTGCAAGCTTACGTCATGGCTAGAGGCTTTTTTGTGAATAATCTTACCTCACGACTAGATAATTTTGGAGTAGTGTGATTAATTCATTCTTTCTCAATTTGGCCTCTCAAATTTGGAGACCGAGAAAAATATTCTGGGATGTTAAGGCGGCCAATTCGTGACAGAGCTTTCCCCTTAAAAAAAAAGTTTCTGCCAGAAATCTTTTGTGAAAGCACGCCGTACATCCCAGAATAATGCCTAAGCACTCTCCGTTCTGTATCTGCCTACAGGTTTCCAATATTCCTTGTGGCAGTGGGTTGTCCTGCATCTGCATAAAGACGTTCCATTTCCATAACCCAAAGATACACGGGATAGATCCTTGTACCTGGTTTTAGGCCGGGATTCCATGCAATAGCTTGGTAAAATCCGGTAATTGTCAGAAGGTTGTAATTTTACCCCTCTGGGAAAGATCACAATCAACGGGATTCTTCTACGCCTCTGGGCAGCAATTGTTTTACACCATTCACTCACGTGATTTACTCCTTTCAGCCGAGGATGTACCCGTAGTGAGGTCTTGCATAAGCTGGCCACAGCAAAGCTTGTCTCCGTGATATTCCTCCATCCTTTATAGATCCTTAACAGATTCATCAATATCTTCCTTTTGAAAGGAATAATGTTACACATCATGGTCCCATGATATAAATTCAACTGGCTCTTTCCTCCTTCAATGTCGGGAGTAACAATCGTCCCTCCTCGGTGTCGCGGTTTCTTCCCCTGATAATCAGTTAATGGGCTGAGTTTCTCTGCATTAGAGTTTCGTGTGAAAACCGTGCTAGAAAGTGGAATTTTAGTGTGCCAAGTTGTCCTGCCTTGAGAAATAACATAGTTACTCCAGGGCGATAAAGTGGTGTTACTTTTGAATAAAGTATCCACAAATAGCTGCTCTACTCCTATCAAATCGACCTGACTGAAGGGTAGATTGAGTCCTAAGAGTGTTGATTCCAAACCACTCTTGACTTCTGTTACTTCAGGTTCCTGTTGCTGGAATTCCCTGATAACTTCAGCTAATGAGATGATAGGCGTTTCTTCCTCCATCTTGTGCAAAGAATTTTCTTCTTTAGCAACTACAGACAATGTTGTCTGCACAATATCAGAGTCCATATTCTGGCTCCTAACAATTCCCGGTGTTTCCTGAGGCTCCGAACTGGTATGCTTCGAGATAACAACTGGAAATGTTTCCTGGTCTGGATGTTCCTCTCTGGTCGTGCTTTCATGGGCTAAGTCCAGTTGAGGTAACTCCTGTGCTGGGCTGTCTAAGCAATCCATCACATTACGTAAATCATTTGAACTGATTTCTAGTGTCTTTTCCTGAGCTGCAGCCTCAAAGATCACAAGGGGTTCCGGGTCATCCTTCATCCCACTGTCAGTCAAATTTAATCCCACTTCATCCTCTCCTGAGCTGAAGGGAATAATAAAGTCGGTTACCTTTCGATCTCCGACCTCCTTAAAAGATGTCCTCAGGTCATCTTCCTCTTGAGTTTCACCTCTCGTT
Organism: Cepaea hortensis; assembly: GCA_963921405.1. NCBI lineage: Eukaryota > Metazoa > Mollusca > Gastropoda > Stylommatophora > Helicidae > Cepaea > Cepaea hortensis. Next base: position 196,345,759 of record OY992876.1, read on the forward strand.
GAAGTAAAATGAGATTCCTGGGAGTCTTGTACTGGCGGACCAGTTAAATTATCTGAACTGATAATTAGTGATTCTTCCCGCATTGCAGTAATGAAATTCACCTGGGATTCAGTTACTTCCATCCTCCCTATTTCAGTCAGATGTAATTCCACTTCGTGATTCTGTGAACAGAAGGGAATGTGAGAATCGGCTAGGTCTCCGCCTGCGACCTCATTAAAGGTTGTCTTCAGTTCCTCTTTCTCTCGAGATTCATTTCTCATACAAGTCAAGTGGTTTTCCTGAAGGTCCTGTACTGGTGAACCAGTAAGACCACAATTTCCGTGGTGCAAACAGTTATCACGTTTGTGACTGTTTGAAGTGCCTTTGGCACGTTTTTTCTTTCCTCTTTTCCGTTTAGGACAGGGTCGAATGAGAACCTGTAGTTCCCGGTCCACTAACTCTGATTCCGCGGTGGTTGGCAACGATGTCCCTTCCTTCCTGGTTGGGTGAACATCCGTATCTCCTACCTTATGTTCCGCTAGAAAGGTTAGCTTCTCCACATTGACTGTTTCCATATGCTGTTTATTAATCTCTGCTTCTTCAGTTTTGCTACGCTCTTGTGCTCCAAAGAACTCATCATTTTCTTTAAACATAATTTCTTCTTCTTGGTCCCACCATTCTAACTCAGCTGTGATATACATTTCTAGTTGCTCCCCCTTTAAGCCTTTTCTTATGCCCCACCCTTTCGCGGACTCTGCGAAATCTGCGCGCGCCTTCATGTCCTCTTCGGGATTCCGGTAACGTAAGGCCATAATTGCAAAGGACTATATTCAGGTAAGCTCCTATGTATATATCAAAAATCAGATCTAAGCTAGAACGACAAGAGTTAACTACTGACAGTCTACGCTATCCAATGTGTATAGTTTAGCCTCAGCAGTGAAAGACAATTGAAAATAATATTCAAGTAGTACCTGGCGACAGCAGTGAAGTAAGTGTGAGAGATATACTACACAGTAATCAACAGTAATATTTATCTAAATAAACATTAAAATGCACTGCATACATGTCAAAATGAACATGGAATATATTAGCATAAAATTGCAAATCAGTCAAGCAGTTAAATCATCAAACACATCAATGTAAATATGATTAAAGTGTTCAATTATCAATAAATGATTAATGGTAACACTAATTGATAATAGTTACAAACAGTTATCAATAAATGATAGATGATGGTAGTTTTCTCATAAGTTCTTATCTGTTATACTTTTGAAAAGTTATATATGTACTCTGAAACTTCCTCAACTAAAAGTAGCTACACTTGATGATAGTCTATTTTGATGACTGAAGATTACAAGAGTTAACTTTGAAAAATCGTTTGTCTAGGGTCTAGTAGAATCACTATGATTACTAGAATCCTGGTTCAGGATCGCGGACTGGACCCCAATCTGTCAGATTTAATCTAAAGAGGAAAAGTCTAGCAGGGGTTTTTATACCTAGCCTCTCAGTAGACACTTATCTCCCAGGAATTCCATTCATAAATTCTTCTTATCTCCTCCTGACGTTAACTGCAATTAACTTCAAGTCTGTCCAGTCATAAAATTCTTTCTGCATGCACACTAGCCTTCACACCTGTGGGTCTGACCATTATTAGCCTACTAAGTCTTATCAGTGATTTCACACCTTGCAGAGTCTGCCAGTCCGAGTGGACCGGGCTTGTGTACCGCCCTGGGGCCATTATCTCTCCCTGTGTCAATGTTGTTCACGCCTGGGTGGTTTCCTACCTGTGCTTATCAGGTGTCAGCCTGGTCAGTTTTAATTACACACTCCATGGCCCCTTCATTGTTGATTCAGCATGTCTGGGTCAGCAGTTTCCCAAGGTGTATACTAATTATCTAGTTGCCATTTTACTTGCCATCTGCAAGCTTACGTCATGGCTAGAGGCTTTTTTGTGAATAATCTTACCTCACGACTAGATAATTTTGGAGTAGTGTGATTAATTCATTCTTTCTCAATTTGGCCTCTCAAATTTGGAGACCGAGAAAAATATTCTGGGATGTTAAGGCGGCCAATTCGTGACAACAACAATAATCTGTGTCTTTTTACAATTTAATTCTAACCCTAGTTGTTCACTGTGTGTAACAACCGCATCTACTAAATGTTGCAGATCCTGTTCATTGTCTGCAATCAAGACTGTATCAACTGCATATGTAATGTTATTGATGCATCATCCCCCAATGTCGATTCCTTCCATATCTTCAATATTTCTGAAAATACTTTCACTGTACAGGGAAAACAGACCTGGAGACATTACACATCCCTGTCTCACACCTCTCATAATAGGCTGATATTGGCCTACTTCATTATCAACTCTTATGGCAGCTTGTTTCCAATATATGTTTCTTACGAGTCTAAGGTTTTTTCCATCAATTTGTAGATCTTCAAGCATCCTTATCATGTCGACATGTCTCACTTTATCGAAAGCCTTTGTGTAGTCAATAAAGCAAAGGTGTAGATCTTTGTTTACTTCTATAGAATGTTCGATTACGGTTCTCAGTATATTCACAGCATTTACTGTACCCTTGCCTTCTACAAACCCACATTGTTCTCCTATTTCAGGTTGTATTTTCCTCCTAACTCTTTGCATGATAATTCTTAGCAAAATCTTCGTGATGTTACTCATTATACTAATTGTTCGATATTGATCACATTCCAAGGCTCCTGATTTCTTTGGAAATGCAATAAATACAGAATTACATAATTCATGAGGTATATTTCCAGTATCATATATTGTATTAAGCAGACTGGTAACTTTATCTGTTCCATATTCTTCTAAAGCATTAATCATATCGTTTAATTTTCAGTCCTGATTAAAAAATTCTTTTAAGTAATTAGTACCTGAAACAATAAATAATTGAGGAACTTTATTAACGAACAAACAAACTTTGCTAACAAAGGGGAACAAATTTGGCCCTTTTTGGAGGAAACCATTAAGCCAGTGGTTCTCAGCCTTATTTTTGGCCCATGCACCCCTTCACCATATGTTCAGAATGTGATTCCCGCTTCCCCCTTTCATATTTCCTCCCTATAAATCCCCGCCCTACATAGTATACGTAAAAATTGAAGCTAAATTTATTAACACATACCAGAACAAGTCTAGACTACATAACACGTGATTTGCGGGCCTACTTACGTTATAAAACAAATTTCAGAAGGGCGAGTACAGAACTGTAAAGTGTGGAGGGAAAAACAATATCAAATAATGTTTTTTTTATTGACGCGATCTTTAAATAATCTTAATTCTCCCCCCCCCCCCCTTTCCCCTTGGAAACCCTAAAATTCCCCCTCAGTCGAGGGGGGGGGGGATTCCCCACCGGTAGAGAACCACTGATGTAAGCCATACATTTGTTTTGGGTGGGCTGGTAAAAAAAGAACCAAAAGTCGACATGCATTCCCTCACATACACACAAAGGGATAGGCAAAATGAAAAAATAATTCAGTAGCCGGTCCCCTTTTCTCATGAGTTTTCAAACTATTGCATTGATTATACCTTTTCCTACCACAAATCCATATTTTTCTTCACAAATTGCCATAATTGTTTTCGTTCTTGTAGAAGTTTGGTGACATAATTTATGGGACTGTTTGATCGCAATTCTTTGCATTCAAATGCTTCTGGTCTTTGGATAGTGCAATAAACACAGATTTGAGCATATTAGGTATCTTACCTACTATTGTATACATTCAATAGTTTAGTTAATATTTGTATTCCAAATTCTCCCAGTTCTTCTAATTGTTCTGTTGTGATTCCATCTTGTCCAGCTGTTATTCCTTTCTTCACATGTTTGATAGCATCCATGACTTTCTCTTTTAGAATAGTGGGTCTTATATGTTACGCTGTTACGGTCTTCTTTTCTGCTCCATCACATTGCTCTCTTATCCTTCAGTCTTTATTATGAGGGAATGTAATTAATTAACAGGAATTTTATTATGAAGTGCGTGGAAGAGTATGGGCAAAGGAAAATCATATTTCAGGACACAAATTGGCTCTTAAGCAAAACTCCATGATAACGGTAAATGTTAAGTGTAACAAATTCAGTAAATTTAAGGAGTTTTTTAATATGAGAAAATCAGTATGTAATCACTATGTATTAAAATGTTTATTTGCAGAATGGGTTAAAGCATGCTGGGAAAATGAGTTTGTGGATCTGAACACACTCCCTCAGGAAGGTGAAGTCTTGCTCTCAGACAATAACTATTTCATCGAGCAGCTGAAGTCTGCGGAAGATGTGCTCTCTACATGGTTGGAATCAGATAATCAAAATGAAAATGGGGAAGGTAAAGGGCTGATTAAAGATATGGGTGTTGTTTGATGTGGCTGAGAGTTGTGTATCTGAACAAAGAAGAGTTCTGATGATATTCTTACAGTCTTGTCATTGTTTGAATACCGTCATATTGAGGTGTTCACTTTTGTATAAATTAGTGGAGTCAGGAAATGACATTTTCACATCCAGTAGGAATTCAAACGCTCATTCTGAGTATACTTGTCAGCTTTCGACACTAGCTGTACAAAACATGAATACTTGTTTTCAACCATCATCAAGAGGAACGACTGTGATTCTCTTGCAGTCTTGCATTGTACAAAATACTTAGTTCTTGGCATGATTATCACAGCAGAGATAATGTATGATCCTCCCCTTGTTATCCATAATAGTTGTATTTCTTGCAGGGCCCACGAGGAGGTGACGAGAGGTCTTGGTCAGTGTCCTGCTCATCTTGATGCATCAGTCTTGTCAATGAAATGGGTTCAAAACTGCCACAGTTCTGTAGGGAACTTAACTAGATAATATTTGCATGGTCTAATAGCTAGCTGCTGATAAATTGATTAAAAAACAATGTCTTGCTTATCTCATCCAAATCTTTAATGAAATTACGTGCACTAGCTTTAGGATGTCCAGGTTGTATAGAAAGTTATGGAGGGTGAGGTATGCCACTATTGACGCAAAGGAAGATCCCAAATGCATCTACCGGTGGTTGAGGGTGGCTCGCCACGAAAGAAGAGTGAAGAAACAAGCGTTCCTTATAGGGACTCTTGAAAGCTGTATGATACTCGGTGATAGAAAGTTACTGATAGGCAAAGAAAAAACTAACAAGTCTTTGCGATCGGTTCATTGACTATCAGAACAATAGTGGGGAATAAAAAAACAACTTTGTAACATTAGAAGAGATATACACAGGGTTCACTTGGGGTCAGTGAAGTCAGGTGGATAGATGCCAGTGAAATCAAGTTGGCAAGTCAAGCATTTGCTCTGCAGGAAAAACCTGAAAAAGGAGTATGACAGTTATTAATCCCAGGTCAGGGAGAGATGCTTAAAGGGTTTTAAGTTTCAGTGTTTATGGTCAGTCTTAAGAGACAACCAGTAGCTGTTAAATTTAATATATGTATACAATGTCCCTGGTGTCCACCTCTGTGTAAGCTAAAAGACATGATAGTTAACCATTTGAACCTTGCCAGTACCCAAGGGTAAATGTCCTGTGCCCTAGGGTTCCCAGGTCATTTTTGGCATACTAATAATATTTCAACCTGAAAAAGACATTATTTCTGGGGGGGGGGGGGGGGGGGGGAATCATTGGTGAACAACAAGAAACATAGAAAATGTTTCTAAATGATAAAAAAAATTATTTATGCAGTTTTGAGGAAAAGTGTAAATTTACCATCGTTTTTGCCAATTTTTCCAAACATTCACTAAAAAAAAAATTATCCCCGTCCTCACCGGGATCTGAACCTGGGACCTTTAGCACTCGAGGCGGACACCATATCTTGAGACCACTCAGCCCGATATCTTTCTATTAGTGTCCATAATGTATATATTGCATTGTGTGTACCCTTTCCTTCCACAAATCCATACTGTTCTTCACCAATTTCCATTTTCACAGCTTATTTTAGCCAAAAACCCTGTCAACTATCAACATTTTTTTGAATCTTCGGCAGGATAGTTACCTCAAACATGTTAGCCATGACTAGATGTAAGCTGGATGCTTATTGGTCAGTTTGATGTAAACAGAAAACATGTGGAAGCTGGTATACCAGCTCATAAGATCTCTAATACACAGTACGTTAAGCCGGTATACCGGCGCATCGGGTTCAAAGGGTTAATTTGAGGCTACTTTAGTAACACTGTTGGTGCATAACGTGAGGTTTAGTGTCATTGTTTTGATGAGTGTGTGTGATTTGGCCAAGTGGATTCAGTCATTCACTTAATTTTTTTTCTCCAGTAGTATCATTATGTGCCGTGCTGATAAGCATGGACAGTCATGATTCGCCATCTCACACAATCACCAGTCGTGGATCAGCTACATCTTCTTGTATCGACCATGCCATGCGGCCAAGCCATCCAGATAATCACTAGCTAAATATGCTAGGCAATAAATTGTGCAAATTTATCATATGTGTTTACTTTGTGTTAAGTTTATGCAATTTTTTAAAATTATATGTATATATATATATTGCTGTTGTGTTTCAGGTTTCTGGAGTGTTTTGGTTGAGAGTGAGATCTCTCACAAGTCATTGGTTGCTGTTCTGGCATATCTGACTCACAATGGTGGAAAGGTAAAGATGGGTATCCATATTTTGAGGGAAATCTGTCCTCTGTTATAATTTAGTTTGTGGATTCATTTGGCTTACTGGCGCACATATATAGTTGTAAGTTGCACAACTAACTAGAAATCTTCTTAGACTTAACCTTCAAACTCAATAACATCTTTAACAAAAAACAGCAATAAAAGTACACATCTGTGAATCACACTGGAGAAAAGTGAAGATAAACAATTATAATATTACTTGATTAAATGGCGTTTCTGATTAGCTACTAAAATATGAATCTTCTTCTTCTTCTTCGTTCATCCTGAGTTTTTTTTTTTCGGACGTGATTGCGTTGTGCCTGTTTACAGCAGAGCTGCGTTCTTGCGCCGTTAGGCCGACACATCCGACTTCTGCGGGCATTTGTTGACCGGGTTAACCTTCCCGGGGAAATATGAATCGTAAACCTTGTTTCAGATATTAATTATGCCATTCTTGTTGTTTATTGTTCTTGAAAGGCATTTATGATGTTAGTACCAGGATCCTGGGAAGGTTAACCCGGTCAACAAATGCCCGCAGAAGTCGGATGTGTCGGCCTAACGGCGCAAGAACGCAGCTCTGCTGTAAACAGGCACAACTCAATCACATCCGGAAAAAAAAACTCCGGGTGAACGAAGAAGAAGAAGAAGTACCAGGATAAACAAGGGAAGGAGATCCACTTTCAGTCTTCTCTACCTAGTATGGCAGTTTCCAGCTGGCTGCAAATATTATAGTTATATTTATATACACAGAGGTAGACAAAACTAAACTTCATTCAGGATCCAGCCCCTTTTTCTCAGGAGTGGGTATATTTATTCTTGCAAATACAGGCTAGAAGATGAAACGACACGGATGCCTGGATTTTTCTAACCCTATATTTATGTCTATACAGTTTTAGGGAGCCACAGTAGCCTAGTGACTAAATGCTTGCTTGCCATTCTGTGGTCATGGGTTTGAATTCACACTGAGGCAGATTTTAAAACTGATCTGGGCTTTCAGTCACCCTAGTTTAAAATGGGCAGGTCTTCAGAACTGAAGGCGGCTGGCGTGATATTGACCACATGGCCCTGGAGAGCTAATGGTTTACACAAATATGAGTATATGTGCCCAACATGCTTTCAGACATGTCAATTTGGTGCTTATACTGTGTGGCAACTGATGTGATTGCTATATGATTTGGAAATATCTAATGACCCTTGGAATATCACTCGTGAGGACATTCAACATTTTGGTTAATATATCTACTCCAAATTCTCCCAGTACTTCTAATTCTTCTATTGTGATTCCATTTAACCCAGCGGGTTTTCATTTCTGACAAAAACAAAGATGTCATTTGCAACGAGAAAAAGTGTGTTGAGGTGCTATATAGAACCTGTAACCCAGGAATGCTAACCTGGTCAAAACAGCATGCTAAAAGTCGGATGTGTTGGCCTAAGGGTTTCGACCCAAGGGTGCCTAACTAGACACACCGCAATCACATCTGAAAAAACACTCTGGATGAACGCAAAGAAGAAGAAGAACCTGTAATTTTCTATGGATGTGAAGCATGGACAATGAGCAGACAAGCTGAAAAACATCTGATGGCTGAGGAAATGTGGTTTCTGAGGAAAATGCAAAGAATACCATGGGCATACAGAAAAGCCAGTGATCAACTCCTACAAGAAACAAATGAAAACCGTGAATTGATTAGAGAAATTAGACATAGACAGTCAAGATTTTTGGACACGTTAAAAGAAGAAATAAATTGAACTTGGTGACACCTGGCAGAATTGAGGGGGGAAGACAGAGAAGTAAATACCTGGATGGCTTGGCTACGTGGTATGGTCGAGACATCAATGAGTTGATCCACGACTGCTGATCGTGTAGATGGCTAAACATGACCGCCTGTGCTATCGGTATGGCACATGATGAATGAACAACACTCATATCTTTCTTCTAACATGTACTATTTATCTGAATTCTTTGATGTGTGTTTTATTTTGGTATTTATAATTGAAATTGCTGCTAAATTGTGCATAAACCATTGGTTTTTAGTTAGCTTATAAATCTGTTCAATGCCTACACTGAGAATCACCAGCAAGCAGATCATAGGACCGAGGAGGACATTGTCATATGCAGATGATGTGTTAGTGTATTGTCAGGGTAAAGATAGAGATCGAGTTGCTGTGGAACTACAAACAGAACTCAATCGAATAAGCACTTGGTGTGTTGGAGCTGGGGCAATGGTCAACCCAACGAAGGCAGCAGTGACATGGTTCTCTTTGAATAACCATTTTAATAACCATATTGTCAACACTCCAACTGTAAATCTTTGTTCAGAGGCTGTGGAATGAATTACCTGGGGATACGATTTAATCGAAGCCTCGCTTATACTGAGAACAAAGGCCAAACAGGGGTTTGGCTGCAATGCGGGTGATGGCAGCAGCAAACTGAGCAGCGCCATCTATCTTCTTTACGGGGGTCTGGGCGATCCTGACTCTCAGCCATAAGCAGATGGAAAGAATGGGACGGATACAGAACGAAACTATGTGCATTATTCTTGGATGTATAAGAGATACAGCATGCAGGGCAATGCGCTTCCTTCTTGATTTTCCAACCATGGGGGACAATACAAATTTGCCGAGCACGTTTCTACCTCAGAGTCAACGCAAACACACAACATCCACTGCATAGCGAAATTAAGAAGGTAAAGGGCATCAGGTTAAAAAGAGGAAAGTCGTGGATGGGTCACGCCGAAGACATTCTTCAACAGGTGTGTTCACTTGACTTATAACCTGGTGGGGAGTGGGTAGAAGTGCCAACAGTTTTTTGTACTTCCTTGTCAGTTTGCATCAAACTAGACAGAAAATGCTAACAAGAAAATCCGGCTGCTGTGGAGGCAGAAGTATAGGCTTTGATCTTCGAGAATTCTTTAGAGGGTGATGCTGTCATTTACACAGATGGGTCGGTCGTTCGACAAGTGAGAAGTTCATGGGCCTTTACGGCTCAGGTCGGAGGGAGAGTTGTGAAGGAGGATTCTGGTGCTTTTGCATTGATCACAAGTAGCCTGACTATGGAAGTCATGGCAATAAGTAAAGCAATAACATGGCTCAAGACACAGACATTCACTAGGGCATTTTTCCTTAGTGACTCAATGAGTATGCTCAGGAAGATGGAGATGGGGTTGGTCCGGAGAGAGTGGTGGCTTTCTTTGGGGCGGTCTCGCCTCGCAAAGATTAGTTTCATTTTCATGCCAGGGCATGCAGGTGTACAAGGAAATGAACAGGCTTGCAGGTAAGGCTACTGTGGAAGATGATCGAGCCATGGACCAGGCTGATATTCTGAATGTGCTACGAGAAGCAAGTCATTTGCGAGAACCAAGTGATGACTGCGAATCTACAACCATGGTCAGGCTGCGAGAACAGCAAGTTAAAAGAGGGGTGGCCAAACAAGAACACTATGTAGGAAGCCAAAGATTAATAAACCAACACAGAACTGGTGTCGTTAACCGCTACATGCTGCAGATTTACTGAGGAGGGGATCCGAGCACTAATGGACTGAATGTTTCGATGTGCGGTGAGGAACATCTGTCGACTAACTAACTTATAAATAAATCTTCTCAGTGCTTTTTTGTTCTCATTGATGTGCTTTTCTCTGTTACAGATTTCTGTTGGTTTGGCAGAGAAAGCAGCTGGTATACTGTCAGCTTCTGTCTACCTCAGGTTGATAGCTCTTCCAGGTTTGGTTTACTTCTTCTGTGGTCTAATATCAGATGCTCACTTGTGTGTTTGTAGCGCATTATCATTCAAACTTCAGCTGTTCATGGATTGGTTATGATCACTGTCATATCACCATGTAAATGTGGATCAGAGAACTTGAACACCAGTTTTTTTGTGTTTTTTTTTTATGTTGCATATCCCTTGCAGGATGTTGCAGTCAACCAGCATTTTTCAGCTGCTTTTGATGTACTAGGTAAATTTTATGTTCAGTAGTTTGCCATTGCTTTCTGAACGACCGACTCCCATACCAATACGTTATAGCGCAATGCGACACAGTCTGCTGCACAAATCGGTCGTGGCTACATTTAGAGCGCCTGGTAAGCGGCTCACGAACCGCGTTCGCAAGCCTTTGGCCATGAAGACCGGTGGCCAGTTGGTGTTCTTGATATGGGTTGTAATGTTTTTGAGATATGTCTTATCTCGTACTCTGCCTCTTTTTCTCCTCCCCTCTTTTCCTCTTCTCTCTCTCTCTCTCTCTCTCTCTCTCTCTCTCTCTCTCTCTCTCTCTCTCTCTCTCTCTCTCTCTCTCTCTCTCTCCTCATCTGTCATAGTATCAGTTGAATACCATTTGATTTTATCATGTTTAATATAAACTTACGTACATTACTGTAGTGTCAGTGAGTGTGAATGAGAGACAGAATGAGTGTGCGTGAGAGTGTATGTGTGTATTTTTGTGTGTGTGAGTATCACTATTTTTTACGTCACACATTGTATATGTACACATTTTTCTATTTGCCTTGTGTATGTTTACAACATTCATTTCACAATGTTTATTTTTCTTCCTATGTGAATGTATAATGCTCTTGAAGAACGAAAGATGAGTGATTGGAAGGGCCGAATGTAAGACGTGCCTGCGTGCCCAATTTGTGACCCTTTTAAAATAAAATTGATTTGATCTCTCTCTCTCTCTCTCTCTCTCTCTCTCTCTCTCTCTCTCTCTCTCTCTCTCTCTCTCTCTCTCTCTCTCTCTCTCTCTCTCTCTCTCTCCCTCTGTCTCTCTCTCTTTTTTTTTCCCCTCTCTTTTCCATCTATCCATTCATTCATTCATTCATAAATGTTGGACTTGTGTACAAGCAATACACTCATAGTTGTGAGCTGTCCACACAAGGTGTGCAACACTTGGCTACTGATCTACCATCATTATAGGGAGCTGGTGTGAACTTGTGCAATTTCCCATCTCATAAAGCTTGTAGTTCTGGACAAGTTTCAGTACATTGTATTGTAGATTGTGGTTGATTCTCCCCTCTTTAATACTTTTTTTTTTTTTAAGCATATCCTTTTACAGGATTTAGCTGTCAACACCAGCATCTTTCAGCTGTATGTTGATCTCTTGGCAAGATTACGCTCAGTAGTTTGCCATTGCTTTCTGAGCGGCCGGCTCAGTATCCCGCAAGTCACGAGCGGGGGTCGAACCGCGTCAGCTCTCGCTCCGCTACGAGACTCTGCGTGATAAACGGGATTACAGAGAGAAAGTGTTGTAACCCCACAGCCAGAGAGACCGGCTCTTTAATACTGGTGAGGTGAAAAGTCTTGGTCAGTATGGTTCCTTACCTGGTATATCAGTGTCCATGTGTCCCATAAGATAGGGTTGTGTACTAGTTAGTTTTCCCACTTACCAAGACCTGGTGAAGGTATTTCTAACAGAATGAGGTGTGACAAGCATAGGACTCTCCACTTTCAAAGTCCCATTTGTCCAATGATAAGTCAGTCTTCTAATGAAGAGGTACTGTAAGTTCTTGTTTGGTACAGAAAACCCAGAATAGGACTGTTTTGTTAAGTGATTGTGACTGCCCTATGTCCCATTGGGAGTGCAGCCATTAATTGTGTTTCACTGCTGTTAGTAACATTGATATTTGTATTCTGACATTCACTAATGGTGATATTTATGTTATATGTGTGTGTTCATTTTATCATCTATTGTTTAGTCTTATGTAACCTATTGTCATGCAATGGGAGGCAACCCAGACTAAGGCAGCTTGGCTTATTGATAGTGAGTTTATCAGATAAGGTAGAGATACAAGAAAAAGGGCATGTCATTCCAGTTAGTCCTTCCAGCAGACATGCATAATGGTGTTGTGTCTACAGTGAACAGGGATATCAGACTTCAAGAGAGCCGCCCATGCTCAATTTGTTCTATTATTTGTCAGTAAACAGCAAAATAGTCTAGAGAGATTAATTGAAGACACTTGACAGAGGACTTTTTGTGAGTCATTTACGCATTGTGTGCACTGCAAACCTCTAATAGTCATAGTGAATAATATCCCTAGCTTTTAATAGTGAATTTTCCCCTTCATGTAAAAAAAACAAAAACTAATGTTAACATATTTGTGTTTATTTTTAGGTAGTTCTGCATTTAAAATTTACAACCCAGAACTTTTCCTGCAAGCTTGCCGCCTGCTTAGTAAATGGAGCAAACCTGGTAAGTCTAGTGTGTAGCCAACTGGTAAGTCTAGTATGTAGCCAACTGGTAAGTCTAGTGTGTAGCCAACTGGTAAGTCTAGTGTCTAGCCAACTGGTAAGTCTAATGTGTAGCCAACTGGTAAGTCTAATGTGTAGCCAACTGGTAAGTCTAGTGTGTAGCCAACTGGTAAGTCTGGTGTGTAGCCAACTGGTAAGTCTAATGTGTAGCCAACTGGTAAGTCTAGTGTGTAGCTAACTGGTAAGTCTAGTGTGTAGCTAACTGGTAAGTCTAGTGTGTATCTAATTGGTAAGTCTAGTGTGTAGCCAACTGGTAACTCTGGTGTGTAGCCAACTGGTAACTGGTGTGTAGCCAACTGGTAACTCTGGTGTGTAGCCAACTGGTAACTCTGGTGTGTAGCCAACTGGTAACTCTGGTGTGTTGCTAACTGGTAACTCTGGTGTGTAGCTAACTGGTAACTCTCGTGTGTAGCTAACTGGTAATATAGTTTGTAGCTAACTGATAAGTCTAGTGTGTAGCTAACTGGTAAGTCTAGTGTGTAGCTAACTGGTAAGTCTAGTGTGTAGCTAACTGGTAACTCTGGTATGTAGCTAACTGGTAAGTCAGGTGTGTAGTTAACTGGTAAGTCAGGTGTGTAGTTAACTGGTAATATAGTGTGTAGCTAACTGATAAGTCTAGTGTGTAGCTACCTGATTAGTCTAGTGTGTAGCTAACTGGTAAGTCTAGTGTGTAGCTAACTGGTAAGTCTAGCGTGTAGCTAACTGGTAAGTCTAGTGTGTAGCCAACTGGTAGTTCTAGTGTGTAGCTAACTGGTAGTTCTAGTGTGTAGCTAACTGGTAAGTCTAGTGTGTAGCTAACTGGTAACTCTGTTATGTAGCTAACTGGTAAGTCAGGTGTGTAGTTAACTGGTAATATAGTGTGTAGCTAACTGATAAGTCTAGTGTGTAGCTACCTGACAAGTCTAGTGTGTAGCTAACTGGTAAGTCTAGTGTGTAGCTAACTGGTAAGTCTAGTGTGTAGCTAACTGGTAAGTCTAGTGTGTAGCCAACTGGTAAGTCTAGTGTGTAGCTAACTGGAAAGTCTAGCGTGTAGCTAACTGGTAAGTCTAGTGTGTAGCTACCTGATAAGTCTAGTGTGTAGCTAACTGGTAAGTCTAGCGTGTAGCCAACTGGTAATTCTAGTGTGTAGCTAACTGGTAAGTCTAGCGTGTAGCTAACTGGTAAGTCTAGTGTGTAGCTACCTGATAAGTCTAGTGTGTAGCTAACTGGTAAGTCTAGCGTGTAGCTAACTGGTAAGTCTAGTGTGTAGCAAACAAAGGACCCTGTTCCACACCTTGAAGCATATTGGGTATATTGTGCTAGCCCCATATTGGTATTGGCTCGATAGGTAATGGAGTCAATATCACGCAGGTCCACTTTATTTCCCAGAACATTATATCCAGTTTGGGTTGGGGCAACCTGGGAGCCCAAGTCAGTAAACACAACCATGTCTCAACAAGGATTTAAACACCACCACCTTGCCAGTTGGCAAATGTGCTAGCCACTGCACTACCATGGTTCTCTGAAGTGTGTAAACATTTACCTGCTTCACTACACTATCATGGTTCTCTTAACTATATACAAATTTACCTGCTTCACTGCACTACTATGGTTCTCTTCACTGTATAAACATTTACCTGCTTCACATGCTGTATTTGTTAATTTCTGCGTGCTTGAAAAGTTACAAAACAGTAACATATGATTGCTAATTTATTTAAACAGGTTCTGGAAACACAAGTAAACAAAAGCGAAGTATTCTTGCTTCTAAAGCTAGCCAGAAATCTGCAGCTGGCAAACGAGGAAAGAGGCAGAAACGTTGTTCTGATTCTTCTTTAGAGGTGAGAATATTGCCACGTTAACATAAATAGAACATGTGTCACATCGGGAAAACAAAGCGCCTCGTCAACCAACACAGAACTGGCACTATTAGCCACCGGACGCTGATGAATATGCTGGGGGGAGGATCTGAGCACCTATGGACATGTCCGGAGTGCAACGAAGATACCCCAACTGATAACTGATAACGGAGAACATGTGTCATTTGTAAAATATAAAAGTTTGATATAATTTGACATATTTCGCTGCATCTCGTCAGGTGCATACTGCAGAGTTATGTATCAAATGAAGTGAATAAATGAATAATACTTCAGCTGAAACAATTAAAACACACAGCCACAGGTATTGTTCGAATGTGGAACATCTGTTATCCCCGTGCTATAAGGACACAGCGTGAACAAAGAAAAAGTGTTTGATATACTATATTTGACGAATAATAAATGATTGTTCAAATGTTGTGAGCTTTAGGATTTAGTCGGTTCCCGCCAGTTTTGTGCAAACAGAAAGAGCTCGGGTTATATTTGAAATTATCGCAGGGATAACAGATGTTCCACATAACACTAATTATGATCTATTGCCTGCTAAATAATTCCACATAACACCTGTTATGATCTATTGCCTGCTAAATAATTTTAAAAAGTAAAACTATAGATTTTTCAATCAACAAACAACCAAAAAAAAATTTTAATTTCAGTTTTTAGATTAATGGCAAATTTGAACATATATTTTGAAATAAAATATCTGATAAATATTATTTTGAAAAATAATTATTGAAATTTTAGCCATAACAGTTTTGTACACAATCACAATATTCAGATTTTAAAATCAATAACCTCTCATCTTTAATAAATGGTTAGTGGACTGTGACAATATTGTTCAGTGTGTTGAAAGTATTGTTTATTGTTGTGTTGTAAAGCGTGTGACAATTTTCTTGCCTTGTAGAATGTGTGACAATATTTACATCTTGTTCTGTGTGTTAAGATTTTCACCTTGTTCTATGTGTAACAATTCTTTTGCCCTGTCCATGATGCTGTAAGCTGTAGTTGAACAGTGCTTATCAAATATCTATGTATGTTTTATGCTGTTTTACATAGCCTGAATTGTCATGGTTACATTGATTGTGTAGATAAACATGTTGTAATGCAGTTCTTCGCAGTTTAAATGTTTGTCGAAAAGAGTGCCTAGTGTTGATAATATGTATATTTATTTGTGTAACTTTAACAGATTCCAGAGTGTGAGAGGAGTGACGAACAAGAGATGGTGGTTGAATTATCAGACAGAGAACTGCAAGAACTTGATAACTTAATGGCTTCTTTACTTCAGGTAAGCATCCATTGTGTCTACGCATGCCATCTTTAAAGTTGTTCTCACTCCTATACATTTCCTGCCTTTTCATATTCATGAAGTCATTAAGTAACAAGGAATTTTACAAATAACTATTTTTGCAATAGTGCTAACATAAGAATGGAGGTGGAAGCAGTCACAGCAGCATTCTGTTGGTTAGAGGAGACCACTGCAACACACATTATCTTTGTCACGGACTCAAGAAGTTGGCTTAGTAAAGAGGAGAAAGGAATGTTTCGTGTGGAATGGCTCACCTCGCTTCAGAGGTCACATTTTGTAAGAACTGTATGGATTTTTTGCCCTGTCCATGCAGGAGTGCAGAGGGAATGAACAGGCTGATAGGCTGGCAGGAAATGCATCTCTTGGTGGTTGATTACCTATGGACAAAGGAGAGGTGGTTGTGCGTCTGTGGGACCAGGTGGAGGAACAGATTGCGAACCCTTATGTGGAAAGGATGAGATTACGGGGGATTGGCAGGGTTTTTGGTAGAATCTCAAAACTGAGAGGGAAGACCAGGAGACCTTTCAATCATATAGCGGTGGGAACGATTAGTAGTGTAGCTCTATCCTGGCTGTTGAACAAGGGGACGGAGCGCATATGGGAATGTTCTGAGTGCAGTGATGTCGCTTGGTCCACTAGCTTGTTAATGCTGTCTGGGAAACAGTTTTTGGATGATGCCTTAAACCAGTTTTGCACCGTCTTCATTACCCTACTGTCATCTGCAAACCCTTGACCCACACAAATGTTCTTTCACGGGTGCAAACAAACGAAAGTCTGAGGGTGCCAAGCCTGGACTGTATGCACAGTTGTATGAGGATGGGCATTGTCATGCAGCAACAATACTCCTGTTGAGAGAAGTCCCTGGCATTTTGATCACGGGCTTCAGTTTGTTTGCTAGCATGTCACAGCATTGAGCACTAGTCACAGTTTCACCCCTTTCATGAAAATGCACCAGTATAGGGCCCTTAAAATTCTAAAAGATGTTATTAATGACTTTCCCAGTGGGTTCCTGAAGGTGTTTTGTCTTCCACTTTCTACCCATTCATACTCTCTCCCCGGACTCAAACAACTATCTCCATACTGAACCATCATTCTTCTATAGATTTCACAAGGTTTCACACTGACCACAAAAAACAAATAATACCATATTGTTTTTCCATGGTGCAAGTCGATAGTGGGGCAGCCATTTTATAATCGCTATTGTGCATACACAAACTGCTTTATCCTCACAGCCCTTACATGGGGTATTGCTTAGGAGCTAGTTTATGTCCTGAAATATGGTTTTTCATTGTCCATACTCTTGCATGCACTTTATAATACAATTCCTGTTACTTAATGACTTTCCCTGGGTATATTGCTGCATGATGCAGCCTATTATTTTACTTCTGCTGTATATTGCCATATCCTGTAGCAGTGACCCTGTCTTCCTTGGCTATTATCAGATGTTTGCTAACATGTGTTTTATTACATACAGGCTGTGATTTTGATCTGTAAAACGTATTCCCTTCGGCACTCGGAGTATACAGCCATTCAGCTGATGTCCATCTTGGTTGGCTTGACAAGAATTAACCCAAATGATGTCAAAGAAGAAATGGGACAGTGGTAAATATTTATCTAATGGAAGGTCTTAAAATTGACAGATATAGACCAGGGCAGGGAGGGAAGTGGAGAGAGTGAGGGTGCAATAACCATGTGACGTTTTATTTTTTGAAAGACATTAAATTAATCAGCACTCTTCATTGTAAATGAAATATTTACTAACAGACATAGTATTACATTGAAGTATATTTAGACAGAAAGGCAAAGCTTGTGTAGGTAGTAAAATTACATGCAGTGAATATCGGCTCCATTATTGATTTTCACAACATCTAGCTAGTCCAAATACTGCCATATACACAACATATCCACATTAAATGGTTCATTAAACGACAAATCCACATCAAATGTTTTCTTTAAACAACAAATCAAATAAAATGTTTTCTTTAAACAAATCCACATCAAATGCTTTCTGTAAACTACAAATCCACATCAAATGTTTTCTTTAAACAACAAATCAAATAAAATGTATTCTTTAAACAACAAATCCACATCAAATGCTTTCTGTAAACTACAAATCCACATCAAATGTTTTCTTTAAACAAATCCACATCAAATGATTTCTTCAAACAACAGATACACATCAGTAGCTATCTTTAAACAACAGATCCACATCAAATGTTTTCATGTACACAACAAAGCCACATCAAATGTTTTCATGTACACAACAGATCCTCATTAAATGTTTTCTTTAAACAACAAATCCACATCAAATGTTTTCTTTAAACAACAAATCTACATAAAATGTTTTCTTTACACAACAAATCCGCATCAAGTGTTTTCCTTAAACAAATCCACATCAAATGTTTTCCTTAAACAACAAATCCACATCAAATGTTTTCATGTACACAACAACAAATTCACATTAAATGTTTTTTTTTAAACAACAAACCCACATCAAATGTTTCTTTAACCCTTTACAGGGCACACGCTTGTCCTTTTTGTAACTCTGAACTGGCAACATTTTTTAGATTGTTAGTACGATTTAGGGTTACGTTAGTAAAAACGTCAAATATAAGGTGTTAGTGAACATATTTTTTAAAAATAAAACACAAAATGAAGGAAAATGAATGCAGATTTATTATTTTACTTGCATGTGAAATAAATAATCCAATGTTGCCTGCATTTCGGTAGCATTTGTTGGAACCCTGCTTGATCATTTATCTGTTCGACCTTTTTGTCTAGCATACTCATTTGTTTTATTGGCAATCGTTTGCAAAGTCTCAGAGAGATCCGAAATGTGTAGTGTACACTGCTTACGCTAGATATCACTGACATCTAACTCCAATTCAGTCAACTTCGTGCACTTCAATGTCACTTAAATTGAACCCAGCAAAATCTCTGCTATCACTTGAAAAATTGTCAAAATCCATTTTGAAAAACAAATCATAAAAACCCAGAAAACTAAACAAAATGTGATCAAATTTAAAGAAAACTCTTGCAAATGGCACCAAAGTTATCAAGTTATTGACAACACTGGACGTAAACTATGGGAAGTCTCACAAAGTCTTGTGATTGCATGTTTTTAATGCTTAGTTGTCATGGACGCCTTCGAGCGTTTTGTCCGTTCAGTAGTAAAGATGTTTTCAGCCGCTGTGCCCTGTAAAAGGTTAAACAACAAATTCACATCAAATGTCATTTACTCAACAACAAATCCACATCAAATGTCATTTACACAACAAATCCACATCAAATGTCATTTACACAACAACAAATCCACATCAAATGTCATTTACACAACAACAAATCCACATCAGATGTCATTTACACAACAAATCCACATCAGTTGCTACCATGTACGCAACATCCACATTAAACGCTACCATGTATCCGCATCAAATGCATTCAGTAGAAGCAGTCATACTCCCTTCTGTTCAGTGACAATGGGAGATACATGTCCACACTAGATCATTAGTTTCTGTCTGAAATGAATCAGTTCAAGCATTTCTGTTTACAGCTTTTGGTCTTGGGTTAAAGTTGCTTCTTGTATATCTTAAATAGATTTATATTAATAGTAATCATGTGTGTGATCTGTTGTTTTTGGTAGATGTCAGGGAACACATGTGTGACGTATCTCTGTTTCATTGGCATATTTGTGGAGTTTAGCATGGCCGAATGGATAAGAGCACTCACTCTTAAATTTTTAGTGTGCTGATACCGAGGCAGCGGGTTCAACCCCTACATGGTCAGTTGGACTAAAATCATCCTTGACTTGAGGACATAAATTACAAGTTTATTAGAAGTCGGGGTGTGTTTGCCTGATAGCGAAGAACACTGGTAATAGAGCAAGCTAATCCACACGCAAAAATCAGTCCAGTGCACTAGAAGTAGTAACACATGCATAGTCTATGCTTGAGTCTTGAGTTCAAAGCGCGTGATAACAAAAACAACAAAATTTGGCATATTTGTCATCATCATCAAGTATTCTGGCTTTTGGCTCATGATGAAGCTGGCTGATCATTTTGTGCCATAGCTGTCTGTGCTATCTTCTTATTCTGCAGTTCATCTCCCAGTACAGCCTAGGCCATCAACTAACTCGTAGGAAGCTCTTTTCGTGATTGGTTGGATTTTGCCGCTCAAGGTTTCTACAAGGTGAAATCGCTAGTCTCAGGCCAACCCTCCTTGGTCGTCTCTTACCACATTTATGGCAGGTTACAGTGTTACTTTTCTTTGCCTCTTTTGTGGGTCTCGGTAACATATGAGTGATCTGTGTTGTGCCTTTTTAAAAAATTCCTTGTATGTCTGCAGTGATGGATCTCTGCATGTCTGTTTTATCTGTTTGGTCTACTCCTTCCCTTTCCCAGTAGTTTGCCATCTAATGCTCTCCTTAGTGTCCTTTCATGTCTTAGGGTGTGACAAAGCCATGAATCTTCACTGTTTAATACTTAAAGAAGTCTTCTTTGTTCTGTTGTGGGAACCAGCTGGTTCTTTTCATATTTTGATAACACCACAGCTCTAATGCCTCAATACATTTTACATCATATACATTGGGTTACAAATGTTGCTGTTATGTAGCCGGAGGTGGGGGTGGGATGAGCGCTCAACCTTGCATAAATACCCCAATGGCTCGTGCATTCATCACCTCTGCAGCAAAAGTCTAACTCCTGGCCTTCTCGCGGCTGACCTGTTTTAACTAACAGTAGGGGGCGGCAGCAAGTCACTGCCGCCAAGAAATAACCAGAATGCTCTAGATGTGTATGCACGTACATGCATGCGCAGTATGTGTGTGCGTGCCTACACACCTAAATTCGAGTAAGACCACAGCCTGCTCTAGCAAAGGAAAGGTGCTGAAGACGGAGGCAACCAGCCAGGAGGCACACCACAGAAATCAGGATGACACGCAATCACGCCATGAAATATATATATTATGTACATTTATTGTGATGTTGATATCAAACTGCGCTGGTAAGGTCATGATGGTTTGACACAGGGCTAGGCCTGGGCTCATCACTTGCTAAAATGAGGGAAAGATTGGCCACCTATCCCTATTTGCTCTCGGCCTACAGAATGTGATGGTGCTTTCATATCACAGACCCATAGCAGGAAACTGATGTGGGGGAAAAGAAGAAGATATTTATTGTTCATATTTCAGAATGGTATAATGCAGCTGGCCTGACTTACATGTAGGATTGTTCTGATTTTTTCTAAATGTCCTCTTTTTTCATTACAGTGTTAATTCTATCACCTGTCCCACAACACGCGTCTTCTATTACACTTTGACCTAGATAGTTGCATTGATTAACTTGCTGTTTGTTTTGTTTCTCTATTCTGGACTGTGGTACTTAACGTGTACATTCATGTTATTTTGGGATGTATTAATATGAATGATGTGCTGTTTGTAGTATATCTTGTACACTTATGCTGTAGGTATTAATTTGTATTTCTTGCTATTTATTTTGTATGTAGTTCTTGTACTTTTATATTAAGAAGAATTTGTGTTAACTCCCATTTAATTTATTTTAAGAATGGAAGGTGTGCTATCTCCCATTTCTAGTATATCTTGTACATATTTGTTGAGACTATAAAGTTGCATTATCTTCTGTTTACACTTTAACTTTTCAGGAACGGAAGAAAGTGTAGTCTGGGAGCCTTAGCATATAAAGCTATCTATCTGTTGTGTCAACCGTTTCATGGACATGTCTTGGTGTTAATCAATGAGGTATGCATTTTCATAATGCTTCTATCTTCTTCCTCACCAGTCATTCCTCCTCTCTCTCTCTCTCTCTCTCTCTCTCTCTCTCTCTCTCTCTCTCTCTCTCTCTCTCTCTCTCTCTCTCTCTCTCTCTCTCTCTCTCTCTCTCTCTCTCTCTCCCCCCCCCCCCCCCCCCCCCCCCCCAAAGACATTGACAGGATGTATTTGGGCACTGCAAAGCTTTGATGTGTGTATCTCTTGGAAGACACATCTGATTTCATCATAGCAATTTTGAACACTGCTTGCATTCCCACTAAATGTATGCTATACATATTCCGTAGTTGGTTGTCTAGTTTTGAAATTTTACCAGGGCACCTGCTTCCATGGCCTACTCTGTACAGTTTTCAATAGCTGACCATTTTTAAAGTACACAGGGGCTCCCATACTGTTCAGTGTAGACACAGAAGGCTAGATACCAGAACGACTGCCTACAATCTGAAAATCTTGTCCTTAGCACAGCAGTTTTCCAGTTCAAGGTTAAATTATTTTCTGCAGTGCAGTACAAAGACAGATTTAAAAGTGTAAACATTTGAGAATGTTTTGTTCATTTTATTATAAGGAATCAGTCAAACATCTGCACTATGAATGCTGAGAACAGTAGATCTCCCAAACTTGATTTCTTGCTCTGGTGCTACACCCAAAGACATAATGCTGTTTATCCATCTCTGTGATATAGTCTTTCCGCCTATATTGTTGTTTACCTTGCCTTAGACTACCCACTAGTATGATTTTGCTGGGAATATCAAGGTTTAATACGGCCAACACATCTGTGTTATAGTGGCTCATACAGGAAGTAGAGAATAATAACTCTGTAACCAGAGTCATTATTATGCATGTCATAAGACGGGACTAAGGAGAGTTGGTCTGAGACGCATAAATTAAAAATTTTAATTGCAAAATCCAACCAATCATGAACAGGGCTTGGCATAATTTAGTTGAGGGCCAATGCTCCATTATAAGATGACAGGAAGAATGTGGTCAGAATTTGCAAGTTGTTTCTTTATATATATATATAAGTTATATATATATAGTATATATATATACTAGCTGACCCGGCCCGGCTTCGCCCAGGCCCTGGCGGGGATCTATCTATCTATCTATCTGCTCTGTCTGACCCGGCCCGGTGTCACCCAGCTCCTGGTGGAGAGCATCTAATTTAATTCATATAAGTAGTCATATAAGCTCCCGTTCCCGACTATCTGTCTGTCTGACGGCCCGGCTGTCTGTCTATCTATCTATCCGACCAACCGACCGACCTATCTATAGCCAGGGGACTTAACCTAAGATATAGCAATGCTACTAAAAGTTATGTCCCTTTATATATTTTGTCTTATGTTAAGTCATGTAATTTAATTATTAAATGTTAATAAGTAAATAGATGATGCTACACTAAAAAAAACTATGACAGTTGGTTGGACGGGAATGAAAGGAAGACGTGTAGAAATTTTCATCTCAATCGGATGGACTGTTATCGAACGCATCCAACACATCCCCAACCACAAACCCACACACATACATTTATATATATATATATATATATATATATATATATATATATATATATATATATATATATATATATATATATATATATATATATAAATTAGGATGTGCGTATCTCTGTATGTATGTATGGCCTTTATTTGTTCGCGAACGGCCCATCCGATTGAGATGAAATTTTCTACACGCCTTCCTTTCATTCCAGAGCTGTCAACTGTGATATTTTGTTAGTGTGAAATCGCCTGCTTACTCAGTATTATTTCATTTTTCATTTTTCATCATAATTTCATATATCTCAGGGGACTTAACTCTGTAAAAGTTATTTCAAGGGGCATAACTTTTCTGTATAACTTATAGTCATATTGTGGCATCGTTTTCAAAGATTTATAAACTCTTTGTCCATAGTTATGTACCGGCATATGAGTTATAATAAATAATGATACAATCTGTAAGGCATTTTCAAAGTTTTCATAAAAATTATGCACAATGCATAACATTGTAACTCATCTTTTTTTGCTTAAGAAGTTACTGTAGTCATGCAGGTGATTAGAAAGAGTTTTCATTAAAAATAATGGATGGTGTGTGGTAGAACGTTCTTTTAAGTTACATTTTTTTTTGTTGTATGAATTTAATGAAGCCGGACAGGGTCAGGCAGACAGATAGACAGACAGACAGACAGATAGACAGTCGGGAACAGGAACTTATATGACTACTTATATAAATTAAATGAGATGCTTCACACCAGGAGCTGGGCGATGTCGGGCCGGGTCAGACAGACAGACAGACAGATAGTCGGTAACGGGAACGGGAACTTATATGACTACTTATATGAATTAAATGAGATGCTTCCCACCAGGGACTGGGCGAAGCCGGGCAGGGTCAGCTAGTATATATATATAATAGTGCAACAGACTTGTGTACAGCTTTAGATTGTAGCAGAATGGACTGAGTTTACTGAGGATTCTATCTTGATGTTGATCCTGTCATCAGTTGTGACTTTTTTTTTTTTTTTTTTTTTTTGTAGGCGTGTAAATTACTCCTCAATCATCTGGTCATGTTGGAAGATGGCAAACAGTTCCAGACCTTGGACCATTCAGTCATGCTCTTAAGAAATCAGGCCCTGAAATTTATCAGGTAAAAACTCTGTCATCAAAGTTTCTCTTATTTATTGCACAATCCATAATCATGCCAAAGACTTCAACGGTTTGTTTCAGATAATGATTTTAGTTGTGTACATTTTTTCATTTTTGTCCCACCAATCTGCATTCACCTCCTTCCTTCCTTGACTCATTTTCTGAACTTTCAGTTTTATGTTATTTTTATTTCGCTATGATGTTCAGATGATTATTTCTGGAGTGTGATATCTCTATTTGCAGCTAAGGTTCCTCGTTTTATGTTTTTATTTTTATTATGTTGGTTGAAAAAGACTGAAATGTTCACATTTAATAGCCACGAAGCGACTGAATGTAAAAATGCTGAGTAAATCACCAACAGCCAGTAGAAGCTGGATGTGATTGCAATGTCCTGCAAAGTACACGCAGTTTTGACAATCGTAAGAGCAGCGGTGGCATAGTGATTAGTGTGCTTGCTGTCTAATGCCTACAGTTGTGCTCCAGGTTCAGCCCTTAGCACTGGCAGAATGATTTTGTCCCCACCAGCGCAGCTCTGAGGCCGACCCAACCTTGTCAGATGACATTTTCTTGGCATGAAAGACTAGAAGTACAAGAACTGATCACTCACCTCATGATGCTACATGTGAGGTCCTAACATCTCACACCGCCTATAGCAGTGTCTGCGATAGAAGGACATGAACTGATCACTCACCTCATGATGCTACATGTGAGGTCCTAACATCTCACACCGCCTATAGCAGTGTCTGCGATAGAAGGACATGAACTGATCACTCACCTCATGATGCTACATGTGAGGTCCTAACATCTCACACCGCCTATAGCTGTGTCTGCGATAGAAGGACATGAACTGATCACTCGCCTCATGATGCTACAAATGAGGTCCTAACATCTCACACCACCTACAGCCATAGGACTCACTACCGTGTTATTTTTATCCATCACTCTGTACTCTAGGGTTGACAAATACAGATTTATGAAGGTGGGGAGCAAATTGTGTATGAATACGTATATGATCACTATGAAGGTGGAGAACAAATTGTGTATGTATGTGATCACACTGAAGGTGGAGAACAAATTGTGTATGTATGTGATCACACTGAAGGTGGAGAACAAATTGTGTATGTATATGATCACACTGAAGGTGGAGAACAAATTGTGTATGTATACGTATGTGATCACAATGAAGATGGAGAACAAATTGTGTATGTATGTGATCACAATGAAGGTAGAGAACAAATTGTGTATGTATGTGATCACAATGAAGGTGGAGAACAAATTGTGTATGTATGTGATCACACTGAAGGTGGAGAACAAATTGTGTATGTATGTGATCACAATGAAGGTGGAGAACAAATTGTGTATGTATGTGATCACACTGAAGGTGGAGAACAAATTGTGTATGTATACGTATGTGATCACAGATGTATTGTTTCTCATTACCAGATATATATCACAAGAGTTTGGTGAACGGTGCACTGTCTGTGTTAAGACATTGATACAGCATATATGTTTCAAAGTGCCAGATCGTTCTGAATACAGAAGCCACACAGCTCAGGTAATCATTATATGACCTTTCATATTTATTTATTTTTCACTTCACAAAAAAAATACAACGAATAGATTATGTGAATCAAGACAGTGAACCCAAGACCGTAGAAAGCTTTAGCAAACTGCGGGATTAAGCAATATATCACTAGAACACAAATCCCTGTACAGAGAATCACATAAGTAGAATACTGACAATTTCAAGTTAATGAAAAATTTTAGGCTCTAAAGCAAAAGTGGCAAGAATATTGAACCTCCACACTAGAGAATAAAATAGACAAGTGTAACAACACGGCCGTTTGAAGACGATAAGCATTATAGGAACATTACAGTTGTTCACAAGGCATAATGAATACATGATCTGCAATAATAATACATACTTCTTCTTCTTCTGCGTTCATCCGGAGTTTTTTTCCGGATGTGATTGCGTTGTGCCTGTTTACAGCAGAGCTGCGTTCTTGCGCCGTTAGGCCGACACATCCGACTTCTGCGGGCATTTGTTGACTGGGTTAACCTTCCCGGATAATACATACTATATATCCTTATCACAGCCCAGTGGGGTTTGTTAGTTAGTTAATTGACAGATTTTCCTCATTACACATTGAACCATTCAGTCCATAAGTGCTCAGATCCCCTCAATAAATCCTGTAGCATGTGATGGCTCACAACGCTAGTTCTGTGTTGGTTTATTAGTCTTCTTTGGCTTCCTGCATAGTTTACTTGTCTGGCCACACCTCTTTTAGCCTGCTGTTCTCATAGTCTAACCATGGATGGTTCTCGCGAAAATCTTACTTCTCATAGAGCACTCAGTATATCAGCCTGGTCCATGGCTTGCCCACCCTCCACAGTAGCCTTACATGCAAACCTGTCAGCCTGCTCAATTCCTTGTACACCTGTATGCTCTGGCACGAAAATGAAACTAATCTTTGCCAGCTGTGACCACTCCAGAGACAGCAGCCACTTTCTTTGGATCCAACCCATCTCTATCTTCTTGAGCATACTCATTGAGCCACTAAGTGAAGGTCTGTATCTCAAGCCATGTTATTGCTTTACTTACTGCCATGACTTCTATAGTCAAACCCTTGTGGTCAAGGCAAAAGCACTAGAATCTTCCCTCACAATTCCCCCTCCAGCCTGAGCCGTAAAAGTCCACAAACTTCTCACATGTCAAACGACCGACCCATCTGTAAATGACAGCATCACCCACTAAAGAGTTCTCGAAGATCGAAGCCTGTACTTCTTACTCCACAGCGGCCGAAATGTTCCCAGCAGGGTTACACGGAATGTTCCCAGTGGGGTTACATGGAATGTTCCCAGAGGGGTTACATGGAATGTTCCCAGTGGGGTTACATGGAATGTTCCCAGTGGGGTTACATGGAATGTTCCCAGTGGGGTTACATGGGATATTCTTCTGCACCCCCCTTAGGAGCATAGGCCCCCCAACCAACTCGAAGCCGTCCTATCTGTTGCCATCCCCTGCAGCTCCCTCCATGTGCTCCCTGTATGTTCATCTGTCTCTAATTCTCTTATCCGTGTGATTTTAGGTATCCATCTATTTCATCTGCCGTGTGGATTTCAGAGAAAAGACATACAACTATTGTCAAGATTTTATCCATGTGTGTGTCCTATCCAGCATGCGCGTCTTCACCTCATCTCTTATTCACTGCAATGTGTCTTGTTCTGTTCCTAAACTTGTCATTAGTGATTCTGTCATACCATTTCATTCCCTCTATTCTGTGCAGGCATCAGTTCATAAATGTTTGTAATTTATTGAATGGAATATTATGTATTTAAACCTTGAAATTATGTTTATAAAAAGACAATATTTCTGTTTAGTATTGTATGAAATGCTTATTGCTTAGATGTGTTCTAAAAGCGGGAAAGGTTATCCCATGTCAAATACTGTTGTAGGAGTATCAATAGTTGCACCTTTACCATAAAGTGAATTGTGTTGCCCAGGTTCTCCAACCTGTGGCTCAGTACCTCTGACTTTGACAAACATTTGTTCAGGTTTGTTTTCTCTAGTCTTTGACTATCCCGTGTATTACCTACAAGGCAGCAGGTTTGTGTCCCTCTTTGTCTCGTTCCTATCCCTCGACCTGTCAGACATAGGAGACTTTACCATTAGCTTTGCTACTGTCAGCATAGCTCTTTGGGTCATTAGAACACCCAAACCCGTCTACAACTATAAGGTGGAGACACAACAAGGGGGTGTGGTGACTAGTTCCCTTCATCACCTATCCATCCTGGATAACTTCCAGAATAATGTCCATGACCCACTTTATAAGGCAGGCTAGATTCCAGAATGTTGCTGGTGGGAACATGTGTTGCCATTACTGGGAATTTAACCAGGACTATTGTTGGTAATAATAAACAGAAATGTGAGCACTTGCAAAAAAAAAAAAAATGAACATGTGCCTCTGTTGGGTATTGAACCTTGACTTGTCTTAGTATGTAACAGCACTAGCCACCATGTCTCACATTCGCATGTGTAAAGACTGTCCCTGACATGCTGAGAAATAAATAAATGTTAAAAACTGTTCAGATACTTGACAAAACTGAACTGGTTTGTGTGTGCAGGTCGTCTCAGAACTGGTGGAATGTTTGCCAGACACTGAGTATGCAAAACTGCTGGAGTGGTTCAAGAGGCTGTCTAAGCAGAAGAAGGTAATTTCACAAATGTTATTTTATAAAAGTGTTTTAATTAATGTAAATGTAAATTCTGTATCCCACAAACCCATGTGCGAGTCATAGTTTCATGGTACAATTAGTTGTCTGGATCTTCTGTATCCTGGGTCGGTGTGGTAGTCACACAGCCAGTACAGTCTTCAGTATTACAAGTGTTAGATTCTGTTAATGATCAAATTCTTAAAGACAGAGAAAATATACAATTGTTGGATATGATACAGGTAATCTTGGCTTAGTCAAAAAATGAAACGTGTAGGTCTTATACTGAAAGTACTGTAGGGCAAGAGAAAAATAATAGCTCCTAAGGAAAAGCTACTTTACACAAGCATACTCGGGCACAAACTTACGTTAACTGAAGAGTTGCTGAGAGTATCAAACTGGAGTGACGTGATCAGACATCAGCACCAGACTTTGGACTGATTTACCCGAGGAATGCGGTTCTCTTCTGTGTAGCCTTGTCTTCTAATGTCAGTGGTGTCCTGAAGGCTAATTGTCAACACAAATTGGTGTATACTTTAGTCAACCAGACTAGCTGACTTTTTGCTTGTCCTATTCTCTTCTTTAATCTCTTAGATTCATTTTTTTAAATGCAGTTAACACATGCGTGTATGCACACATACAGACAAAAAGCACACACTGAAACATATTTAGGCTTGATGATTATGTAATCAAGATTCTCATTAAAAATTCCACCTTTATCAGAAGTTCCTCATTAGCTCTGTATAATTTTGAGATTATTGTTGACCTGTAGGTCATGTATATCATTTGTCACTGTTGTACAAAGGTGAGTCCTGCACAGCATTTATTGCTGTTGTGTTCCTTGAGGTTGGAGGGCAACATTTTATATTTCTTTCTATATCATGATGTATTGATATGTGTGACAACTAATTGTCAGCATTCATGTCTACTAGGTTAACCAGAGAAGTTTTGTTATTGAAGTGATGTTGGTTCTGCTGGACAAGCCAGAAAGGAAACTTGCAGGTCAGCCTTAACAGGAAATGTTGGTGTTTCAGAAATGTGTTTACTGTGTGGAAATCTGTGTTATGTTTGCATCTCTGTATCTTGTCAGAAAGGTGTTTACTGTGTGTATGTCTGTAATGTTTGTCATCTTTGTATTTTAACAGCGCTGAGTTTGGGCTCTAATATATAGATATATAGTATACATTTGACTCAACATAAAAACTAACCCCAATCTACAGTCCAATCATGAAACAGCTTTCATGATTATGCTGTCAGGCTTCTCATTGTAAACTTGATGATAACAGGGCTTTTTGTCCATGTTTGCCATTAACTGTACATTGGAGTTAGTTTTTATATTGAGTCAAATGTATCAGGTTGAGCTTGTGGTTTATAGAAGCATAACCTTGACGGCAGCTAACCATCTGTTGCTTAGTCTTCCTTTAGCTCTATAAATCAGGACTCAGTCAGTTGTTAGTACAAAGCGGTAGCTAACTGGGCTTTAGTCTTTGATAATGTTAGAAGACTAGTCACTGTTGCATTAAATATGTAATAGAGAATTCTTCCGAATTGAGTCATAATCAATGAACATATAATACCCATGTTTCTGTGAAATGTCTATCCCCATTGTCTGTCTATTTTTCTCTTTCTTTTTTCTGTCTGTCTCTCTCCCTCCCTTGATTATTGATAAAGTCATGATGGCATAATGAATAGTGTGCTTGCTTACAAACTGATGCAGTTTCAACCCCCTATAGTGACAGGATTTGTTCCAAGTGTGACTTTGTAGTATTAAAATGGTACATGATAACTTTAAGAATTTTCTGTGGAGTGGCTGATTGTCCAACCTTATACCGTGATCTAATACTATGAAGACCTAACATTTCATACGTCTGCCACCCCCAATAAATGAAACAACCTGATGACAGTTGCACTGTATTTATTGTCTGCATTATGAAAACATGTTAACTGTTGGCCCTCTGTGATTGTAACTGTTAACAGTACACACAATTCCAACAGCTGTTTCCAGTGAGCTTGTGGAGTTTGCTGCCCACAAGAGCATGGTGTGTACTTTGTTGAGCAGGTGTTCTGATTCTAACGCAAGGTAAGTTTCCCATTGTTGTATTTGGATATCTGTATGGGATGCTAGTTGTATGTTTGCAATGTGTTGTATCATATGTTGAGTTATGCCTACAGCTACAACATGTAGCTTCAGTGATGCTCATTGTAAGCAGTTTTCAATGTGTGTTTAGCTGTATCTCCCTCTAGAACACACGTGTCAAACTCAAAGCCCGTGGGCCACATCCGGCCTGCCGTACGATCATATCAGGCCCGAGAGGTCTCAACCGACGTACAAATATATTCTGCCCAAGAGAGAATTTAGGCAAAAATATTTTTTTATGGTCACGATATAAAGTACAAATCAAATTCCCTAATTAGCAGCCTTCCGAATGATAGGCTACCTGAGAGCATTCTCGCTTCGATCAGAATACGCGAAAATAAAAGTTGTGTAGTGAGTTAATATTCGTCGTTATAGTTACCTAGCAACGTTAGATGCTCGTTTTGGATTGGCGCATAAAAAAATTAAAGTAGTGTAATGCCGGGATATTACATCACCTTTTCCAGCTACGGCTAACCTGATATCAATCAAGCGTCTGTCGGTAGATGCACAATCCTTTTTAAATCAAAGCTAGCCTTTAAAATGACCAAGAGATATGTTGATTCTGAAAACAGAGCCTTTTAAAGCCGCTGGGAGGCTGAATATATGTTTGCTAATATTGGCGGTAAACCTGTGTGTCTAATTTGGAGAGATAATGTGGCAGTGATCAAAGAATATAATCTGAGACGGTACTACGAGACTAAACATCAAGACAAGTTAAACAGCTTGAATGCAGAGCAGAAGCTACAGAATGTAGAAGAGTTGAAGAGGCATCTAACATAACAGTAGATGTTTTTCACCAAAGCAAAATCACAAACTGATGCTGCTGTCAAAGCAAGTTTTATTGTGTCAGAGGAGATCGCAAAATCAGGCCGACCATTTACAGAAGGAGAGTTTCTGAAGCGCTACATGATGAAAGTGTGTGGCGTCTTGTGTTCAGACAAAAAACTGATGTTTGTAAAGGTAAACCTTAGCAGAAATACGGTTGTTGATCGTTTTTTTTTAGATGGCCACTGATGTGAAAACACAGCTGATTGAAAAAGGTGAAGACTTTGTTGCATTCTCCCTTGCTGTCGATGAAAGTAATAACACCACTGACATTGCACAGCTCGCCATCTTCATCCGTGGAGTGGACTCCAGTTTGAATGTTACAGAAGAAATATTGAACATGAAATCCATGCATGGGACATTTTTGACAACGTATGTCAAAGTTTAACCAACATGAACCTGCCTTGGGACAAACTCATTGGACTGACAACAGATGGAGCACAGGCGATTTGTGGTGAAAAAAGTGGACTAGTCGGAAGGATACAGTTAAAGTTGCAGGAGAACTGTACTAGTGAATTGATAGCATATCACTGCATCATACACCAGGATCGCTGTGTGGTAAAGTCCTCAACATGGAAGATGTAATGAGCACTGTAAAACAAACCGTCAACTTTATCAGATATCATATTAATGTTTAACAAAGGTTTAATTTTCGACTTATTGAATGTTTATCCTGTCCGGGCCGCAACCTTATCTGTGATTTGAGTTTTGGCCCGCTGAGCGATTGAGTTTGATACCCCTGCTCTAGAACATGTTACCTGGCTAATTCTGCAGCAGCCGATAAAATACCAGGGAGCCATTATAGCCCACTGGCTGGCAAGCTTGTCTGCCGGCCCGATGGTCATGGGTTACAATTTGCATTGAGATGGATTTGTATAACTAATCTGGGCACCCAGGTCCATGCAGCCTAAAACTTGTACCAGAAAATATCTTGGGAAGTAAACAAGTCAAGGCAGTTGGTGTGATATTAACCATAGGACTCCTTGAGTACTGACAGGTCTGTACAAATGGCTAGCACCATATGACCAACACCTCAAGATGTGCAAAAAGGATCCTTTACTTGTTGCCTTTTTTTTCGGCATATCCTTTACAGGACATTGCAGTCAACACCAGCATTTTTCAGCTGCTGTTGATGTCTTGGCAAGTTTTAAGTTCTTTGCTTTCTGAACAGCCGGCTCACACACAGCTGTAAGTAATCAATGCGACGCGATCCGCTGCTGAATCTCGCGCAACTGTGTTTCGTTCGAGAGTATGCGGGATTACAAACAATGTCCTTAATCCCTTCGCCAGGGAGACAGGCACGTGTTGCTTTACTTACACAAAATACTAGAACCATACAAGAGGACATGGCTTCTGATCAGTACGGCATGTGGTTTGTATCCATCAGATAGAAACATATATTTTTAAAGTTATCTGGTATATTTAGTGCTGATCAGCAAGTGATGGGTGTTTCAGTCCTAACTTGAAGCAAATCCTCTCAGCAAATGTTGGCCAGGCTGTCACATTTCATCAATGATGTGCTAATATAGAGGACAGAGAGAATCTATAGTTTATTTGGGCATAGAAAGATGTCAGCAACAGAACTGATAAAGAATATTTGGATACATAGGTACATCTGATCAACAGCAGGACATTGAACACAGTAACAAGCATAGAAACGTGTTGCGTCAGAATGATTTTATTTACATAGTTCAACAAGTAATCTGTGTATAAATTACAGCTGTAGTGTGTTACTTGTCTGCACAATTATTTTCCCTTGCAATATTTCCAAAATATGTATAACTCATGGCTTATGTTGATTTCTTGTTCTAACTACATGAAGTAAGCTGATGTCAGTGGCTGATCATAGTTCCTGACTTCAAGGTGAAGAATGCTGGTTTCTTATGTTAGAACAAGTTCCATGTGCAGGCATTCAGAAAATCTTCTTTCCTTAGTCACTGAACAGTGAAGTAATCAGTAGGCAGTCCACTTAGTGGTGTCTGTAAGGCAACGATGAACTCCGTCCATTTCCCCTTGTAGGCGGAGACAGTCCATGTGACACTCCATTTGTGTTTGATGGTTTTCATCTCAGCTTATACAGTTTTGTGCCTGGTTGTTTTAGGCCATTCTTTCTGGCATTTTCTTTCTAGAATTTACTGTGTGACAGTTCTGGTGATTGTATATGGGCTCTTCCTAAGGCCATATTCATAGTTAGTCGCTGTTCCAACTTCACGGCAGCGTGTTGTCTCCATTATACTCCGTTCCTGTGCCAGTGAATATCACATGAAATGTTCCCCACTGCCCAATGTGACAAGTGGAATAGACAGGAGTCTCGGAAGCCAACAGCCTGCACAGGTACACTGCATAATTCCGCAGCCAGAATGCCAACACAAAGGTCCTCCACAAAAAAATACAGTTCATCGTCGATGGAATCGGCAGTCACCAAAAAGACTTCATTGACCCGGGTTTTATACCATATAGCTTGGTCTCTTTCCGTAGGGCGACCTGCCAAAAGCACCACACAAAGCACAAACTCTATAGCTCCAGCGACGACTCCCAGGAGTCTCCTGAAAAATGCACTCGTGAACCGAGAAGGCAGACCAGCCAATTCAGCGACAGCCGGCCATTGTTCCGAACATGCAGTTCACTGCAAACAACAGCGGACAGATGTAAAAGCATTCCACACAAATATCACAGTTCACAGTGTCGCGCCACGCACTCACTCAGTAGCAGGGCGACGGAACCATGTACTTCCAGTCCAACATGAGGAAAATGTGAATGCAAACCGTAGCCACAAGCATAAACACACCAGAGGCCTTAACGATTCAATGCCTAACCGCCATGTTGGGGACCGGAAGTAATATCCATATAATAACAAAGCTGAAATATTTTGCAAGAGGTGCTTAATAAAAACAAATTGCTGAATTTATATTTCTGAGCTCTGAAAGTTTGAACTGTCATGCAATTATATCACTACAGGTCTTTGAAAGAAATGTGGAAAATAAGAAAAAAGTAAATTTTGTTGAATTTATTTGAAAAGATTGTTTATATGGGAAGACATTGACAATCAAATGGTTATTTTATTGGTAGAAATAGTTTTCAAGTTGATGACTTTGACACCTGCAAATATCCGTTATTATTGTTGCCATTATGAGCCTGTGTCCTTTGACAACTTCATTTACTTTATGACTTCACAATTAACATTTGCTACTTTAGTATTAGGCAATGCCCATTTATAATATGGAATAGAGAGAAAAAGCAGCGGCTGCAGCAGGATATAACAATATGAAATGGAAACAAATAGGTATTTTAAACTCCTGTGAGAAAAAACGAACTAAACATCAACAAACGTTGCACATACCTTACAAGGAGATCCACGTGTCGCGAAATACAGGTGAAAAATCCGAAATCAGAAGCACTCAATAAATATAAAAATGAATAATAAAATAAGATAAAATACACACGAACGCATACAATACGACACACAGACGTTTCGATTCTCAGAATCTTTGTCAATGACAACACAGCTAACAACGAGATACAGCAAACGAAAGACCACAATACACTAACACACGATCTATAACTTAGCCACGTGAGGCCGGAAAGGTGACTTGGCCAGCTGAATTAAAAATGGGTTGCCAAAAAGGATTGGAGTAGCCAAAAATATGTGAACAGTCTGCTATGAAAATATAGGAAAGTGAGGACAATTAAGTTAGATAGGGGGGGGGGGGGACAGCATAGTAATAGATAGTGTGAACAATTAGGGAAGATGCCACAGTTATACTGTAGCATCCACAACCGTATTAATTCCGGCTGGGTGGATGCATCCCAGATTGTTGATTAGTTGGCATTCAATTTTAATTCTGACACCGCTATTGGAGAAGCAAGG
Source organism: Cepaea hortensis (assembly GCA_963921405.1). Lineage (NCBI taxonomy): Eukaryota > Metazoa > Mollusca > Gastropoda > Stylommatophora > Helicidae > Cepaea > Cepaea hortensis. Next base: position 196,381,212 of record OY992876.1, read on the forward strand.
TTTTAGTGCGGTGACACATGCATTGTCGGCTCCATTATGGTTGAAGGAATTGAAATGGTTGGGGACAGGTTTGTCAGCACCCTGATTGATGTCCCTGAGGTGTTCCCTGAAACGATCCGCAAGACGTCTGCCCGTTTGGCCAATGTATTTCATGTCACATCGTTTGCAGATGATAACATAAATCAGATTGCGGGATGTGCAAGTGAAAGAATCTTTCAAGGTGAAGGTACCTCGGGGAAATGCAATCTCTGGTGTCTGAACAACGTATGGGCATGTCAGACAGTTCCTACGATGGCATTCGAATGCCCACGGATGAGGTAACCGTGGGGAGGCGACTATGCACAAGGTGGTCTCTAAGGCTCTGGTTACGGCGGAAAATTACCCTGGGGCTATTGGAGAATACCTCACAAGTGGTAGGATCGGATTCCAAGATGGACCAGTGTCTCAGGAAAATGTGCTTGATGGCATAGGCATGTGGGTGGAAGGTGAGGATAAGCTTGGGTTCATTGTTCGGAGGTCGCGTATGCTTGGCGAGGGACATTTCCCGCGAGACCTGGGTTATGCGGCAGAAAGCTGACAGATCCTCCCATCGTTGATACTTTGGTCACATTTGATGAATAAAACACTGCAGCCTCTGATCTTGAGGTTAACAAGTGTGTTCAGTCTGCTTTTGTCTTTTCCAGCGTCAGGTCCAGAGCTTTGGTTGGTTTCTCCTCCTGCATCAACTCAAAACACGCTGATGTTCGAAACACAATCAAGGACATCATTACCCCAGTGGCCATGAGAGGGCGCCCTACAGCCAAACATTTCATGCCCACCCCCCAGCATGTTTTGAGGCCCGACAGTGGTCAGTTTACAATATGTATCATTATTAGTCATTATATTTCCATGTTATGTTTCATGTCATCTCCAACTAGATGATGAGGCCTGTGTAATGCTGGAGTAATTTGTGACTGCCGATAAGATGCCAGCCGCCATGTATAAGAAAAATCTGTCACATCACTACGCAATAAATCATGTTGGAACATATGCTGTTGTGATGACATTTGCATTTCCTTTGTCCGGTGGGAAACGCTGTAGCATAGTGGTTAGACACTCGCCTTATGGCATGGGGGTCTTGGTTCTAATCCACATCCGGGCAGATCTGTGAAAGTGACCTGGGCTCCCAGGTTGAGCCAGCCTCAAATTGGCACCATCAGGAGTCGTAGCAGGTCGTGAAATACAGGAACACTCCGGAATGGCAATTTAGAAATTTTGCTGGGCAATTGGAAACAAACAAAAAAGAGAAGCTGTGAATTGTGGCCAGGAAACTCAAACTGAATAAAAAGTGGGATCATGGAAGTCCGTTTTTGGTTGTTTGGGAATGTTCTGCCATCACATGCCATACAAATGCAGCAAATAAGAACAGTATTAATTTTTCCGATCATTTACAGTAAAGTGTGATGTGAGCATACAGTTTAACAAGTGGTCAATTAAGATGCCTGACCACCATAACTTGAGACTTCGATCAGTATGCATGGCACACTGCAAATAAGTGTAAACATTGATTATCTACTATTACTTGTATTGCTGTTACTACTACTATTGCTGCTGCTACTACTACTACTCTTGCTGCTACTACTACTACTACAACCACTATTGCTGCTGCTACTACTACTACTACTGCTACTACTACCACTACTACTGCTACTACCAACTGCAATTTCTACTACATGTAACTGTTGTTACAACAACACTACTAACTACAACTACTTATAACTGTTACACTGTCTGTATAATGTGGCAGAGGTATAAACATTACTTTTGTTATTACATGAAAAAAATGTGTGTTGTGCATGACTGCATGCACACAGACACACATGTGTGGGTTGGTTCATGTGTGTTGCCAAATGCCATGGGAAGTGAAGGAGGACCACATCACCCACCTTATATCAGTTGATCTATACAAGTATGGGTCCTGCACCATGTGCCTGTGATGTGTTAAAGAGTCCTTTACTTGTGACTTTGTCCCATAGAGAAATCCTAAACCAAAGCACATAGCTTGTGGCCTAATGCTGTCACAGTATCCATGGTTAATAACAGTTTAAACAAAAATCATAACTTAATAGACTAGTCACCCCTCTCTCTCCCTCCCTTCCTCTCTCCCTCCGTTTGTGCACATGGAAATGTATAAATACACATATTGACAGATGGAGTGAACAGTTTGAATCTACTGTTTGTTTATTTATTTTTACAAAAAATAGCATCAGAAGATAATACGAGTGAGGCTTCATGCACACCGCAAGCAGCTGCTGCCCCTAATCTACCATCAGATGACAGACAGGAAGATTTGAACCACTTACATGAAGCCGCAAAGGAAAACTGCGATAGCAGAGAATCTTTCCAGAAACAGATCATTCCAACAGATAAATCCTTCTGTTCTGTTGAACTCACTCCAGGTTTCTTCCCTTGTAAGTATGATTCTTTATTGCTTTTCTCAGTGTGTTTATAAGAAAGTATTTCTTTAATAACTAAATAACTTTTAAAAGAAATGCCCAGAGGTAGGCACATCACGATATTTCACATTACCAAGAGGCGATCAAACTGGTCATTGTACATCAAGTGACATCCACAGGCTGAAAACTGGTCATTGCACATCAGGTGACATCTTCAGGCTGAGAACTGGTCATTGTACATCAAGTGACATCTTCAGGCTGAGAACTGGTCATTGTACATCAAGTGACATCTTCAGGCTGAGAACTGGTCATTGTACATCAAGTGACATCTACAGGCTGAGAACTGGTCATTGTACATCAGGTGACATCTTCAGGCTGAGAACTGGTCATTGTACATCTAGTGACATCTTCAGGCTGAGAACTGGTCATTGCACATCAGTGTATTATGGATGTGAGTTTATGCATATCTAGCTCTTATGTGTATGCATGTCTGTGTGAGTGGGACTGCAAAGTGTCACCATACGTGATATACACATCCTCCAACAACTACTGAAGAAGAAATCACCTGGTTAATAGACTGCTAAAGATGACAGTAGGAACATAAAATGTTTGCACTATGAGTACAGATGGTAAATTAGAGGTACAGCAAGGAAAAGTCAAAGGGATTAATGCATTCTAGAGGTATAGAAAATAAAAGTCAAAGGGATAAATACATTCTATATGTTAAAAGTTAGTTGCATATCCTTTACAGTTTGTAGTCAACACCAGCATTTTTTTTGCTGTTGTTGATGTCTTGGCAAGTTTACGTTCAGTAGTTTGCCATTGCTTTCTGAATGGCTGGTACCCATACCATGTCGTAAAAAACCAGTGCAACACGGTCTGCTGTCACATCGTGTGCGGCAGTGTTTCTTACGTGGGTATATGGGATCACGAACCGCGTCCATAACCCTTTCGCCACGAGGACCGGCTAGGAAGAAATGCATTTTAGAGGTAAAGCAAAGAAAGGTCAAAGGGATAAATGCATTCTATGTGTACAGCAAGGAAAAGTCAAAGGAATAAATGCATTTTAGAGGTATAGCAAAGAAAAGTCAAAGGGATAAATGCATTTTAGAGGAAAAGCCAGGTACAGCCAAGGAATAGATGCGTTTTAGAGTTATGATGAAGAAAAGTCAAAGGAATAAATGCATTTTAGCGGTATAGCTAAGAAAAGTCAAAGGGATAAATAAATGCATTTTAGAGGTACAGCAAGAGGAAAACAAAGACATCACACCTGGATTACCTGGGCATAATTGGGACAAAAACATAGACCTGGTCCAAGGCTGGTGATTGTGTGAGTTGGTGAACCATGATAGTCCACTGGCTTGCCATGCTGTGTGAGATGGTGAACCATGATAGTCCACTGGCTTGCCATGCTGTGTGAGTTGGTGAACCATGATAGTCCACTGGCTTGCCATGCTGTGTTGTGAGATGGTGAACCATGATAGTCCACTGGCTTGCCATGCTGTGTGAGATGGTGAACCATGATAGTCCACTGGCTTGCCATGTTGTGTGAGATGGTGAACCATGATAGTCCACTGGCTTGCCATGTTGTGTGAGATGGTGAACCATGATAGTCCATTGGCTTGCCATGTTGTGTGAGATGGTGAACCATGATAGTTAGTCCACTGGCTTGCCATGCTGTGTTATGAGATGGTGAACCATGATAGTCTACTGGCTTGCCATGTTGTGTTATGAGATGGTGAACCATGGTAGTCCACTGGCTTGCCATGTTGTGTTGTGAGATGGTGAACCATGATAGTCCACTGGCTTGCCATGTTGTGTTGTGAGATGGTGAACCATGATAGTCCACTGGCTTGCCATGCTGTGTTATGAGATGGTGAACCATGGTAGTCCACTGGCTTGCCATGTTGTGTGAGATGGTGAACCATGATAGTCCACTGGCTTGCCATGTGTGAGATGGTGAATCATGATAGTCCACTGGCTTGCCATGCTGTGTTGTGGACTCCAGCCCATGTTTGATAGAGGTTATTGTCTGACTGCATTGTCTCTGGTGTTAAAGTTCTGTCAAATGAATGAACACCAGAGATTTGCCTAAGACCAGGAAGGTCTCATTAATGATGTGCAATTGGATGATCTTTATGACTAGTGAACTACTCACATTGTTTTCCCTGTTCTACATGTAGACAGTTTGTGTATTTTTCTAAAATGCATTTCACTACTGTTAATACAAATAACAATTGATGACTACTTATTTTGTGTCTGGTAATCTTAGATCTCCCAGACACAGAGGGAGTTGTGTCTATGTTCCGTCGGCGAGCCCTGGACACGAAGGTTATAGTCAGGAAGTCAGCCTTACACGCTCTGCAGAATGTCATTCATTTCGAGGCTCCTGTTTACCAGACTCAGGTGATAAATTACGTTTCAGCCATTATGTCTACATTACATATGTCCATTGTTGAGTCATTCAGTTTGTCTCCTTTTCTTCTTCAACCATCTCTCTGCCTCGCCACCCCCACCATTCCATTCATTTCCAGTTACTCAGAGGCAGGTGACAATGTTGAAGATTCAGACCAGTTGGTACTTGAGGAGTGACGTGATCAATATCACACCATACACCTGCACTTCTCTAAACATTTCCTGGTGCCTGTTTTAGTCTGGATTGACCCAGGAGACCAGGTCAATGTTACTGTGCTGTCAGGCAAGCATGCTGGCCACTGTTGATGTAGTTCACCTTGTACTTTATGCAGTCAGTAGCAATTGTAAAAAGATGTTTGTAGTCATGAACCAATGACATGCTTTGTGTAGAGGTAATATCTGCTGATATACTTTATTGTATACATGTATCATATCACATTGTCATTTGTTACAGCTACAGTAACTAGTTTTCCCCGCATATAATTTCCTGTAGGATCTAGGCATTCTACAAGAGAGGTGTGCTGATCCGGCTCTGTCCGTGAGAAAGCAGGCTGTACAGTCATTGTTTGAGCTTCTCCAGGCTTTTCCTACAGACACACAAATTCAGAAGTAGGTAGCTAATGACAGCTGTTTAGTCTTACCAGATATTTCTTGCTATCTTAAAAATTAAATTTCATATGTAGTAATGTATATAACAAAGCTTTTAATTTTGGCACCAGCCATTTTGTTTACAAAATATCAGAATCATAAACTGGATTGTTTCCATTTTTATTTTGTCTCTTAAATTTATCATGATGATCCCTGAAAACAACTTATAGTCTTTTTGAAGTGCTTGTGTGACTTTAAAAGTCGCTTAAAAGTCGACAGGATTGACTTCATTGCATTGGGTTTTTATCCCGTATGGCTCAGTCTCTTTCCGTAGCGCAGAAAGTGTTGCACAAAGCACAAACTCCGTAGTTCCAGTGACGACCCTCTGGATTTTCCAAAAATGCACCTGTGAACCAAAGGATGCGGCCAGGAATCGAACCCACAACTTTCGGAGCCCAAGGCACACTGCTTGACCACTTCACCACGGAGACTCCTATTGTGTGACTGTAGTCTTCCAACTTTCTTAACTCTTTCAGTACCAGTCAACTTGCCATGCGGTTGTTGGTTACTCTATACATGGTAAACATATCTTTGTTTCTTCTATTCTATTGATGCATTCTATCACAGTCTTTACTTTCACTCCTTCTGTCCATTATGCTGTGACATTGATCCATTCTATCACATCGGTAACTTCTGTTACATTGATCCATTCTATCACATCGGTAACTTCTGTCCCATTCTTCTGTGACATTGATCCATTCTATCACATTGGTAACTTCTGTGACATTGATCCATTCTATCACATTGGTAACTTCTGTTACATTGATCCATTCTATCACATCGGTAACTTCTGTTACATTGATCTATTCTATCACATTGGTAACTTCTGTCCCATTCTTCTGTGACATTGATCCATTCTATCACATCGGTAACTTCTGTGACATTGATCCATTCTATCACATTGGTAACTTCTGTCCCATTCTTCTGTGACATTGATCCATTCTATCACATTGATTACTTCGGTCCCATTCTTCTGTGACATTGATCCATTCTATCACATTGATTACTTCGGTCCCATTCTTCTGTGACATTGATCCATTCTATCACATTGATTACTTCGGTCCCATTCTTCTGTGACATTGATCCATTCTATCACATTGATTACTTCGGTCCCATTCTTCTGTGACATTGATCCATTCTATCACATTGATTACTTCGGTCCCATTCTTCTGTGACATTGATCCATTCTATCACATTGATTACTTCGGTCCCATTCTTCTGTGACATTGATCCATTCTATCACATTGATTACTTCGGTCCCATTCTTCTGTGACATTGATCCATTCTATCACATTGATTACTTCGGTCCCATTCTTCTGTGACATTGATCCATTCTATCACATTGATTACTTCGGTCCCATTCTTCTGTGACATTGATCCATTCTATCACATTGGTAACTTCTGTCCCATTCTTCTGTGACATTGATCCATTCTATCACATCGGTAACTTCTGTTACATTGATCCATTCTATCACATTGGTAACTTCGGTCCCATTCTTCTGTGACATTGATCCATTCTATCACATTGATTACTTCGGTCCCATTCTTCTGTGACATTGATCCATTCTATCACATTGATTACTTCGGTCCCATTCTTCTGTGACATTGATCCATTCTATCACATTGATTACTTCGGTCCCATTCTTCTGTGACATTGATCCATTCTATCACATTGATTACTTTGGTCCCATTCTTCTGTGACATTGATCCATTCTATCACATTGATTACTTCGGTCCCATTCTTCTGTGACATTGATCCATTCTATCACATTGATTACTTCGGTCCCATTCTTCTGTGACATTGATCCATTCTATCACATTGATTACTTCGGTCCCATTCTTCTGTGACATTGATCCATTCTATCACATTGGTAACTTCTGTCCCATTCTTCTGTGACATTGATCCATTCTATCACATCGGTAACTTCTGTTACATTGATCCATTCTATCACATTGGTAACTTCGGTCCCATTCTTCTGTGACATTGATCCATTCTATCACATTGATTACTTCGGTCCCATTCTTCTGTGACATTGATCCATTCTATCACATTGATTACTTCGGTCCCATTCTTCTGTGACATTGATCCATTCTATCACATTGATTACTTTGGTCCCATTCTTCTGTGACATTGATCCATTCTATCACATTGATTACTTTGGTCCCATTCTTCTGTGACATTGATCCATTCTATCACATTGATTACTTTGGTCCCATTCTTCTGTGACATTGATCCATTCTATCACATTGATTACTTTGGTCCCATTCTTCTGTGACATTGATCCATTCTATCACATTGGTAACTTCGGTCCCATTCTTCTGTGACATTGATCCATTCTATCACATTGATTACTTTGGTCCCATTCTTCTGTGACATTGATCCATTCTATCACATTGATTACTTTGGTCCCATTCTTCTGTGACATTGATCCATTCTATCACATTGATTACTTTGGTCCCATTCTTCTGTGACATTGATCCATTCTATCACATTGATTACTTCGGTCCCATTCTTCTGTGACATTGATCCATTCTATCACATTGATTACTTTGGTCCCATTCTTCTGTGACATTGATCCATTCTATCACATTGATTACTTCGGTCCCATTCTTCTGTGACATTGATCCATTCTATCACATTGATTACTTCGGTCCCATTCTTCTGTGACATTGATCCATTCTATCACATTGATTACTTTGGTCCCATTCTTCTGTGACATTGATCCATTCTATCACATTGATTACTTTGGTCCCATTCTTCTGTGACATTGATCCATTCTATCACATTGATTACTTTGGTCCCATTCTTCTGTGACATTGATCCATTCTATCACATTGATTACTTTGGTCCCATTCTTCTGTGACATTGATCCATTCTATCACATTGATTACTTCGGTCCCATTCTTCTGTGACATTGATCCATTCTATCACATTGATTACTTTGGTCCCATTCTTCTGTGACATTGATCCATTCTATCACATTGATTACTTTGGTCCCATTCTTCTGTGACATTGATCCATTCTATCACATTGATTACTTCGGTCCCATTCTTCTGTGACATTGATCCATTCTATCACATTGATTACTTTGGTCCCATTCTTCTGTGACATTGATCCATTCTATCACATTGATTACTTTGGTCCCATTCTTCTGTGACATTGATCCATTCTATCACATTGATTACTTCGGTCCCATTCTTCTGTGACATTGATCCATTCTATCACATTGATTACTTTGGTCCCATTCTTCTGTGACATTGATCCATTCTATCACATTGATTACTTTGGTCCCATTCTTCTGTGACATTGATCCATTCTATCACATTGATTACTTTGGTCCCATTCTTCTGTGACATTGATCCATTCTATCACATTGATTACTTTGGTCCCATTCTTCTGTGACATTGATCCATTCTATCACATTGATTACTTTGGTCCCATTCTTCTGTGACATTGATCCATTCTATCACATTGGTTACCCTAACTCCTGTCCCATAGTTGTAATCTTATAACCATAAAGACTCCAAGATTGTACTCTGAGGTACACAGACTCTGGGACAGTCAGTCTTCAAGTCACCACTGCATGGGGTTGAACAAGTTAGTTGTTTCTATTATAAAATTTACCATAAGTGATTACACGAAGGCTTTTCATAAAGTAAGACATGTCAACATGATAAAGATGCTTGCAGATCTAAAAATTGATGGGAAAGACCTTAGACTTGTGGAAAGCATATATTGGAAAAAAGCTGCCATAAGGATTGATAATGAAGTAGGTCAATATCAGCCTAATAAGAGAAGTGTTCGACAGGGATATGTAATGTCTCTAGATTTTTTTCCCCAAATAGTGAAAATATGTTTAGAAGATATGAGAGGAATCGCCATTGGGGGGGGGGTATAACATTAGATATGCCGATAATACAGTATTGATTGCAGACAATGAACAGGATTTGCAACATTTAGTAGATACGGTTATTGTACATAGTGAACAACAAGGGTTCGAATAAATTGTAAGAAGACAGATTAGGGTCGTTTCTAAGAAGAAAGAAATACCACAATGTAATTTAAGGATAAATAGGAATATTCTTAAACAAGTGAATCAGTACAACTATCTTGAAAAAGTTATCTGATGGGAGGTACCTTGAAGAGATTATAACAAGAATTGCTATGGTAAAGGTAGCCTTTTGTTACATTGAAAACATATTGACTAATAAAAAGACGTTAATTGCATTGAGATGTTGAAGTGTTACATAGAACCTGTACTTTTGTATGGATGTGAAGTGGGGACAATGAGCAGACAATCTGAAAAACATCTAATGGCATTTTAGATGTGGTTTCTGAGGACAATGCAAAGATTACCATGGACAGGCAGAAAAACCAATGAGCAAGTCCTACAAGAAGCAAATGAAAACTGTAAACTGATTAGAGAAATTAGATGTATACAAATTGTTTTGGGCATGTGAGAAGAAATAAACTAGTGAACGTGGGGACAACTGGCAAGAACAAGGGGAAGGCAGAGAAGTAAATATCTGGATGGCTTAACCACATGGCATGGTCCAGACAAGAATACAGAGCTGATACACGACACTAGTGATTCCACTTTTGCCATCAAGTGTTGTGGGGAGGAATAATTTGTGCTCCAGCGCCTGATGGGCGGCACTGGATAGTGTCATTCCTTGTGATTGTGCAATGTCTTTGTTGTTGTCAATCCATTTTCTTGGACGTCCTCTAGGTCTCGTTGCAGATGATCTTTGATGGAAGGCCAGTGATGGTAGTTGCTGATGTTGCATTCTATCGACATGCCCAAACCACTTGATCTTCTGTCTTTCAATAAATGTGGCACAAGGTGTTGATCCCACAGTCTGTCTGATAATAGCATTTCTTACTCTGTCTCAAATTGTTAAGTTTGCAGCTCTCCTCAGGCATCTCATCTCGCAGGTGTTGATTTTGCGAAAGTGTGATTTGGAAAAAGTCCAAATTTGAGATTGGTAGCATAGGGTTGGTGTGAATATGCTGTTTGTTATCTGTCGTTTTGCGGACATTGGTATATTTGGATGTTTCAGTAAGGGTGATAGTTGATATGTAAGTTCACTAGTTTTTTGACATCTGATTTTGATTTCTCAGTCCAATCTGCCATCTTCTGTGATCATACTTCCAAGATATTTGAATTCTTTAACTTGTTTCAGAGTTGTGCTATTTATCTGTATACTTAGTGGACAAGACGATCTGCTAACTTGTATTACTTCGGTTTTGGCTGTATTTATACTCACATTGTATCTGCTGCATGTTGAACTCAGATTATTATGATTTTGTAGTCTGCCCTCATCGCTGTAAAACAGGCACTGATCTTCTGCAAATAGAAGTTCATTTATTCCCTGTAGATCAGTTGTTTCATCTGGAGTAAAGAGTTCTAAATTTTCTGAATCTGTTCTGTCAAGGCTTGCTTCTTTGGATATTCTATCCATGTAGATATTAAATAGCAGAGAAGAGAGCACACATCCCTGTCTCACTCCTGTATTGACCGCGAACATATCTGATATACCTTCTTATTTTCTTACTGCACTTTGGCTCGAGTGGAACATGGCTATGATGTTTTCTAGCAATTGTCCTTGTATCCCATAGTCTTCAAGGATGGTCCATAATGTGTATCTGTCTACTCTATCGAAAGCCTTTTCCTGGTCTAAGTGTAAATAGTGCATCAGTGCAACTTTTACCGTTAGTTAGTCGACAGATCATCCTCGTTGCACATCGAACCATTCAGTCCATAAGTGCTCGGATCCCCCCCCCCCCCCCCCCCCAGCAAATCCCGACGCCAGTTCTGTGTTGGTTTATCAATCTTCTTTGGCTTCCTGCGTAGTGTTCTTGTTTGGCCACCCCTCTTTTAATTTGCTGCTCTAGCAGTCTGGCCATTGTTGTAGATTCACAGTCATCACTTGGTTCTCGCAAAAGTCTCACTTCACGTAGAGCATTCAGAATGTCAGCCTGGTCCATGGCGCGTCCGCCCTCCACAGTAGCCTCACCTGCGAGCTTGTCAGCCCGCTCATTTCCTTGTACTCCCGCATGCCCTGGCACGAAGATGAAACTATGAAATCTTTGCCAGCCGAGACCGCTTCAGAGACAGCAACCATTCTCTTCGGATCGACCCCTCCTCTATCCTCTTAATCATGTTCATTGAGTCGCCAAGGAAACAAGCCCTAGTGAATGTCTGTGTCTCGAGCCATGTTATTGCTTTACTTACTGCCATGACTTCCATGGTCAGGCTACTTGTGGTTTCAGTGAAAGCACCAGAGTCCTCCTTCACAATTCTCCCTCCGGCCCGAGCTGTAAAGGCCCACGAGCTTCTCACATGTCGGACGACCGACCCATCTGTGTAGATGACCGCGTCACCGTCTAGCGAATTCTCGAAAATCAACGCTTGTACTTCAGCCTCAACAGCAGCCGGATTTTCTTGTCTGCATTTTCTATCTAGTTGGATGCAAACTGAAAAGGATGTGCAGAAGTCTGTTGGCACTTGCACCCACTCATCGCCAGGTTCTAAGTCCTCAAGTGAACACACCTGTTGAAGAATGTCTTCGGCTTGACCCATCCACGACCGTCCTCTTTTTAACCTGCTGCCCTTCACCTTCATAATTTCACTATGCAGTGGATGTTGTGTGTTTGCGTTAATTCTGAGGTAGGCGCAATACAAGTTTGCAGGGAACTTTTACCTTTCCAAAAACCAAATTGTACTTTGCTTAACTGTTGTTCGACTTTGGGTCTAGCTCTTTGTTCCAGTAGTTTTGCGTACATTTTCCCTATATGGCTCAGGAGTGATATACCCCTGTATGTTTCGCACTCTCTCATATTGCCTTTCTTTTTTCCATATTGGTACTATTATTGCCTGCTGCCAATCACCTGGGACTTTTCTTTCTTCCCATGCTATATTAAAACTAATTATTAACTCCTGTTTCCCCACAGGCCTGAATAGCTTCTGTGGTTATTCCATCTGGACCCGGTGATTGGTTTTTAGGACTTTTCTATATAACTGCTTTGACTTCTGCAGGGATGAAATTTGGTTCTTGTTGTCCATGGCTTTTAGCCACAAAAGTGAGGTTTTCTGTTATTATCTGTGGGGTTCAGTGGTTCTTGAAAGTATTGAGCCTGCCTTGCTAGTCTTTGTTGTGGATTAAATATCGGTATATCTCTTTTGCTGTTTATGATGGTGGTTGGGTTGTAGCATGCATCTCTGTTTCTCATTGTATCGATATGTTTATAAAATTCTCTTGGGTAGTCTTTGCTAAGGGTCACATCTGTTCACCGTGTATTCTCCAGGTTTCATGTTAGATGCTCTAATTGTTCGTTTAGCATTTCGTCGTGCTATTCTATAAGTAACATAGTCTTGTTCAGATTTAGTTGTGATCCATTTTTTGAACGCTACCTTCTTTTTGAATATGCTATCTTTAATTTCATTGTTCCACCAAGCTGTTCTTAATCTTTTGTCCTGCCCTACTTTTTTGGTTCCAAGTTTATTTTCCAGTGTGTCGAGCATTGAAGCCTTGAAAATTTTCCATTCCTTATCCACGCTTGAGTAGTCATCATGACCGCCCACTCTTATCTACATGGCACACGATTATGATGACTATAAGTGACTTTAAAAAGCATGCTTTTAAAATTTTAACAAAATTAATTGTTGTATACTTTTCAATGGAACTTGGTTTGTATTTAAGTGTGGTGAACACATGTTTAAAAATGTTGTAGAATTTTGTGAATGAAACCTTGATAGTGTCACCCAATTTTAAAAAAATCATTATAAATATGTTCAATTTCTATATTTCATTGTATGTATATATTTACCATATTTTATCCCATGTGACAATGATGGTTGAAAGCTAATGCACTCTCTCGGAAAATGTCTAAAGACTGCCACACTTCAGCATTTTTAGTTTGGTAACGTTTTATTTTACCATGTTTAGTTGGAAACTCACATCACTATACAACCACTCCAATGTTTATTTGTATTTCAAGAACACCCACAAAGCAACTGTATATATTTACAAGTTTTACATTGCTTAAGGACTTCGTTAGCACTCAGTTTTAGCTCAAATTTCATGCTTAAAATAAAGTGGCCAGGCTGTGGATATTTTATTCTTGCCCTTGACATATTCCTCATCTGTTGTCTTTGAAAGAGTCTGGTTGACATTTCAGGGCCTGGGTGTTTGGCTTGTTGCCCCAGGTGATGGACAGAGAGACTTCCGTTCAAGAGAAGTGCTTTGATCTCCTGGAAGAAGTCATTTTGCAGAATCTGAAACCTGTTGGCAAGTATGTGTAAATTGTATTTGCCGTTTCTTGTCTGATCACTGGAACACAACCGGGGTCAACAAATACACTTCCTGTTGACACATTTAACATAGAAACCCTTCCTGTTGACACATTTAACATAGAAACCCTTCCTGTTGACACATTTAAAATAGAAACCCTTCCTGTTGACACATTTAACATAGAAACCCTTACTGTTGACACATTTAATATGGAAACCCTTCCTGTTGACACATTTAACATAGAAACCCTTCCTGTTGACACATTTAAAATAGAAACCCTTCCTGTTGACACATTTAACATAGAAACCCTTACTGTTGACACATTTAAAATAAAAACCCTTACTGTTGACACACTTAACATAGAAACCCTTCCTGTTGACACATTTAACATAGAAACCCTTACTGTTGACACATTTAACATAGAAACCCTTACTGTTGACACATTTAACATAGAAATCCTTACTGTTGACACATTTAACATAGAAACCCTTACTGTTGACACATTTAACATAGAAACCCTTCCTGTTGACACATTTAACATAGAAACCCTTCCTGTTGACACATTTAAAATAGAAACCCTTACTGTTGACACATTTAACATAGAAACCCTTACTGTTGACACATTTAACATGGAAACCCTTCCTGTTGACACATTTAACATAGAAACCCTTCCTGTTGACACATTTAACATAGAAACCCTTACTGTTGACACATTTAACATAGAAACCCTTACTGTTGACACATTTAACATAGAAACCCTTACTGTTGACACATTTAACATGGAAACCCTTCCTGTTGACACATTTAACATAGAAACCCTTCCTGTTGACACATTTAACATAGAAACCCTTACTGTTGACACATTTAACATAGAAACCCTTACTGTTGACACATTTAACATAGAAACCCTTACTGTTGACACATTTAACATGGAAACCCTTCCTGTTGACACATTTAACATAGAAACCCTTACTGTTGACACATTTAACATAGAAACCCTTACTGTTGACACATTTAACATAGAAACCCTTACTGTTGACACATTTAACATAGAAACCCTTACTGTTGACACACTTAACATAGAAACCCTTCCTGTTGACACATTTAACATAGAAACCCTTACTGTTGACACACTTAACATAGAAACCCTTACTGTTGACACATTTAACATAGAAACCCTTACTGTTGACACATTTAACATAGAAACCCTTACTGTTGACACATTTAACATAGAAACCCTTACTGTTGACACATTTAACATAGAAACCCTTACTGTTGACACATTTAACATAGAAACCCTTACTGTTGACACATTTAACATAGAAACCCTTACTGTTGACACATTTAACATAGAAACCCTTACTGTTGACACATTTAACATAGAAACCCTTCCTGTTGACACATTTAACATAGAAACCCTTCCTGTTGACACATTTAACATAGAAACCCTTCCTGTTGACACATTTAACATAGAAACCCTTACTGTTGACACATTTAAAATAGAAACCCTTACTGTTGACACATTTAACATAGAAACCCTTCCTGTTGACACATTTAACATAGAAACCCTTACTGTTGACACATTTAACATGGAAACCCTTCCTGTTGACACATTTAACATGGAAACCCTTCCTGTTGACACATTTAACATAGAAACCCTTACTGTTGACACATTTAACATAGAAACCCTTACTGTTGACACATTTAACATAGAAACCCTTACTGTTGACACATTTAACATGGAAACCCTTCCTGTTGACACATTTAACATAGAAACCCTTCCTGTTGACACATTTAACATAGAAACCCTTCCTGTTGACACATTTAACATAGAAACCCTTACTGTTGACACATTTAACATAGAAACCCTTACTGTTGACACATTTAACATAGAAACCCTTACTGTTGACACATTTAACATGGAAACCCTTCCTGTTGACACATTTAACATAGAAACCCTTACTGTTGACACATTTAACATAGAAACCCTTACTGTTGACACATTTAACATGGAAACCCTTCCTGTTGACACATTTAAAATAGAAACCCTTCCTGTTGACACATTTAACATAGAAACCCTTACTGTTGACACATTTAACATAGAAACCCTTACTGTTGACACATTTAACATAGAAACCCTTACTGTTGACACATTTAACATAGAAACCCTTACTGTTGACACATTTAACATAGAAACCCTTACTGTTGACACATTTAACATAGAAACCCTTACTGTTGACACATTTAACATAGAAACCCTTACTGTTGACACATTTAACATAGAAACCCTTACTGTTGACACATTTAACATAGAAACCCTTACTGTTGACACATTTAACATAGAAACCCTTACTGTTGACACATTTAACATAGAAACCCTTCCTGTTGACACATTTAACATAGAAACCCTTACTGTTGACACATTTAACATAGAAACCCTTACTGTTGACACATTTAACATAGAAACCCTTACTGTTGACACATTTAACATAGAAACCCTTACTGTTGACACATTTAACATAGAAACCCTTACTGTTGACACATTTAACATAGAAACCCTTCCTGTTGACACATTTAACATAGAAACCCTTCCTGTTGACACATTTAACATAGAAACCCTTCCTGTTGACACATTTAACATAGAAACCCTTCCTGTTGACACATTTAACATAGAAACCCTTCCTGTTGACACATTTAACATAGAAACCCTTACTGTTGACACATTTAAAATAGAAACCCTTACTGTTGACACATTTAACATAGAAACCCTTCCTGTTGACACATTAAACATAGAAACCCTTACTGTTGACACATTTAACATAGAAACCCTTACTGTTGACACATTTAAAATAGAAACCCTTACTGTTGACACACTTAACATAGAAACCCTTCCTGTTGACACATTTAACATAGAAACCCTTCCTGTTGACACATTTAACATAGAAACCCTTACTGTTGACACATTTAAAATAGAAACCCTTACTGTTGACACATTTAACATAGAAACCCTTCCTGTTGACACATTAAACATAGAAACCCTTACTGTTGACACATTTAACATAGAAACCCTTACTGTTGACACATTTAACATAGAAACCCTTACTGTTGACACATTTAACATAGAAACCCTTCCTGTTGACACATTTAAAACAAACACCAGAAAATAGTTTTGTCTCAGCTGGTTTATATTTTGTGTGATTTTCAGACAACCCCAGAACCTCAGATCAGTGACTTTTTTTTTTGTAATTTAAACATACAGCATCTTTGTGTTTTTGTGTGTTTTGATGAAGGCTTTCTAGCCACAGTGTCTATTCTGTCAGTTGTGATTGTCTTCTTGTAAAGCTGTCTAATTTCACTTTACATGTTTGTTGATTTACTCATAGAGATGTTAGAATATCATAGCTCATGTTCCATGTTTCCATCCCTTGGTAGATGAGTTTGTGTGTATCCATCACTCTGAAGCTGGATATGTTACCAAGTGCAGAACAGAAAAGAGACATAAACCTGCCTCCATCAAGGTAGACTGAACAAAAACTAGGGAAGTGAAACCACACAAAGATGCCTGTAGATGTAAGATGCACAAGGTCACAGGCATGACAGAATGGTCCAACACAATTCAACCTTTGATGCTAGTGTGGGGAGCATGGCATTCAGACTTGATTTATTTGGTTGTTTTTGGTTTTGAGGTTTGAAGATTGAGCACAACCCACTACTGGCAACGCTGATTGTATTCCGGTACAATTCTTGGTACAGACCTTTTGTCTGTGCAGCAGTAGCCAGTTTCAGTCATAGCTCAATATGGAGTGATCTACCCTTGAAGCACAGGAATATCTTTAAGCATGTAACTGATATTCCATTAGATTTTATCTTGTATCCTCTGCCTGTTGTATTTTGAGTCACATGTCCTACAATTATACTGAATGTAATCATAATAATAAGGGATTACGGGTGCAGTTCGTAATCCCCCATACTGCATTTGAAACGCAGTTGTGGCCAATTTGGCAGCAGACCACCTTGCGTTGTTTTTTTAATAAAATGGTATGGGTGCCGGTCATTCAGAAGCAATGGCAAACTACTGAATGTAAACTTGCCAAGAGATCACGAACAGCCAAAAACATGCTGGGGATGGCTGTGACAGCCTGTAAAGAATATGCAGCTAACATATAACAATCGTAATAATGACATGCATTCTTTTGTACCTGTCGTGAATAATCTGTACTTGTTTTGAAATACTGTATTCAGTTTATATTTTCTATTTCAGGACTTCAGACTCCAGTATAGAATGGGAGTTGCTGAACATTATAGCTGACGAAAACTCAGAGAAATTGAGGTGAGCTATATCTGTAGAACATGTTCTGTTGAATCTGTACTTACAATGTTTTGCTGACCATCTTTTTTCTTCTCATCTGTAGTCATTGAATGTCAGCAGTTGTGTCCTGAGATGAATAAATACAAATTCAGGTTACCAAGGGCAACATTTGACTGGTCGACAATGTCACTTACCAAGGTTCCTTAAAACAACTATTCACCAAGGTGTGGCACAGAGGCAAACAAAGAAATCCTGGGCTGACCACACATCTAGTGGTGTATTGCTAAAAGGGTAGTTGCCTATTCTTTTCTGGGCGTCGCAGCCAACCCCAGCATTTTTGGCTGTTTGTGATTTCTTGGCAAGTTTCAGTAAAAGCAGTCTGCTTACAAATTGCCTGCGGCTGTGTGGGATTGCGAATTGTGTTTGTAACCCCTATGCCACATCACCAGCTAAGGCAGTAACAAATGTCTTCTACTGTGCTTGACCTACAGCCAACATTCTAAGTATCCTCTCATAATGACATCATCTCAGTGACTGTGCTTGACCTACAGCCAACATTCTAAGTATCCTCTCATAATGGCATCTCAGTGACTGCTTGACCTACAGTCAACATTCTAAGTATCCTCTCATAATGACATCTCAGTGACTGCTTGACCTACAGCCAACATTCTAAGTATCCTCTCATAATGACATCATCTCAGTGACTGTGCTTGACCTACAGCCAACATTCTAAGTATCCTCTCATAATGACATCATCTCAGTGACTGTGCTTGACCTACAGCCAACATTCTAAGTATCCTCTCATAATGACATCTCAGTGACTGCATTTTTAATTCCTCTGTCACTTGTCTTCTGCAATCTGTGCAATAATGTTTCTGGTGATGGTACCTGGACCTTGTCTCAGGATGTAGTCAGGCCAGTTTCAGTATTCAGCACTTATTAACAGTGTTATTTTCTACTTGGTTTGCACCATGTTAGCAGCTTTTAAAAATTGTTTTGGCCAGGGGGTTCTGAGAATTCCCAAGCTTGCGTGGAAAGTTGGATGGTTGTAGAGTATTTATTTAGACCAATGGTTCTCAAAGTGTTTCTGTGACCCATACTCTCATAATGAACATTTTGTTATATTTTTGTTGTTGATCATCATTACATTTGAAATGTTTTAAAACGTAAACTTTTAGAGTGGCTTTCTTCATGGCATAGAGCAGAGGGACTTGACAGTATGATCTGGAAACAGCCAGAAAGTATACAGCTGTCATTGTCATCAAGTATCTTGCCATCCAGGTTGACGGTCATGTCTCTCTCTCAGCCTAGCTGTTTTGTGCTGTATACCAATCCATGCAAATGGGCTTCCTGTTACTTCTTTCTCTTCTCCTGGTCTTTTCATGTGTTCTGTGATCATGCTTCTCCGTACCTTGTGATCTTCAATGGCATGTGTTTGTTTGCAGACACACAGGCATGCCATGATACAAACCTCAAGAATTTCCTCTTGTTTTTCGCTATCTTTCTTTCCAGTCACATGTCACACTTTTACTCCTTTTTCCTTTTCTCCTGGTCTTTTCCACTTTGCCTCACAGTAATTGTATAGAAATAGAGTTCTTTTACTTTTAAGACTAACTTGTAGGTGCTTAAAGTAATAGTTCTTTTACTTTTATATCTAACTTGTAGATGCAAAATGTAATTTGCAATTGAAATTAATTTCTTGTCTTGTAACTTGCTGGTAGAGAACTAAATGTATAAAGAAGCTGGCAAGTGAAAGAAATTAGATAGTGAACTATTAGCAATGCTGTAAGTTTAAAACTAACATGTTGAGACAACTTGTTTATTTCCAGGCGGTATTTTCAGAAGGCTTTCCAGTATTGGCACAGGACCAAGAAACTCAGGCCTTCAATGATTGAGGCAGTACAGAGTCATGTCGGCAGTCACAATGATCAGGTCAGTTCAGAGGTGCATGTTACCTAGTACTGTCATGAGCACACATACAATAGATACAGGTAGTTGTTGTAGAACCCCAGCAGTTTGAGTTCTTGTGGAGCCATGGTAGCGTGCTGGTTAGCATACTTGTCTGCCACCCTGGTGGTCATGAGTTCAAAGTCAATGAGGTGGGTTTTAAATAATGTTATGGGTACCAGAACATGTCTAGGGAAGTAAAGGCAGCTGGTATGATATAGACATCAGCCCTTGAGTGCCCATTGGTCTATACAAATACAGGGCTAGGGTCATGTTCCTGGTAGGTCTCCAGACAGCTGGCATGATATAGACATCAGCATCAGCCCTTGAGTGCCCATTGGTCTATATAAATACATGGCTAGGATCATATTCCTGGTACGTCTCCAGACAGCTGGCATGATATAGACATCAGCCCTTGAGTGCCCATTGGTCTATACAAATACATGGCTATGGTCATATTCCTGGTAGGTCTCCAGACAGCTGGCATGATATAGACATCAGCCCTTGAGTGCCCATTGGCCTATACAAATACATGGCTAGGGTCATGTTCCTGGTAGGTCTCCAGACAGCTGGTATGATATAGACATCAGCCCTTGAGTGCCCATTGGCCTATACAAATACATGGCTAGGGTCATATTCCTGGTAGGTCTCCAGACAGCTGGTTTGATGGACATCAGCCCTTGTGTGCCCATTGGTCTATACAAATACATGGCTATGGTCATGTTCCTGGTAGGTCTCAAGATGTGCCGAGTCCTGCATTTTAGTCACCATATACTCAATAACCACTAGGTGTGGAAGAGGGTTCTTGCCTTGTACTTGTTGCAAATTGTAAAAATGTTTCAGAATAAATGATACTTTGATTACTGGATTAATCTGTTTGGTTTTTATTCCCTTCAGGCAGCCTGGATGTTTTTGGCAGAGATTGCAAAGACTCCAGTAAAAATTAAACATGAGGCTGTTCTTAATCATTGGAAGAGTGTCCAGAGTGTCACCGGTAAATAAGTTTGTCTGTTGCAAGTTGTGAATATAGCTGACATTTACTGCTTACATATGTTTGTCTGTAACAAGTTGTGAATACAGCTGACATTTACTGCTTACATAAGTTGTCTGTAGCAAGTTGTGAATACAGCTGACATTTACTGCTTACATAAGTTTGTTGCAAGTTGTGAATATAGCTGACATTTACTGCTTACATATGTTTGTCTGTAACAAGTTGTGAATATAGCTGACATTTACTGCTTACATAAGTTGTCTGTAGCAAGTTGTGAATACAGCTGACATTTACTGCTTACATAAGTTTGTCTGTAGCAAATTGTGAATACAGCTGACATTTACTGCTTACATATGTGTGTCTGTAGCAAGTTGTGAATACAGCTGACATTTACTGCTTACATATGTTTGTCTGTAACAAGTTGTGAATATGGCTGCCTATTATTGCTTACAAATTCACATGAATAAAATTTGGTGGAATTGCGGTAACAAGCTGTGAAAATGTAAACAGTATAAAATGACACAAAGTAGTGCAGCTTTACATAACAGAATTACGACACATACAGGATGTTGCGGTGACTAGCTTTCATCAGCAAACAAACACATACACAAAACACAACATATAGTCACGGAGAAGATCTCCGGTGACTACATTAAGATGTGATGAAAGCAATGAAGAGAAAATGACAACTGGAAAAAAATTTTTCTACTAACCTCAGAATTCTAAGCTAGCTGATGAAGGCTAGTTGCCGCAACGTCCTGTATGTGTTGTAATTCTGTTATGTAAAGCTGCACTACTTGTGTCATTTTATATTGTTCTTACAATTCACAGATACTAAAGTAGAAAATACAGTGTTTCCCTTGTGTGACTTAATGATAATGTACTGTCTTCTATAAACACATTCATTGAAAGATATCTTCTTAATATAAGAGAGAATGAAGATTAAATATTTGTGCATCTGGTAACAGGAATGAAGCATAAGTTGTATGGTATGATTCCATGTTTCAGATGATGCTGCATGCTCCAAGTGGAGCAATGTGTTAGCTGTCCTGGGGACCACAGCCAAGTCCATTCCACAGACTGTTGTACACCAAGTGTTAGGTTAGTGTCTTCTTTCTCACATTTATGCTCCATTCTGACCCCTTCAAGCCACTCTCTATTTATTTGTATAATTTCCTTCTGTCTCAAACATACTGTAAAGTATATATTACAATTGTGCAAACCACATATTTTGTGTTATATCTCACCATAGTCCCCCTGCCCAGCAACAAACTTGGTCCACCTGTCCACTAACTTGTTGATACCTTCTAAGAAACATTTTTGGGGTGTGGTCTTAAACCAGTTTTGCACTGCTTCTATCGTTGTCTCATCTGCAAACATCTGAGTCCGCGAAGGGTTCAAACAAGAGAAAGTCCAGTGGCACCAAATCTGGACTTTATGCTGGATGTTTCAAGACCTCAAATTTCAGAGCATGGGATGTATCCACTGTGTTCACAGTCGTATGATGGGGGCATTGTTGTGAAGCAACAATACTACTTTTGAGAGAAGTCTCCAGCATTTTTATTGTATCTCGGGTTTCATTTTGTTCACTAGAATGCCACTGTATCAAGCACTAATCACAGTTTCGGGCCTTTCCTGGAAATGTACCAATAAAGGGCCCTTGATATCCCCGAAAGATGGACATCATGGCTTTCCCAGTGGATTCATCAGTGATGTTTTGTCTTCCAATTTGAAATCTTTGTACCACATGTATTTAAAACTCAAAAGTGGCAAATAGTCATGTGCTCTTTTGAATTGGTGCAGTAGACAGTAGGTCACATACTCCAAGACTCAAAATACGACATATCTAGGAAAACCTACTGGCCTGGAGAAACATCAGTGGAAGATAAACTAAATGGATCACTGAGTAAACTAAAAAAAGACAGTGAAGTTCATACAAGAGACAACATTGCAATTACCCATTCATACATTCTGCCCTGACTAATCCAACTTAGGTGAACCGTCCTTAGTGAACCATCATTCTTCTATAGATTTCACCCTCTGACCACAAAAAAAAATAAAACTAATAACCCCGCTTTGTTCTCCAACGGTGCAAGTCGATAGGCAGCCATTTTGTTATCACTATTGTGCAAGCGCTAACTACTCGATCCTAATTGCATGGAGCGTTCCCCCAGAGAGAGAAAGAGTGTGGGTGGGGGTGGATGGATGAAGAGAGAGAGAGAGAGCACGGTGTGTTTACCTCTTGTAGGAGGTATGTGTTTATAACCACTATTTTTAAAAATGAGCGCATAACTTTCAAGTAGCTGAATACACAGGAAGTGGCTACTGGGGAAGCCAGATTTTCTTAAATATGCTCTCACCAAATATAAAATGTAAGAGAACACAATACATGATGGCTGGGATTCACAGGGAAGGACACAACACACATTACACATCATTACTTGGAAAGATATTCTGGATACCAGTTCCTGCAGACACTTTCTAAACATTATTGTTGCCTCGTGTTGTAATAATGCCAGAACCCTTTTACGTCATGAGAAGTAGGTGATCCAGTGGCACACGAGGTATAATTTTTTTATTATTAAACTGCTTGAATTTTCTCAAATAAATCTCTGGTATTCATTTAAGTTAATTTCAATCCCAGTGTCCCGTGCCTGGGGCACTCCCATGCACAATCGGGTATCAAATCTGAGACCATTCTTTGTAGGTGAATGTGCTAACTTGTAAACTAGCGTGACCCTGTCTTGGTGTTGGTGCAGTACTCATACACCAAATGGCTACCGATTTCTCTAACATCGTTGCTTAGGCTTCCTGTGAACATATGCTGCATTAATCACTCTTAGACACTATTGTGGGATGTTCTTGTCACTTGTGCTCACATCATTGCCAGTATTTTGATTTATTTGCAGATGACTTGACACAGAGGCTCCACCAGTTTTCCTACCCTCCTCCTCTAATTGCTGGCATGGTCAATTGTGTTTCCAAGGTATTTACTAATTATTTCTCTCTCTCTCTCTCTCTCTCTCTCTCTCTCTCTCTCTCTCTCTCTCTCTCTCTCTCTCTCTCTCTCTCTCTCTCTCTCTCTCTCTCTCTCTCTCTTTCTCTCTCTCTCTCTCTCTTTCTCTCTCTCTCTCTCTTTCTCTCTCTCTCTCTCTCTCTCTTTCTCTCTCTCTCTCTCTTTCTCTCTCTCTCTCTCTCTCTTCTCTCTCTCTCTGTCTGTCTGTCTGTAAGTCTCTTTACCCCTTTCTCTCCATTGTGTCTGTTTCCCAGGCACATAGACATCTTGGTCAGTATGATGCCTTCCCAGGATCAGGGAGATAAAAAGAGAATTGGTATGATGTCTTCCTTGGATACCTCACAAGGAGACAAAAAGATATCTTAGTCAGTTTGATGCCTACCCAGAATACCCGACAAGGAGATGAAATGAGATCTTGGTCAGTATGGCACCTTAAGGATACCATACATGAAGATATGGAGAGAGATGTAAGACAGTATGACACTTCCTAGGATAGCTCAAAGGGAGATGAAGTGAGATCTTGGTTCCCAGGACATCCCACAGGGAGATATATTGAAAGATCCTGGTCAATATGATGTCTTCCTAGGATGCCTCATAGCTTAATGCAGAAATATCTTGGTCAATATGATGCCTGACTCTGACACATCAACATCAGGGAAAATCCTTATGAAAATATAAGAAGTGTCTGGGAAACATTGCATTGAACATGGTAGCCAACGCTGTGATTGAGTGAGCTAGCAAATCTCAGCACTTCAACTGTGTTGAGGGAGAGTTAAGTCAGGGTTGGAACTGATCATGTACGTGTGACTTTGTCTGTGATCAAGCTTGTGTGCAGTCTTCTAACACCAGTGCAGTGTCTGCCTGAATTTGTACTTATTTGAGATATTTATAAATAATGTGAACATTTTGCTGGCTCCGTGGCGAAGAGGTTACGGACGCAGTTTGTAATCCTGCATACCTGCGTTCGAAACACAGCTACGGGCGATTTGGCAGCAGACCGCCTTGTGTTGTATTTTTTTTTTAAATGAATGCCAGTCATTCAGAAAGCAATGGCAAACTACTGAACATAAACTTGGCAAGTGATCACAACAGCAAAAAATGCTGGCCTTGACTGTGAAGGATATGCAACTAACTTTAAAACATTTTGTGCTTTTGTTTACTTAGCATGTGACATGTATGTGGTACTGACCATGTGACCCCTGGCAAACTGTTTCTGTCAGTCAATAATGTGGCACTAACAGCATTCCCCCAGACATGGAGCTGGGGTCATCACATACACAGATGCAGGCTGGGGGAGGGGCAGAGAACTGACAAGTAGATGTGCTTTGATTTCTTGACCTGACTTTGTTAGTTAGGGGGAAGTGGGTGGGGATATGAGTGTCCTGATGATTTGTAGATAGGCTTTGATTAGTTACCTATCCTTTTTATTGTCTAGTTTCATGGTTGTATGGAACTGGAGTCATCTCGTAGACAGATGGAGGCCTGGGGGGAGGAACTGATGGCAGACTGTGATAAATACATATCCAGTGTTGTACTGAACACTCACAGCGGTAAGTCCACTGAAAATCTGTGTTCTGTAACAAAAAGTCCTTTTATTTGTGTGTAGTATGTGAATGATGTGACCATTTCATCATCATTTTCAAGTCTGTATTCTCAAGCTGAAGTCATCTGGTCATTTCTCTCTTCTTCAGAGATGTCCTTGCTTGCCTGTGTTATGTACTTTCCTGGATGTTCTTGCTTGCCTGTGTTATATACTTTATTCGATGTTCTTGCTTGCCTGTGTTATGTACTTTCTTGGATGTTCTTGCCTGTGTTATATACTTTCTTGGATGTTCTTGCTTGCCTGTGTTATGTACTTTCTTGGATGTTCTTGCTTGCCTGTGTTATGTACTTTCTTGGATGTTCTTGCTTGCCTGTGTTATTTACTTTCTTAGATGTCCTTTTAAAAAAAACTTGTTTCCTTGAACCCCAAAAATGTGTTTGTTTGACCCAAAGCAGTTTGCTGCTGTGGGTCTGAGGTGTGATAGTGCCACGACATACTGTAGGCCTGTGAGCATAGAGACAAGTGGCCATAGGCCTGTGAGCATAGAAACATAGGTGGCCAGTCTGTCTCTAACTTTAGCCAGCAACAAGCCCAGGTGTCAAACCTACATCTGGCCATGCTCATGATATTACCTGCCAGTTGGTGATCAACTTGGCTAGCGAGCTTGCCTCCCTGGACTAGGCCTGCAGTATTTTCAGTGTTGCACCTCCATTTCTCATATTGTGATGAAGCCAAGACAGCCAACTTTTTATAATTATAAGTAGTTGTCTATATGCCCATAGGCGACCTTAATTCTTCAGGCTCAAGACCCCCTTGCCATACACTGCGAGGTACTATGTTGGCAGTAAATGACAGTGACAGGCTGAAGACCCCCTTGCCATACATTGTGAGATATTATGTTGGCAGTAAATGACAGTGAATCTTTCAGAGCTTGTGCACTTGATGTTTTTCTGAATATTTCACTCTATGCATTCAACAATAACACCACACGTCAACACCTTCTATTTTATGCAGCATATAAGTATAAACTCCATCACAGAGACCTCTATCATTCCTTTCTAGGACATGTTTCAGCCTCTGTATCTTCTGTATATTCAACATTTATGTAGTAAATCTATGTGTGTGTATATACAACACAAACACTACAACATTGTACCAAATATAGCTTAACATGGTCTATTCTATGACCAGACGCAACAACCCAGGATGTCAGACTTTAAAGCAGCCTGCAGTTATTGTAGAAGTCTACATTTCATGCAGGAAACAAAACTGCAGATACAGGCTGATATTGAGCGAATGAAACGAAGAAGATATGTGTATTATAACCATAGTAATTCACACACAGCATGTAATAATAGAGCTGACAAACTGGCATAGAAAGGAGCTTTAAAAAAGCTTTGAACAGCAATAAACCTAAAAACAAATGGGGGGGAGGGTGGTGTTGTGTTTACAGAAATTTGTTTGCAAATATGAGCCCTGGAGGAGACACAGAAACAGATGTACAAACAAGTCTTGGCCTGACCACAATGCCTATATGTCATCTAGCTAGTAAGGGCTAAGTCAGAGTTTTCTAAACCAACTTACAAGTTAATGCTACTGGTTGAGTTGTACCATCTGTGTGGGCAACTATAAGAGAGATTAGACTTGGCCAGTGCTCTTGCTACTCTATGGTTGGTATTTTGCAACAGAAATTCTTTTCTTTTTTTCCGCGTTTCCATCCTGTTTCAGGATATTGCGGTCAACACCAGCATCTTTCAGCTGTATGTTGATTCCTAGGCTAGATTACGCTCATCAGCACGCCACGACTTTCTGAGCGACCGGCTCCATACTCTCATAAGTCACTGGCGCGACTCGAACCACTTCTAATTCTCGTGCGCTGACGTCAACCACAAGAGTATTCTGGATTAATGGAGAAAGCTGCTAACCCCTTGGCCAGGGAGCTGGCTAACAGAAATTCTGCCAGTTGAAATTGTCTAAACTCATTATATTGTCTAAACTCATTATTTTATTGTATTATTATTTTCGTGGTAAACTGAAGTATCCTGCGTCTGTATTCAGAAATATGATTTATGTTGCATCAGCAGATCATGTGGATGAAGAAGAGTTGATACGATATATGTTCACCCTTGGAGAGGTGTGTCAGCGGTGCCCAACAAGGATGCCAAAACGAGCAGCTCTGCTTATTCAGTCAATTATAGCCGCACCTTGCATTGGTTCTATAGGTAATCATTGAAAATTCTTCAATGTGTGTATTTTCGGTGCATGAAATATGTAGACTAGTTTGTGTTGAATAACTTTAAGACTGTCCTAGTTCTTTAACCAACAGGTCTTGAAAATTTTGGGCATATAAGGAGACAGCTCCTTGTTGAGGTTTATTCTGAACAGAAGAGTGGAGAGCCAGCAAGAGAAAAGTAGCATTATTTGTGGATGGACAACATGAAGAGGTGCTCTAGAAGAAGCCTGTTTGTGGCTTACCTTCAATGTGGACATGACACTGAATGGTGATTCCTATAACAGCATTTGTCAGGCTACCTTGGATGTTTTAATTCAGGGCCCGTTTGCCTGGGATTTAATGTTTGTGTGTATAACCAATGTGTGCTAACAGCAGTGCCTCTGATGACAGCCTGTGGGATCATGGGATCCTGTAATAGATGACAAGTTAGGTCAACATAAGCATTTTTGAGAAGTTAAATGTTTGCAAATGTTCATCACGTTATAGCAGGTATGTGAGCAGCAGATCCATTGCTTCTCTTACACGTATGTTACTGGAACTTGCTAGAACTAAGTTTAAGCCTTATCACACATTATTGAGGGAATACTTTTTAATTATCATATACCAGGGCAAATAGATAGATTGATTGGGTTTAAGGACCCTCTTTTGTGCACAAACTTCCCAGCACTAGTGAAAATCACAAAGATAGGTAGAAGAATTAGTAATGAAGAATTGCTTGCTCAGGACAACCAAGACAAAACAAAGACAGTTATGACATGTGGATACTTTATTGGGTTAACCCTTTACAAGGCATAGCGTCTGATTCCGGCCGATGCGAGAAAACGATCGCAACGGCCGATTCCGGCCGACACTATTATGCATTGTAAAATCGCGATCTCTCGGCTTTCCGACACTTCCGACGGCTACTTTCGCTTTCGCCTACAGCTTGACAACGTGGCCGCCATTTGTAAACGCGATAGTATCAATTTAAACGGACTTTTTAGGACAATTTTTGATAGTTTTCGGGATTTTTACGCTGTTTTTCAAAATGGATTTCGGCGATTCTTCAAGTGATAGCCGAGATTTCGCTAGGTTAATTTTAAATAACATTAAAGGGCACGAAGTTGACTATTAATCGGAGCTAGATATCAGTGCAAAGCGTTACTTTGCATTAGCAGTCGTGAGTCGGACTTTAAAGAAAGTGATTATGATTCTGAAAATGTGTTTGTATATTGCCGTATAGGTGACGGAAAATCACAAACAACATGCCGTATTTCGTAAATATTTGTGTTCATGTATGGATTACCGGCAACAATCACGTGAGTAACATATTCTGCATGCTTTTCCCTTCATTGTGTTGTTTATTTAACTAAAATCGGTTGACTAACACCTTATTTGTGATGTTTTTACTAACGCGACCCGAACTTTTTCCAAACCTGAAAAAATCTTGCCCGTTCAGGGCTACAAAATGGACAAGCGTCTGCCCTGTAAAGGGTTAATCAGTTCCTTTGATGGGATCCCGGCCATTTACTAGGTAGAACATTTCTTGATTGTTTTCTTGTACGAAACTAGAAAATATTTTCCCAAAATGTCAGCAACCAGTATTAGAATAATTAACTACTCAGTGCCCGCAAACAGAAAAAAATTCTTGTGGGGAAACTGAAAAGTCTCATTCATTGAGCAGTTGCACAATAATTAGCAAAAATAAAAGACAAAAGAGTAAATCAAAAGTTGGTGTAGTGCCATGTTGTTACTAGGGTTTGTTTGAATATTAGGCTCATCTCGCTATGGCAAATCTTTTCACTCTGGTTGTGTTTGACTTACTGCAGCACAGAATGTTCGGCCTATTGCTATAGTGAGCCGGTCTTGTAGACGTTGCATTACGTCATCCCCTCGAAAGGTTAGCTAGATGAATACCTAGAGAACTACAGTCCCTAAAATCCAGTTAAACTTTCGAGGGGATGACTTAATGCAACGTCTACAAGACCGGCTCACTATAGCAGTAGGCCGAACATTCTGTGCTGCAACTCCAGTCATTAGGTATAGAACCACACCAGCAGTAAAAGAGCCTATTCATATGTACGCCAAAAACAATTGTATTTACCAATTCACATGTAGGTGCCAGGCTTCCTACATCGGCAGAACAGAGCAGCAGCTGAACAAAATAGTCAGAACACATACCTCAATGGGTCGAACAAGATACGACACACAGGCGATGCGAACCTAGTGAGGCCGACACACCGGAAGCCTCCAGCATCATCAATTGCTAGGTATATTCTCGAAAGCGGCCATGTGATTGACAGAGACATTGCCTTTCACGTGTTTAACACACAAAATACTCGCTTGTTAAAATTTGCAGACGCAATAATGATCAATCAACGCAAGCCAGATTTATGCAAACAGAGAGACATGTTAGTTAGCTTAAAATTACCATGGTAGACAATTGACATTACTGTGCGAACATGTGTATATTTCAGCTTGAAGGATTTATCTAGTTAATTTACTTTATGTTGTGTGAAATCTGACGAGATGCAGTGAAATATGCCAGGCAATAAATCGTGCAATCTATTGTTTGTGTCTTCGTTATTCAAATTAATGAATTGTTTTTTTTTCTTTTCTGTGATCTTATTGGTTGTCCTCTTAAAAACATGTCAATGACATATGCAAATAATGGAAAAATGTATGTATGAGTGGTGTAAAAAAAAAACTGACTATAAGACCTCACCATTTCAGGTACATAACATAGACAATACACAGACCAAACTGAGACAAATGTGCAGAGAAACATTTTGAAAATTGGGTGTGAGTCATCCCCATCGCCTAATGAAGAATCTCTATAGTTAAGGTCGCTACCTGTCGTTGGTATTTTGTGAACCCGTGAGCTGTTCTGTCTTTGTTCTCAGTCAACAGTCGCTTAACTCTTTCTCTGCTTGTCTTACGGATTGTAGCACATGATTAATGTTCACCTGGGTTTATTCTTCTTTAACCCCACTTCGGTCCATATGTAGCAACTTCATACACTTGTATTTTGTGGTATTCTAGTTGTTTCATTTGTATGAACTTGTTTCCATAAATATTCGTGACAGGCAATGATGTTCAGCAGAAAGCTGACGACAAAGACGGCCATTCAAACCATGCAGAAGGATCCAATGAATCCCAGGGCAGCCAACCTGGCAGGAGGGAGGCATCACATCATGGTGACAGCCAGCCTGACTTACACAGCAGTCAGTCATCCCAGACGGTGGTCTCATCTCAGGCTTCCCAAGCATCTCAGCCTCTGTCCCAGTTCCGGGGCTCCAGGATGTCCAGCAAGTTGCGGGCCCATGCTTTCATAACTCTGGGTAAATAATCTATTCATTTATAGTCTGGTTTTCTTTTCTTTTCTTTTTTTTTCACTCTTTTTTAGAATTTGGCAATAGGAAAAGTCTGAAACTATTGTTTTAAATAATGAACAACATAAGCACCTACAATTTTACAGAACTTCACTATAATATAGAAAATAAAATAGAATTTTAATATTGAAGACATAAATAATAGGTTGCACGATTTATTGCCTGGAATATTTCGCTGCATCTCGTCAGGTACATATTGCAGAAATCACAAAGCATAAACTAAAGTAATTAGATAAATCCTTCAAGCTGAAATATATAGCGCACATATTCACACAGTAATTCCAATTGTCTACCACGTTAATTTTAGACCTAACTATCATGTCTGTTTGTTTGCATAACATTGGCCTCTGTACTAACTATCATGTCTTGTTTGTTTGCATAACATTGGCCTCTGTAAATCAATGGTGATTGCTTCTGCCACCTAATATAGGATTGGCTGTAAATGAAAGTCCTGCGTTCACACAGTTCGGGGTAAAATCTGGAAGATTTTCATTTACTGTCAACAATTTAGCTCTTTCTGCAGAGATAGGTGCACTCAGTCTCCAAAAGATGTTGAAGTATAGAAACACAGATTGTTTCTTGGCTGCGATGGTTACGAATGTGTAAGTTGTTTCTGTTTCTGTAGGTCATTGCCACAAGCATTACCAAGCTTTCTAGTCTTAAAACTTGCTGATTCACTAGACTGTCTAGCAACCTGCAACAGACAGTAATTTAATGCCCATGTGTTATCTGTCATTCCCAGTGTGCCCACACCTAGGGTCCTTGAAGCCAGCATATCAGATCTGACATGGCTGCAGATCCCCGCAAAACAACAGTAGATACACATCTTCTAATTTGATTGACTTCCATTAGATTAATTTCATCCGCAATGATTGGTCTCTGTATTGGCCATAAGTAGATTTACTTCATCCACAATGATCAGTCTCTGTTGGCACTAGTTATTAGTAGATTTACTTCATCCACAATGATCAGTCTCTGTTGGCACTAGTTATCAGTAGATTTACTTCATCCACCTGATCAGCCTATGCACTGGTCATCCATAAATTCACTTCACCCACTATGTCTCTATTGGCACTAGTCATCACATTCGCTTCATCCAAGCTGATCAGCTTCTGCGTGTCATTAGATTACCTTCATCCTGTCTGTCTAATCATGACACTTCAATGGTGCTGTCTTCTGTTGCTCTCCTTAAAGTTGCATATATCTGTACTATCAGGTCTGCTGCATGAGAAGTAAAGGTGATATTTTACTGGTCTTGTTTGCTTAGGATGTTGCCATTAAGGGATCCCAGGTAGGCCTTCTTGTTGTACATTTTGACAAAGCCATAACAGCCAGTTCTGGAATAACTAAAGAAAACTGTAATTAAGAAACCATTGCTGTCTTTCAGCAGCATTTTCTGGGCTGACAATAGACCATTTGAAAAGTAGCTCCTTGCCACCCAAGTTTGTGATTTCATTTCTGATATATAACAATGTCTTGCCTTACTGGAGATTACAATCTTTGTTGCATTGTCTATGAGATCAATGTTCATACTGCTCAGCCACTCACTGGCCTGTAGCTGTGTCATGATTCTTATCAATTTTCTGTTCAGTTATCTTTCAGATTATCGAATTAACCTGTCCGGGAAGGTTAACCCGGTCAACAAATGCCCGCAGAAGTCGGATGTGTCGGCCTAACGGCGCAAGAACGCAGCTCTGCTGTGGACAGGCACAACGCAATCACGTCCGAAAAAAAACTCCGGATGAACGAAGAAGAAGAAGAAGAATTAACCTGTAACCTCAGATGTAGGTCAAAGAAGTGCCATGATGGAGGCTTCCGTTGTTCTCTGTTCTCATTTACACATTTTCACGAATATCGTGACCTGTTGATTCTATGATGTTCTCACCCTAGGGTTTTCTTAACCTTCCTATTCTTCATTCACCTTCAGGTGTTCACTGAAGAATTGTTTTTGAAAGGAATTCAGGACTGGTGACATGCCTGATACAAGCAAGGTTTTGGCACTTCATTATTGATAGCAGTTATTATTTATCCCCTGCTTACATGCTGTTTTCTTTCTTGCATAAGAAAGACAAACTTACTTATCTTTAAAAATCTTAAGTAAGAACAGCACAAGTAATTTATCACAGCTACTCATAGAAGCTCAGGACATGAGACTGCGTACTGTATTTCCAAGATGATTACTTGTGTTCATGTTTATTTTAGTTTGTTTTTTTTAGTTCAAGACTGACGTTTTAACTACACGTCCATACACATACATACTACTTCTAGTGCACTAGACTGACTTTTGTGTGTGGATTAGCGTTCCCTGTTACCTGTGTCCCTCGCTATCAGGTAAACCCACTTTGACTTCAGAGGTACTTGTAATTTATGTCCCCAAGTCAAGGGCGAGAAGTCAAGATTTTAGTCCAACTGACCAGTGTAAGGGTTGAACCCCTTACCTTGGCATCAGCACACTGGAAGTTTAAGAGCGAATGCTATTATCCCTTTGGCCACACTGACCTGTGTAATTGTTGATTGCAGGGAAGTTATGTTTGGTGGATGAATCTTTGGCCAAGAAGACAATTGCAGCAATGGCAAGGGAGCTTGAAGAGTCTGACAGCCCAGCGGTCAGAAATAATGTTGTCATTATTATGGGAGATCTGACTATCAGGTGGGTTTGCAATGTTACACATTCAAGTATGGTTTTATTGGATTCAGTGTTTTGTTGATATTTCAGATATGTTTTATTATTGTTATTTGTTAAATTTTACAAATCTTTACTGCAAGCAAATTTTAAAAAGGATACTGGTGAATCTGTTATTTCATCATCATCATCATCCTGTAGTAGGTTGTTTTGCAGAATATTGCTCTCATCATGGCTTGCTGAAAAGATTCTTGGTCCTTTAAGTCTTTTTCATGTCCAAGGTGTCTGCACTGCCTGTGTCCATCTTTGTGCTGATTGACCACTGCCTGTATCCATCTTTGTGCTGATTGACCACTGCCTGTGTCCATCTTTGTGCTGATTGACCACTGCCTGTGTCCATCTTTGTGCTGATTGACCACTGCCTGTGTCCATCTTTGTGCTTATTGACCACTGCCTGTGTCCATCTTTGTGCTGATTGACCACTGCCTGTGTCCATCTTTGTGCTGATTGACCACTGCCTGTGTTATCACAGTGTGAACATGGCCTAGCCGTGGATCGTTAGTGGCAGACATCAATACAGATGACAAACTCCGCGTTGTGTTTTATAAAAGGTTTATTACATTCTCATGCTGTCGATGTACATACAGACATGTTTGTTTATCTTCTCATGGCTGAATCCCCAGTGACGTGTGTGCAACCCCTGGATACCTAAATCCATTTGTGCTCACACGTTCACTAACTGATTTCCCCATTAGTTAATGAATGCGCAGCATTCATTAACTCTCTAACTACTAAGCTAACTCCCTTACTGTTATATACCTCCCCTTCTTCAAGAAGACTTTTTCTCTGGAAAAGTCTCAACCCCAACCCTTAAACACTTAACTCTACTGAAATATTTCTTGTTCTATACTACATCTGCCCAACAATCCCTCAACATATATTTCCATAATTCACATCTCACCCTCCTATCTCATCATAGCCAAACGCTAACCAGAGACATATATTATACAATGTCAATAATACAAAACTCTCTACAAAATTCTCTATAAAATTCTCCACAAAACTCTCTATAAGCGAACCGCTTTTAAAGTGTCCATCTAAATTATGATTGACAAAAATTGAAGATATTTTCCTTATCTTTTTCTCACTTATTCACATTCTCACTATTTCAGGATAGACAGAAAAAAGTTTAGTTAGATTGGTTAGGTGCGCACCTAAGAAAGTTTAGAAAGTAAGAAAAAAATAAGAAGTAATCACATTTCTCTTCCCATGCATTCTCAAAACTTTATAAAATAAAGTTCTCAAAATTTATCTTCATTGCCGTCAATAATAATTTTTCAAAAAGTTATGTTAATCCAAAACTACAACCTTTTGTATTATTCACCTCGTTAAGTTCAACCATTCTTTCAAAACCTCCAAATTATTAATATACTGTCAAACACAGTGTTCTTCTTCCAGAGTCCACTTATGCCAAAATTCAACCTGGCATTCCCCCCATATTCTCCCATTAAACGCTGTTCAACCCAGCTCCTATTTCAACTCCCATTTACCCAGTATTGCCCGTCATTCCCCTCATCCATGGCTTTAAATCCATGTATTTACGAACCGTCTAATGCAGTCCCTAATTCAATCCCCCAAACCATTTTTAAGGTTTAAGTCTTTCCAACCCACATGTAATTATCAATTGTTGCTGACAACCCCAGCCACTTTTAAATATACTCCTCCGTTACTTCCTCTACTATATACTGAGTTACTTCACTAATCACCAAAACTTCCCCCTTAACTCAATCATGTTTCACCCTCAATTTATAACCGTTATACATGTTAAACAACTCAACTTCAAGTCACAAAATTCGTACAACGAAGCATGGCTCTTACTCCATGTTTCATATTTTCTGCAAGCTCCCAAAAACAACTCATCCTAAAAATTATTTTAAACACCCTCAGGGTAACTCAAAAAAATAAAACCAAAGTTTTGTAAAAATAAACTGCTAAGTTAACATATATGAACAACTGAAGTCAAAACAATAGAGCAACCAATATCAACCCCCTCATTCTTTGACATCATTTTTATCCCCACACATTAATCAAATTAAACATATGTGATGAAATGAAAAATCATATATACATACACCATAATATATTATAACTACTAATCAATCATTTTCCGTCTAAGAAAAACTCAACACTTCAAACTTAAAAATCAAAATGATAATAAAACATATATCAATCAGTCCTAACTGACTACAATATTATGTCTACTCATCTCGACAACTCTCAACAACTCTTGATTAAGTTATTTTCTAACTTTCTTTCTTTGAAATTCACAATTACCGTCTCTAACTTCTTCTTCTATCTGCAATCTGCAGAATAATCTACCACGCTATTTATCACTTCTCCATTTTCTTAATAACTCCAAATTTTTTTCTATAAGTGCAATATCTACATCAATATCGTCATCTTCCCGAGGAGAATTATCTTCTTTCATATCAGCATCCTCGTCAGTTTCTGACTCTTCATCCATCTCTTGTTCCGCATCTGTATACCCATTACTAGCAACCGCTAATCTCTTCCTTTCTAAATCCAATCTAATCTTTCTACCTTGATGTCTTAATGACTTTTCAAATAGTGGCATATCTTCATCACTTGAGGAATTTACTCTAAATGTCCTTTGCCTCTTAATTTCTCTTTCTTTCTGTCTATCTAACTTTCTTTTTACTGCCTGTCTAGTATTCATAAATGGAGCGTCTATTTTTTCTTTGATCGATTCTTCACTATTATAACCGTCATACGTGTTGTTTTCCTCTGTCACGATTGTTTTTGGTATTGTTTCTTCTTGTTCACCAGTAGTAGATGCTGTTATTATTTGTTTTTGTACCAATTCTCTCCCATTTTCTATAGGTATTGGATATTCCGTTTGTCTGATAATCTGTCCATCTGAAAATATTTCTTCTGAATAATAATTATTATTATTATCCTCTGCATCTTTTTCCTCATTATCCCGTCTTAAGTGCTCTACGTGTGAACGTGCAACATGCCCTGTAATTTGATTTTTAATAGTATACGATACTGGACCCTTTTTTTCTCAAATATAATATCCCGGGACCCAATGAGCATCAAACTTAGAGTTTTTCCTATGTTTTTTGTAATAAACTCTATCACCTATGTTAAACTCTTGTAAGTGTGCATTTTTATTTGTGTATTTCTTCTGTCTTTCTCGAGCCTTAATTATATTATTTCTTAAACGTATATGTGCTTTGTGCATTTCTTGCAACCTTATTTCCTGAAAATCCTCCCCCATATATTTTCTCCTAGGCTTTAATAAATTGTCAATTGGTAATATTGGTTCTCTTCCATGTACTAGGTAAAATGGTGAGAACCCTGTTCCTTCATTTTGGTGTGTACGGATCGCCCCCAATGCTATTCCCAAATAAAGATCCCAATCCATATCGTGTTCTTCTACATTTTTCGCCAGTATATTGTACAATGTTCTATGTTGTCTCTCATTTTTGGCATTCGAAGATGGTCTGTAGTATGAAGTTTTAATGTGCTTTATATTCAAATCTTTTAACAATTTTTCAAACTTTCTATTTACAAATTCTTTCCCATTGTCTGTAAGTATTGTCTGTGGACACCCAAACCTTGGTATAAATTCTTGTAAAAGCATATTTATAACAGAATCAGAACTCTTGTCTGGAATTGGATAAACTTCTGGCCAGAGACTATATGAATCTACGATATGTAGTAGATACACATTTCCCGATAATGTTTTTGGATGAGGACCTGAAATATCCAAACTCACTTTCTGCATTGGAAATTGAGGAATATCTGTATCTTGTAAGGGACATTTAATTATCTTCATGTTTCTTAACCTACACTATTCACATGCATCAACATATTCATATACGCTTTTAAATAAATTCGGCCAGTAATATTTACTGCTAATAGACTTAACTAACTTATCTCGTCCAAAATGACCATTATTATCATGATATGCCTTTAAAACTTCTTGTTCTAAATGTTTCGGAATATATTTTCTTAATCCCTCACCTTTTTCACCGACATAATATAATTGATTGTCTTCTTGTAGTTCTAAAAATTTTCTTTTAAAACTGTTTTCCCCTGTTTCTTTCAGTTTTCTTTTTATCTGTATTATTTTTGGATCTAATTCCTGTTCATTTTTCATATCAAAATGCATCAACTGTGTATCTTCCTCTATCAATTCAGAATCTTGTTCTGTCTGTGAGCTTTTATAATTTATTTTAGCAGAATCTAATATATTTACTTGCCAATTCCTGTCGTCAATTTCTGGTTCTCCCTCATCTTGAGAAGTGGTTTCAGATGTTGTTGTATGTGGAATTCTAGACAATAAATCAGCGCATGTATTATGTTTTCCTGAAACATACTCTACTTTAGCATTGTATCCCTGTAAATTTAATGCCCACGTTTGTATTTTCCTATTTTGTATTGGTGCTTCTAATATAGACTTTAATGGCATGTGATCAGTTTTAATAATGAAATTGGCGTTATGTAAGTAGTAATTTAGTTTTTGGAGAGCATAGTGTATAGCGTAAGCCTCTTTCTCAATAGTCGCCCATTTTCTCTGAGATTTGCTAAGTCTATGTGACAGGAAATAGATTGGTCTTTCATTTTTAACTCCTGGTATTCCTGAGTCTTCTCCTTCATACGGTTGTGTTAAACATGCTCCTATGGCATTATCTGAAGCATCTGTATACAAAACTAATTGTTTATTTAAATCTGGATGTGCCAATAGTGGAACTGTTGTTAAGCTATTTTTTAAAAAATCGAACGCCTTCTGACAATCGTCAGTCCACTTAAACCTTGCATATTTACAGGTCAATTTTATAATAGGTTCTGCTATCTGTGCAAAATTTGGAACGAAACGTCGATAATACCCTGTCATACCTATAAAAGCTCAAACTTCTCTTACGTTGGTCGGAGAAGATAAATCTCTAATCACTTTAATTTTATTTTGATCAGGCTTAATTCCCTCTCTACTAATAATGTACCCTAAATATTTGGTTTCTGTTTTTAAGAATTCACACTTACTCAATTTCAACTTAACATCGTGTTTTCTTAGCCTGTCAAATACCAATTTTACCTGTTTTAGATGATCTTGTACGTCTCCTGATGTATATATTAAAATATCATCTATATATGCCAACGCAAACTTTTGAAACCCATGTAATACTTCATTCATTAATAATATATAGTGAGATGGAGCTGTACGAACTCCGAATGGCATTCGTAAAAATTTGTAAGAACCCATATGAGTACAGAAAGCACTTTTCTTTTGAGCATCCTCCGACATCGGGATACACCAGAATCCTGATCTTGCGTCTAGTGTAGTGAAGAATGTAGAGCCATTAAGTAAACCCAAAATATCATCAATTACTGGCAATGGGTACGCTACATTCTTAGTGATTTTGTTTAACGCCCGATAGTCACAGCAGAATCGATGTGTACCGTCGACCTTGGTCACAATTACAATCGGAGATGACCACTCAGACTTCGATCTTGTTATTATTCCCGCTTTTAACATATCTTCAATTGCCTTCTCTACAATCTCTCTGTTTCTTAAAGGAGTTCTATATGGTTTTAAACTAATTGGTGGATGATTTCCAGTGTCTATTTCCATTGTAACTGTATTAGTTTTTCCCAATTCTAAATCATTAATTGCAAAAACGTCTTGATTTTCTTTCACCAATTGTTCTAATATTTCTTTATTCTCCGGTGGGGCTTTTAACTGTGATAACAATTCTTGTTCTCTTGTCCTTTTGTCAACTGTATCTATTTGAGATGGATATTTTTTGAATGTATGGATCAATTCATCATTTCGTCTTTTCCAGCTTCTTTTATACTTATTTCTGACCATGGGAGTTTCTGAATAATCATTTCCCAACATGTTTTCTTTTTCTATAGTTAACATGTTATCATTATTATACGCTACTTTAGCGATTACACAGCCTCTATATATTTAATATTTTTTCCTGTATTGTTTAGGAGCATCACTGGAAAGCTGAGGTGTTTATCTAATGTTATTAACCCATCGGTGACTTCCAAGCCAGGTTCATCTATTATTTCTCTCTCTAATTCCGTTATTTTAACTGTTTGTCCAACCGAAAAGTACGGATTTTTTTTCATTTTTGCCTGTACTAAATTAACCGTTTGTGGTTTCAAATTCATGGTCGTTTTGACTCTAACTAGTGTCGACACATGCATATCCTCTTCTAAATCTACGTAAACATCTTGGAATTTTAATTTATGTAAATCAAAAAAAAGTCTCACCCCATTTTTCAATAAAAAATCTCTACCCAATATCATATTTCTATTTAAATCCTTGACCACATGGAACATATGCCTAACATTTATCCCTCCTAATTTAAAATTTATCATCGTTTGTCCAAGCACTTCTAATTTGTGTCCAGTTACCGAATGAAGATTCTCCTGAATTCTAAATATTTTAAAATTGTTTAATATTCGATATAAAAATGTTTCTTTAATCACGCTAACTTGCGCTCCCGAGTCAACTAATGTTCTAATTTTATATTTCCCTATTTCTATTATACATGAACTAGGATCAATCATATTTAGTGACAACTGTTTTATCTCCCCAAGTTGAGGCCACTTCTTATGTTTTTTATTTCTAAATGTCCTATTATACTCATCATTTGGGTTTTTAATATATTTATTCATCTTTTGGATCTTACTATCTTCCCCCCTACTGGCGATCCTGTTCAGTAAGCGGGATGCCAATTTCCCTGATCTCCTGACCTTCTAAAATTTCTCTGCACCTCTCCATAATTCCCATTTGATGATCTACTATTTATAGTTCTATTCTGTGTACTAGTCTGAGAGCCTCTATTATTTTGTGTATTCGATTGGACACGTCTGTTATCACAGAAGCGAAAAATGTGTCCACGTTGATGGCACCCCCAACAAACCACATTTGTGTTATTTGTGTTACCTACCATGTTTCTTACAGTATTTCTCACTTGTCCTTCTCTACCTTGATTATATACGTTACTGTTTCCTTGTACCATCTGTATTTCTCGCCTTCTTTCTCTCCATCCATATCTATACTGTCCTATTTCCATTGGTTCTTCAATTCTATCTTCCGAACTACTACCTAACTCTCGTCCTACCCTCAATCTAAACCTTCTTCTCAAGCTTTCCTCTTGTATAGCGATATCTACAGCTTGTGACAACCTTGCAGGATTCTCTCTCATTAATTTAAATTTCAATCCATCTGACCTAATCCCATCAACAAAAATCCCCACCAACATCCGTTCCACTTCTTCAGCTCGTACATTCTGACCCAAAAATGACTCTTCAGCTAAATTGATCAACCTATCACTGTATAGCTGTACACTTTCTTTAGTATTTTGTCTCGTCTGTCGCAACACTGAGAATGCGTGTTGAGGGTCAGTAATTTCTGCATATTTATGAGCCAGGTCGTCTTTGAGTTGTTCCCAGGTTTCACCTCCTCCAGCTTCTAGCTTTCTTCTTATATGATCAGAAACAGGACTTGTACTAGTTCTATAAGCTAAATTCTTTTTATCCTCATCTGTAGCGTTCACTAGATAAGCATGTTTCTCAATAGAAATAATCCCTTAAATTGATTCGCCTGTCCATTAAATCTCTCGACATCACTGACTACACTTTGCTGTCTTAACACCGCGTCCAACTTTGATATTGCCCCACCAACTCCACTAAGTACTTGAGAAAAATCTTGGGCTTCCATTCTAAAAAATCTGTAATGGAAAGTACCAACCAATATAATATACTAATATTTTAAGACAATATTATCTTAAAGTAAGCAGCAAGAAATATTCTGTTCAATTTAGTATGTTATTAATTCATCTGTAATTATTCATTACCTATACTGCTCTGTTGTTTGTTCTGGGTTTACCAACTGACGCTATCTGTCCTATGTCAATGGGTAGAAATGAAGTATGGTCCAATCGACAAACTTGAAGGAGTGTAATGCCCAATCGACAAACTTGAAGGAGTATGACGCCCAATCGACAAACTTGAAGGAGTGTAATGCCCAATCGACAAAACTTGAAGGAGTATGACGCCTAATCGACAAACTTGAAGGAGTGTAATGCCCAATCGACAAAACTTGAAGGAGTGTGACGCCTAATCGACAAACTTGAAGGAGTGTAATGCCCAATCGACAAACTTGAAGGAGTGTGACGCCCAATCGACAAACTTGAAGGTTGTCGTCTTCTCTCGCAGAAAAAGAAGAGCCTCTGGATTCCTCACTTCAATCGAAGTCGGTGCCTTCTAGTCGTTTTCATGCCGCTGATTGTGCTCGTCTGGACTTGAAATTACAACGATCGAGACAATACTCAATTGATTGATTGATTGATTGATTGATTGATTCGGCTCACTTTAAGCGTTGGCCAAGAACTCCGGACTTTATCTTCAGACTACCAAGGTCACCTTCACTGTAGTTCAGACGATAACAGTTAACTCGACAGTTCCAGCAAAACCAGATTTCACGGCAGCATATCTGGAACATCCATACGTTTCGAAAAAAACGAGCAGGTCAACAATGGATTCAAGCTTGACGATGGCTGCTCTGTTTCACCACTCGGAACATTATGTGTTGTGTGGCGGTTCTAACAACAATCAACCCCATCACAAAGACTTGAAAATCCGACATAAGTTGTTCCTCCAGAGTGCAGTACTTCAACACAACCTTCCATGACTTCTGTTGACTTCTATATTCCAATTTGATTTATTTTATGAGGACCTCTGTGATCAGTGGTGGCCGCGACAGCACGATTCCGAAATCCTGGTATACTCGGCACCAAATCAGGTCATATCACAGTGTGAACATGGCCTAGCCGTGGATCGTTAGTGGCAGACATCAATACAGATGACAAACTCTGCGTTGTGTTTTATAAAAGGTTTATTACATTCTCATGCTGTCGATGTACATACAGACATGTTTGTTTATCTTCTCATGGCTGAATCCTCAGTGACGTGTGTGCAACCCCTGGATACCTAAATCCATTTGTGCTCACACGTTCACTAACTATGATTTCCCCATTAGTTAATGAATGCGCAGCATTCATTAACTCTCTAACTACTAAGCTAACTCCCTTACTGTTATAGTGTCCATCTTTGTGCTGATTGACCACTGCCTGTGTCCATCTTTGTGCTTATTGACCACTGCCTGTGTCCATCTTTGTGCTGATTGACCACTGCCTGTGTCCATCTTTGTGCTTATTGACCACTGCCTGTGTCCATCTTTGTGCTGATTGACCACTGCCTGTGTCCATCTTTGTGCTGATTGACCACTGCCTGTGTCCATCTT
The DNA here is from genome assembly GCA_963921405.1 of Cepaea hortensis. Classification (NCBI taxonomy): domain Eukaryota; kingdom Metazoa; phylum Mollusca; class Gastropoda; order Stylommatophora; family Helicidae; genus Cepaea; species Cepaea hortensis. The sequence goes on from OY992876.1 coordinate 196,424,387, forward strand.
TGTGCTGATTGACCACTGCCTGTTCTTCCAGGAACCATACTTCCCATCACTTCTGTTCAAACCACTGTGACATTTAATATGACCAAAGTATTTCAGCTCCGAGATATTGTAGAATGTCTGTTTATATTGTTCTTCTTCTTGGTCCACAATATTCTTAGAATGTTTCTTGAATATTTCAGATCAATAGCCCAGACTGTCTCCTCTAGTATTGTAAAGTGTTACGTGGAATAGAGACAGATGTGTAAGAAATCTGGTCGCCTGTCACATTATAATAAAGCCAAATGTTTATACATGTGGAGTTTTGATACAATTCCTAATCATCTTCTACAGGTCTAATAACATAAAACCTGTCATAATCACACCCTAAAGCATGTGTCTTGAAACTCAAGTTATCTGCCCTGTCTGTTTATACTGTGTTAATTTCTTCTGTTACTTCTAGAATCGTGAGTTGTCGGCAGGTGGTTCCATGCTGTATTGTGTCAAGGAAAGCTGTCTCCAGATGCGTCATGTTTTGTGTGATCCTACATTGAACAGCACCCTCTTTTTCTTCTCATTGTCTGTCTCTTTTTCCTGTCTGTTTCTTTCTCTCTGTCTCACACACACATGAGGTGACTTGCCAGCTTTGTCTCTCAGGGAACAACTCTTGTAGCTTTGTGTTTGTGTCTCTCAGGGGACAACTCTTGTAGCTTTGTGTCTGTGTCCTACAGGGTACAGCTCTTGTAGCTTTGTGTTTGTGTCTCTCAGGGAACAGCTCTTGTAGCTTTGTGTTTGTCTCTCTCAGGGGACAACTCTTGTAGCTTTGTGTTTGTGTCCTTCGGGGGACAACTCTTGTAGCTTTGTGTTTGTGTCGTTCAGGGGGCAACACTTGTAGCTTTGTACTTGTCCTTCAGGAAACAACTCTAATAGCTATGTGTTTGTCTCTCTCAGGGGACAACTCTTGTAGCTTTGTGTTTGTGTCCTTCAGGGGACAACTCTTGTAGCTTTGTGTTTGTGTCCTTCAGGGGGCAACTCTTGTAGCTTTGTGTTTGTGTCCTTCAGGGGACAACTCTTGTAGCTTTGTGTTTGTGTCCTTCAGGGGACAACTCTTGTAGCTTTGTGTTTGTGTCCTTCAGGGGGCAACTCTTGTAGCTTTGTGTTTGTGTCCTTCAGGGGACAACTCTTGTAGCTTTGTGTTTGTGTCTTTCAGGGGACAGCTCTTGTAGCTTTGTGTTTGTGTCTCTCAGGGGACAACTCTTGTAGCTTTGTGTTTGTGTCTCTCAGAGGACGACTCTTGTAGCTTTGTGTTTGTGTCTTTCAGGGGACAGCTCTTGTAGCTTTGTGTTTGTGTCTCTCAGGGGACAACTCTTGTAGCTTTGTGTTTGTGTCTCTCAGAAGACGACTCTTGTAGCTTTGTGTTTGTGTCTCTCAGGGGACAGCTCTTGTAGCCTTGTGTTTGTGTCTCTCAGAGGACGACTCTTGTAGCCTTGTGTTTGTGTTTCTCAGAGGACGACTCTTGTAGCTTTGTGTTTGTGTCTTTCAGGGGACAGCTCTTGTAGCTTTGTGTTTGTGTCTCTCAGAGGACGACTCTTGTAGCCTTGTGTTTGTGTCTCTCAGAGGACGACTCTTGTAGCCTTGTGTTTGTGTCTCTCAGGGGACAGCTCTTGTAGCTTTGTGTTTGTGATTCTCGGGAGACAACTCTTGTAGCTTTGTGTTTGTGTCTTTCATAGAACGACTCTGGTGAGCCTATTTTGTACTAGACTTGTTGGTTTTATGTGCCTTGTCTGTTAACAAGTGCCATGTTGTATTTTCTTCACAATCTTTTCATCTTCACATTAATTTCATCTTTGCATTCATTTAATCTTTGGATTATTATTCTCTTCACAATAATTTTGTTTTCACTTTTATAATTTATTTTGTCTTTACATGCATTTCATCTACACCTTCATTCTGTCTTCACCATTTAGGTACACAACGCTGGTGGATCGCTATGTGACCAACATTGCAGCCTGTCTGAAAGATCCTTCACCTCTAGTGAGAAAAAATACATTGACAATTTTGTCACGGCTTCTCCAGGTAGGTGACTGAAATTGACATTAGAATTGGTAGCGTCCTGTTGTTGCAGGTTATTATAATTGTACCTTGTTTGTTTTTTTTACCTTATAATGTTTCTAAATAACTTGCCACAAAAATACAAATGTTTTAAAATTTATGAAAAATATTTTTATAGCTACACATATAAACATACATTGAAGGGAAAACAAAAAACAGTTTAGAAAATTATTTAAATGCAACACCAAAGATGAGATAACAAATGTTTTGTTTTAATGCTTAATAGAGATAAAGGTGGTTAAATAATGATGGTCATTTTGTTAGAAGAAGTGAAGAGAAAGGTGGTTAAATAATGATGGTCATTTTGTTAGAAGGGAAGATAAAGGTGGTAAAAATAACCAGATAGTCATTTTGTTAGAAAAGGGGAGAGAAAGACAGGGCTCTATAGCAAGCCTTCCTATCAAGTGTAGTCTAATGTAGTTTCTTGTGTGTCTTTCATTCTTTTCTTTTTTTTTTTGGTTGTGTGTGAGTACTGAATAACTAATTTTTCATTTATGAAAATATGCTCATAACTGATTACGTTTGGCAACTGAAAATTTCTACAGAATATAATCTTCAGCCAACCTTCCTCAGTCCTATCTCTTCTTATGTCTAGTCTTATAGGTTACAGTGTTGCAATTCTTTGCTTCCCTTTGGTGCAAATTTCTTTTTACATTGTCTGTTCTCCACCAGATGGTCGCATTTCAGCCTAGTATATGCTTTTGGTATTTGATTTGATACCAGTAATTGGTGATTGTCCTCAGTTAAATGTTGTTGATCTTTCATTGAATGACTTAATTACCTTTAAATGTGTCAGTTTTCAAAGTTAAGCCTGTTATGCTCCCAGACTGAAACTTGCATGGTTAATTTTCTGAATGAAATTGTTTGCAATCATTTCAGGAGTTTCATAAATTTAACCATTGCAATCATTTGTATTGTTTTATAAGTCTAAATATTGCAATCATTTGCAATAATTTATAGATCACATTAATATGGAATGTCTCAGGTGTTTCATCAATCTGATCATTGCACCCATTTCAATGTTTACAAATAAATCTAACCATTGCTATTCACCATCATCACCCAGAGCTGTCACTGCATAAAAGTCAGCTGTATTGAGCCTCCGACACTTTCTGTCTCACATTCTTGTGATGCACACAAGCTGGTTTTCCCAGTCTTGATGTTTACCCACACATAATGTTGTCTTCCCTCACACACTTGCCCCAGCATATCATTTAACAAGAAGCTCTGTCTCTTTACATATCTGAAATACCTTGTCCTGCATTTTTTTCTCATCCAGCAATGTTTTTGTTTTCAAAAATCACTTTGGTTTCTTATACTATTTGAGGTTCCATCTATTTGTTGATATTATCAAGTTTTGAAAGTTTACATCCTCCCTCAGACTGTTTATTAATTGTTAATGTTTTTGTACTCTGCAACAATGAAGAGTTTACACAGCACTTGACTTTTCAATTTTAAATCATAACTTGTTTTTCTGGATGTGAGAATCTGTCTCATATTGTTGAATTATACTTTGACTATTCCTATTCTATTATCATTTGTGCCTCACACCTGTCATCATCTGTTGTTAATTTTCCTAGGTAATTAATACTTTTGATGTGTTAGAATGTCTATTAGCTGATTTCTATTGTCAAAAGTTTTTCAGAAGTTGCTGAAAGAGTATTTGTATTTTTCATTGTCTGTTCTTCACAACACAGGAAGAATATGTGAAATGGAAGGGTGTGCTGTTTTTCCGCTATATAACTACCATCTTAGATGAAGCTTTGGAAATTAAAAGCTTGGGTGAGTCTATTTTTTATGTTCTTTTTTCACATTGTCCTCTTTTTCAGGTGCATTGCAAACTAGTGTAAGTGTTCATGTCTTGCCAGGACTCTCATTCTCTATTATAATTTATCATTACCTGGTTTCAGAATCTAGACACCTTACCATATATGCTCCATTCCCTTTTTCTAAAGCCACCAAAGAGTTCTAAAGCTGATAGTTCCAGTTGCAGTTTGATTTAAAGTCCCCATGGCTTTTCCTTTGGGTGTTGAGTGTTTCCAGACCCTTTACTCGTTGCCCTGTGAACCAGCCTCTCCAGATGTTGATACTCTCTTCAGCTGCATTCTCCAATTGGTTTTGGTACCTTTCGCCACATCACCCTTTTCAAAAAGCAACACTGCCCAGAGAGACAACAGCAGCCAGTCTGCCTGTTCATTGCCTAGCACACCTGGGCAGAAAATCTACAATATGTTCGCAACCTGCATCATTCATGGGCTGATCTATTCCCATAACAAGATGCCAGAATATATTTTCTCACCAACACTGAGTCGTTTTAAAAACTAGTTATCAGCTGTTACAATGCATTAAAGTGTTTTCTTTCTTCCAAAGAATGTTTTTTCCTTTTATCTTTGACAAAATACCTCTGACATTTTTTTTATTCAAATGATTGTTCACTGGTATTTTTAACATTCTTCTATGACACTATTTTATGTTGGTTTAAAATATTTTCTTGTCTGTTTGCTAATTGTCTAATATTTACGTTGTCTTTCCTTTCCCTGTCTGACCACTTAATTACCAAATAATTTAAGAACTAACTGTGACTGTGATTAACACTTGAGCCAGATTATTTTGCCACAAGATGCATTTGTCCTATCAACTGTACATGCATAAGTGTGTGACCTTACTTCAGTTTTTGTATTTTCATTACAATAATCTGTTATGTTTTTCATCTGTTCGTGTTTTCCCCAGCGGAGTTCTGCCTAGAGCACCTACTGTTGAAGAAACACCCAAGCTTGTTCTTCCACCCATTTCTTGAGTGTATCTTCCATTTCAACAACTACCAAGCACATGCAGGTTGGTATCATGAGTAATAAGATGATTTGTATTTTGACATTGTTACAAGCATAGCATAACTGTCCTTTGAATTGTTTTATAATTGTATGTGAACGTTTATCATATTAGGATCAGTCCTGTAAGTCTCCAGTAAATGACTGTTATTGAATCATGTTATTAGGCATATTACACTGTCCAGTAAATGACTGTGTACTTATGTGTCTTATTTCATCATATTTGGAACAGTCACATTACAGGGTCCAGCGAATGACTATAATGTGCCTGTGCTGTATGCCCTGTTTTTAACCCCATATACATACTTTCTTCTCTTATCACCTGCCCTCTTTCTCTCCCCCTTCTCTCTCTCTTATCAACTGTCCCTTCCCCCCTGCCCCAAATACTCTCACTTTCTCTCTCTATTTGCCCCACCCTTCTGCACAATTCTTGCCTTAATTTAAGAACAAACATAAGTATGCATGTGTAAACCATTGATTGGTTCATGACATTTTTGTCTTTCACGTGATTTATCTTTCTTCCCCCAGTATACAACAAATTTAAGCAGACAGAGACAGAAAAGCTAAAATTCTCACTTGCTGGGAAAGGAAATATGAGGTAACACTTATTTGATCTTTAAACTTTTACCCTTCTTTGTATTGCATTTTGCTATTAAGATTTGTAATGAAGCCAGCCTGATCACAGGAGCACATTGTGTCAAAATATTTATTACACCTGTCACAAATTGAGGCCGTTTTAGTTGTCACAAATGCAGTTAATGCTTTTTTTTGGGGGGGGGGGGGAGGCCTAATTATATGAATCTTAATAACAGAATCATTTAGCAATCTTGTCTGGCATCACAAATTGTTATAATAATTGCTTAGTAGTATCACAGTGGCACAATTGTTAGCGTGCTTGCATGCTGAGATAGTGTTCAATATTCAGCAATGACACCACTCTCTCTTCTCTTCTCCCCTCCCCCCAAAAAAAACAAAATGGGTATCCAATCATTTTCAGGAAAAGAGAGAACTTGCCACTTCTCAGAATATTTATATATATTTCACACCCAAATGGTAGTCTCTGCCATTGGACTATATCTAGCACAGTAGTAGGTCAGATTTTCTATTTGATGTCAGGAAGGCATGTTCACTTTTAGTGAATGTATATGCGAATATTAGTGAAAGCTTACAATGAAATGTAGATTCCTGTGTACACAGCCCACAGTTGTAATTAAGTGGCTTTCCAAATGAAGTCTAGCAGAACTGTCTAATGCCTACCATTAAGCCATGTTATGTGTATGGTTCTGGAGAAAGTTATGACAACCAGGAAGCTCAAGGGTATTAGAGGTAGTGGCAGAAACATAGATGTGTTGACAGAATGAGAAGATAGATGATCAGCAGTCATACTTTTCAATCCCACAGAGGATAGATGCTTATAGTAGACAGATCATAAATGTGTGCAGGGGTTCGGCTCCTTCAGCTGTGGATGGGGTACCAAAAAAGGCACCATGGCGGCAACATCTATTGGGTTATAGTGAGCCACTGTTGTAGTTGTGGTGACTGGGGAAAATAGCTGGTTTTCTCATGGTCAGTGGAAAAGTGCTGTGATAATTAAGGCAGATTATGACATACCAGGTGTACAGTGTTTGCCTCTGAGCGCGGGGTAGCGCACAACAGTGTGTTTGTCTGGTAAGTGCAAAAATGATTAAAACACCTCAAAGCTGGAAATGAGAATGCACGGCAGGAGAAAGACATCACAGTCATGATCCAGATGGGCCCGTCCCCTTAGAGTGTCAAGGAGGTAAAGGGACTGAAACATTTGATGAAGAGGAACTCTTCTGGTGATCAGCAGCCTCTGTTGTGCTTCCTCATACTACATAGTAGTTCATACTACTTGTGGGGGAATTTGGTCATCTGCACTACTCAACGTAGCACAGGAGGATGATGATACTCATAAATAGACAAACCCAGGGCACCAGTCACCACAGGATCTATACATGTTCCCTGGTGCCCGAATCTTTCAGTCGCTTTCTTAACTTGTATTTGCAGCAGCAAATCTGCTGGCTCCTGATAAAATAGGGACTTTCTCCTGAATTATATTTTGAGTTTTCTACCTCAGATTATACTATTTTATGTTCAAAAATTAGAGAAACTATTCTTCTGTAAGGAAAGATCATTAATCTTGTATCTCCTTTGATCAAATCTGTGAAGGAGGAAATAAATAGCCACCCAAGAAGCACACACCTGATTATTAAGGTAACTGTCAGTATCTTTTTGTCTTCAGAATGCCTTCACATATTGTTATCATTGATTGATGCACTTCTTGTCAGCAAATAATTATTTAAAAAAATGTTTCTGTGTTGTTTTCCCCCAGTCGAAGAATGCAGTTATATTCCTTCATGTTGGAACACATGACAGATGAACAGAGATTTAAGACCACAGATAAAATAAACAAAGAGGTCAGTTATTTACGGAATATTTATAAACATTTTCACAGGAGAATAATAAGTTTTAATTCATTATTATTAATGTTGCATATCCCTTACAGGACGTTGCAGTCAACACCAGCATTTTTCAGCTGCTGTTGATGTACTAGGCAAGTAATACGTTCAATAGTTTACCATTGCTTTCTAAACGACCGGCTCCCATACCAACACGTTATAACACAACGCGACATGGTCTGCTGCACAAATTGGTCGCAGCTGTGTTTCGAATGCCTGGTAAGCGGCTCGCGAACGCCACAGAGACATATTTAATTCATTACAGAAGTGAAATGAGCAGTCATGTGCAGTATTTGGTAATTCCCCGGGTGAGCCCAGAAACAGAGCATCATGTATTAGCTTTGTATCAGTGAGAAAACTTATTTGAATGATGAGAAATGTCAGTGCACTGTCTCCAGCTTTGTGCTTGAGAGCTGTGTATCGTGTTTGAGGCTGTTCTGAAGGGGTTACGAAGGAACTGTAAACCTAAGGATAAGACGTGTCAATAGCTTGCTCTTTCCTGGTGATTGAATATAAGAAAAACCCAGACCATAAGAAATCTAGATCTTTATGATTATGCAAGCATCAGAAATTACCTCCATTGGCCGAAGAGCTAAATATTTGACAGTCCTAGCTTTTAACAAACAAAAACATTTGTACCTTAAAAGTCTTGATGGATCTTTTGAAGCATACCTTGAGAAACATGCTGTATAAAGAGTATCACATAACCAATGAAGAGATGTAGTGACAGCCGCAGCCTCCGTTCTTATACTGGATGTAGCAGGGATCTGCATAAGAAATCTAGCCGAGAACCATCTTCCTGACCACTTACTGTGCCATGTTTGCATATCCTTTACAGGACATTGCTGTCAACATCAGCATCTTTTGGCTGATTGTTGATTTCTTGGCATGAATACGCTCAGTAGTTTGCCATTGCTTTCTGAGCAACCGGCTCCATACCCCGTAAGTTACCGACGCGGTTAGAACCTCTACAGATTCTTGCTGTTGTCGCATTACTCGCGAGAGTATGCGGGTTTCCGGAGAAAGTCGCTAATCCCTAGGCCAGGGAGACCAGCACTGTGCCACAGGGAAGTGTCAAACATGTCCAAATGGTCATTGCTTTGAAGCACACTTGTTCATTCACCTTGGTGTGAGTGTCTTCAAATTGATGGGTTCAAATTCTGTGTGCTTCTAGATTTCAGTGTTTGTATGGTAAAATGTACACCGGTACTTCCGGTGTAATGGCGACGCGATGACTCGCTGTCTTGGGGGAGAAGCTGTTCAGTGTTTTTCTGTGGATTCCTTATGGAAATTCCCGTGAAATTCGTGTGGATAGTGTTTTTCCTTTGGATTATGTGATGTTATTTCGTGTTCGTTAATTGGAAGTGTTCAAAAGAAGCCACGGAAGGCAGGTGGTGGATGAAATTATGAGGGCAGCCGACAGATATTTGTTGGTTATGGTCTCGAGTTTCGCGACGGCAAGCTTTCTCTCTTTCGAGAGACACTGATTGCGGTCATCCGGCCAGTATGGTCACTGCCATAGAGGAAAGCAACGGCAAACTACCTCTTTGAAATTGCCTAGTTTATTATGATTCGCTTAAAGACTGATCATCGCAAGACAAGGACAGAGACATTAAAATTAGGAACATGGAACGTTAGGACGCTAAACAACGACGGAAAATTAGAGAACATAACACAAGAAATTCAAAGAGAAAAAATTAATATATTAGGTATGTGCGAAACGAGATGGACAGGAGCAGGCATCAAGATACATAAAGATGTTAAGATTATTTATTCTGGAGGTGAGGATCGGCATGGGGGAGTGGCAATAGTTTTGGACCGGAAAACATCAACGTCTGTTCAGGGATATTGGGCCGTGTCGGACAGAGTACTACTAGTTAAATTGAGTGGCAGACCTTTTAACATAAATGTTATTCAAGTATATGCCCCAACAGGAGAGTCCAGTGAAGATAGTGTAGAGGAATTTTATAATGACATAGAGTCTGCCTTAAAGAAATGTAAAAATTCAGAAATAAACATTATAATAGGGGACTTCAATGCAAAAGTAGGAAATCAAGGGGATAGATACACAGTAGGAAACTATGGTTTAGGAGAGAGAAATGAAAGAGGATACAGACTAGTAGAGTGGGCAAAAGAACAGGAAATGATTGTAGGAAACACCTGGTTCAAGCAACACCCTAGAAGATTATGGACCTGGAGGAGTCCTGATAGCAGGATTAGAAACCAGATTGACTACATTCTCATTAGCAGAAGATTTAGAAACGCCCTAACAGTAGCAAAAACAGTTCCCAGTGCTGACTGTTATAGTGACCACAGATTACTCACAGGAACATTGAAGATAAAGTTGAAGAAAGTCAAGTATACAACAGGGAACACTAAATATGATTTGTGTACATTGAGTAATGACAAGGAAATACAAAACAAATTCAACATAGAAGTACAGAACAGATTTGAAATATTGTCTGATCTAGATATCCTATTCCAGGATGTGGATGATCAATGGGAAATGTTAAAGAATTCAATCAATATGGCTGCAGAAACAACTATTCCAAAATTAAAGAAGGTGGGTCGTAAGAAATGGATGACTGAGGAAATTTTACACTTAATGGAAACAAGAAGACTCAACAAAAATAATCCTGCCAAATATGAAGAAATTCACAGACAAGTCAGAATATTATGTAGGAAGGCAAAAGAATCATGGCTTGAGGAAAAGTGCTTAGAAATTGAAAAACAACACAACAGTCAAAATACCAAATTAGTGCACAAAAGGATTCAGGAACTTACTAATAAAAGAACAAGTACATCAACAGGCTGTCTAAGAACTAAAGATGGCAAAATCATAATAGAAAAAGATCAGATTCTACATGTATGGACAGATTATGTGAAAGACCTGTATAATGATAACAGAGAGGAACAGTATGCTATTAGATTTAATAATGAAGGACCAGCAATTTTAAAGATGGAGGTTCAAAATGTTCTTAAGCATATGAAAGCTGGCAAGGCCCCCGGTGCAGATAACATCACAACAGAAATGATTAAAGCTTTAGAAGAATTTGGACTAGAGCAAGTCACTAGACTGCTGAACACATTATATGATACTGGAGATATACCTTCTGAATTATGTAATTCTGTATTTATTGCAATCCCAAAGAAATCAGGAACCTTAGAATGTGATCAACATAGAACAATTAGTATAATGAGTCACATCACAAAGATTTTGTTACGAATTATCATGCAAAGAGTGAGGAAGAAAATACAACCTGAAATAGGGGAAGAACAATGTGGTTTTGTAGAAGGAAAGGGTACAGTAAATGCTGTGTATATGCTGCGAACAGTTATTGAACGTGCTTTAGAAGTAAACAAGGATATACATCTTTGCTTTATTGACTACACAAAGGCTTTTGATAGAGTAAGACATGTCAACATTGTGGATATGCTTGCAGATCTACAAATTGATGGGAAAGACATTAGACTTATAAAAAACATATATTGGAAACAACAAGCTGCCATAAGAATTGATAATGAAGTAGGACAATACCAACCTATTAAGAGAGGTGTTAGGCAGGGATGTGTAATGTCTCCAGATCTTTTTTCCTTATACAGTGAAAATATTTTCAGAAATGTAGAAGACCTAAATGGAATCAGCATTGGAGGACGAAACATAAATAACATTAGATATGCAGATGATACAGTATTGATTGCAGACAATGCACAGGATCTGCAACAATTAGTAGACGCTGTGGTTGTACACAGTGAGCAGCTGGGGTTGGAATTAAATTGTAGGAAGACACAGGTTATGGTCGTCACTAGGAAGAACGAAGTACCACAATGTAATATACAAGTAAATGGGAATATTCTTCAACAAGTGAATCGGTTCAATTATCTCGGAACAGTCATAACATCTGATGGCAGATGCCTTGAAGAGATTAGAACAAGAATCGCCATTGCGAAAGTAGCCTTTAGCAAGATGAAAAACATTCTGACCAATAAATTGATGTCAATTGAAACGAGAAAAAGAGTGTTGAGGGGATACATAGAGCCTGTTCTTTTGTATGGATGTGAAACTTGGACAATGTGCAGTCAAGCTGAAAAACATCTGATGGCTGCAGAAATGTGGTTTCTGAGGAAAATGCAAAGAATACCATGGACAGATAGAAAAACCAATGACCAAGTACTACAAGAGACAAATGAAAATCGTAGATTGATTAGAGAAATTAGACGTAGACAGTCAAAATTTTTTGGACATGTTATGAGAAGAAATGGACTGGAGAACTTGGTGACAGCTGGCAAGATCGAGGGGAACAGACCAAGAGGAAGACCGAGAGGAAAATACCTGGATGGCTTGGCCACATGGCATGGACGAGACAGGAACACTGAGCTGATCCACGACTCTGGTGATCGAGTGAAATGGCGAATCATGACCGCCCACGCTTTCCGGCATGGCACATGATTGATTGATTGATGGTAAAATGTGTCCTCAGATATCCATCCACTTTTTTCCATTTGTCTGTTATGAGCACATTTTTGGGTTACAGATTTTATCCGCTGTAGCTGATCGGATTATACCCTTGGATAATGCTGGTGGTGAGATCTTACATGATGCCCTTGCCATACTCAGCTGCAAGGTGAGTGGCAGTCACATGTTCACATTTACATTATGTTCACATGCATGCATTCATACATAGACATATTAGACTTGGATAGGTTTGACAGCGTTTGTTCAATGTCCTATATATCTCTTTATTCTCAGTGTGTTAGTTATGCCTGACCAGGGACGCAGAGGTGATTCCAAGGCACCAGGGTCAGGTTTTATACTGGCCAAGACCTACTAACACGTCCTAGTCATGTGTCCTGGGCAACAGGTCCCTTCGGGGTCCTGCCTAACGTAGTAGGATCGTTGATTATTCTGAAGTCGGAGAGTATTTGCCCGCATGGCGAGGAACCACCAGTCTGCACACCAATAAGTCAGACATGGGACAACAGATACTCACACAAACTTCAGTCCGGTATGACACTGATGTTGGACAATAGGATGTCTTCATCCGACATACAGGACTTCCCGCTGGAGTTCACAGCCTGCGAAGGCAAGCAAGCAAGCATGCCTGACCACACACAAAACAATGGTTGGTTACTTGCATGTTCTTTCCAAGACATTACATTTTGTTTGCTGTTGGTGATTTTCTAAACAAATTTACATTCGGTTTCTGATTGGCTGGCTCACACCATTGTGAAAATCAACATAAAGTGATCTGCTTCTAAATCGCCTGCGGCTGGCTTTGCATTCATAATCCCTAGGCCACAGATGCTGACACATGTCCTGTTCAGTGCCTTGTGTGTCTGTTATACCTCAGCATCTGGACATGTTCAAACTTGTTGCTCAAACTGCTGCCATTTTCTGGCTTCTAGATTGTTAATGGTCGGCTTCAGACTATTTTTTTTTTTTCATGCTTGGGACTGTTCCCAATTATTTCCTATTGTGCACAATAAGATTTGTGTCTTTTCAGTTATTTATTGCATGAATAGTACATTTAAGAATTTATTCAGTTATTGTAAAATTGTAATGAAATAGAGTACAGAGAGAAATGTACAGGTCGATTGGTGAATGAATTGCTCATGCATTTGTGTGCCTGAATGTATCTTGCAGGAGATAAAGCTGTCCACAATGAGAAGCAAAGGTGTAGAGGATGCAGGAGAGGAAGCTGAAGACATGGCTCAGATTGTCACTGCAACAGCAAAGAAGGTTCTCATCAGTCAAGTCGTTAAACGAAACGTCATTGAGAATGTTGTACCAGTTGTCATTTCACTGAAGCATATGGTGAGTGTAGTTTTCTGTGCCTGCAACAGATAACTTTGTCGTCAACCCTTTTATCAGACCAATTAATTCTTTAAATTTGTCTCTAACCCCTTCTTTTCCATCCCAATCAACAGAATCACTGTTGACAATTGCTTCAATATCATTTTGTCCACCTGACAACCAGACTGCAATAGTGTTAGATTGTATGTTTTTAATAATCATCCAGAGTTTTCAAGATGTGGGACTGTCTTGTTATTCTAAATTGTTGTCGTCACCAAGAGATGACTGTTCAATCAAGCTAAGAAACCAAGAGATGTTTCAAGTTACATCATGACGACTTTGTCAAACAACTATTCTGTTTATGCTTTCATTTTTACTGTGTGAGCTTTTGGCCTTGATTACCAAGAGAGACCAAAACTAGAGGTCACAGAGATGTGTGGTTTCCTCACAGACAGCAAAGAATCCCTTGAGGACCAAAGAGCAAGAGGGAGACAGATAAAGACCTAGCTGTGTGTCCAATGGCTAATCAGGATGATTAAATGAAATGGTGAACCATGATTGTCTATGTTTACTGGCATGGCACATGATGATGATGTTTACAGAAATCAGATCTTCATTAGTGTCTAATTGGATTGTATCAGAAATGACTCATTTGATGGGCTTGGTAAGAAAAGTCTTGTTTTCTTCAAATTAGTTGGAGAAGAGCCGGTCTCCACTTCTGAAGGAGCTGATGAGGTACTTGAGAGAGCTGTTGAAGGATTACAAGAATGAGGTTAAAGGTATGTTGGAGCTCTTCTCTACTCTTTAATGCTTATAACATTATCACAGCAACTATTTAATTGGGGGATGGGGTTAAATTGTAGATTTTACCATAATGTTTATAAACCATGTACTGTAATCGTGTTCTTAACCATCCGGTGTGCTGATGCTGAGGTAAGGGGTTCAACCCCCTACACCGGACAGTTGGACTAACAATGTTCACTTATCGTCCTTGACTTAGGGACGTAAATTACAAGTACCTCTGAAAGTCGAAGTGGGTACGCCTGATTGCGAGGGACACTGTTAATAGGGAAAGCTAATCCACACGCAAAATTCAGTCCAACACTACTAGAAGTGCCGTCTCCGTGGCGAAGAAGTTACTGATATGGTTCGTGATCCGGCATATCCGCATCCAAAACACAGCTGCAAGCGATTTGGCAGCAGACCGCGTTGTGCTTTTTTTTTTTTTTTTAACAACATGGTATGGGTGCTGGTCGTTCAGAAAGCTATAGCAAACTACTTAACATAAACTTCCAAAGACATCAACAACAGTAAAAGAAAATGCTTGTGTTGACTGCAAACGTCCTGTAAAGGATTTGCAACTAACTTTCTTAACTACAGCTAGAAGTAGTGTGTATGAACTACGCTTGAGTTCAAAGCCAGCAAGTGCCAAAAATAAAAAACAACAACCCCCCATTGTACTAAATAACGTTAAATGTAGCATTATGGTCACATCTTTTATACATTTGTTTATGGAAGACCTAAAGACAGTAACAAAACTTATGTATTGATTTCCATACATATCTAACATCACAAAAGAAATCAAACTCATTGTGGCAGTGGTGCACAGGTAAATAGCATGTGTGCGCGAGCGTAAGCGCGCATGTATCATGCTTTATAAATGCAATTTGAGATTGGATGAACGTCTAAATTTAAATGTATGCTGTGTGTGGTCTTCAATTTGACAAATCGTTTGTTGTCAGTGGGTTAATGATGCTGTTGTGAATGTTCTATCCACTATCATAGATATTCTGGCTGCTGACAGACAACTAGCACAAGAAATTGAATTTGATCTCAGGAAGTTTGAAAATCAGGAAGCAGAACAGCCAGGAAGTAAACCTAGGGTAAGCAATGTGGTTTTCAATTATCTTGGGCACTTACATTGGGCATTTGATGCTGTACAGAAATTATTATGTATCTGCTGCGACTATGGATGGTTATTACTTCAAGCATACCTCAGAGATGTCAAGCCACATCACCGTGCATTGGTCATTCCCATGTGTGCTCAGTCGTCTGATGCAGCAACCATGCCAGAGTATTTCTGCTCACTGTACCCATAAGGAGTTGGTTATTGTATCTCATCCCTTTCCCCCCCAAAGGCACACATGTTAATTCATGGTTAAATATTACAGGTGAAGAGTTCTACCCCAGGTAACACCCTTAGTCACAGCTTACATCATGCATGATAGGTTATGTTACTATTCCTTGCTTCCTTTAAGAACCCCATTAACACATGGGTGAGAACATTGATAGATTTATCATGATTCTTGAAGGCCCCTAGGTTTTCAGAATGATAAATGAGCATTAGCTTCAGCTTGTGAAGTCACAAACTTCATTAACCCCAGACATGAGAGTCATTTTTTCCATTGCAACTGTGAAGTGGATTTCTCTCCACCTATAACATTTCTGTGCTTTATTTAAACCTTCCAGTTCACTGCTCGTTCTTGCCCTACCGTCTGCCGGCTCTCCCATGGGTGCTCTTCACTGAGCGTCCTGGGTGGCTGGTGTGTTTACTTTGAAAAATTTAGAGTATTCAGGGCAAGTTTCAGTTTCGGTCAGTTCTACCTGGCACAGCTCGAAGCTCGCCAGTAGGCGACCCGTGGTTAATGTGACATGGTAGTAGTAGCAAATATACATGGGTTAAGTAGGTAAGGACTGGTCTAGCAAACCAGTAGGGAATTTACTTGATCCTAAAAACTCTGCTCAAGATTCATGGAGAAAAGGCGCTGAAACTTCAGTTACCCTCCCCTCGACGCCTGACGACATAAGTGGAAGAAAAACAAACGAAACAAATTTAAACCTCAACCAATCTCTGCCAGCTTCAAATGTCTCTTCTACAACGTCCTCGCTTGTCCCTGTCTTCATGGTAGAGAGAGTGAGGAACTTGCTGTCAATTAGGAATGAGACATTTTTTCTTTTACCCTCTTTTCCCCAGTGAGGCTTAGGCCGTCCACCAACTTGCTCCAATCTTTAGCTGTCCCATGTAGCTCTGTCCATATTCTTTCCATATTGTACATTTTTGTTTCTACTTCTCATCCCATGAATGTGTATATCTTTATTTGTTTTGCTTTAAGGATAGGAAGACAATATGGAATCTGGATTCCTTGTGGCTTTGTCATCGCACCTTGCCTCTGCTGCATTTAGTAATATTCTGCCACAATCAGGGAAAGTTACAACTGTTTTGCAAAATAAAAGACATTGAAATAAGAATTTAGAACAGTACTATAGCTGTCAGCTGAAGCTGGTTCCTAGGTTTTCTAATCATCATGTTCCAGAAGTAACTGACCTTGAGTTAACTGTAGAGAGTTGCATACAGTTGGATGTTTTCCCCTTACTCTTGTGTGTTACATTAGGGTGGTACGCCGGTCTCTTTCAACGCTGGAACTCCATCTGCAAGTCACCCATCAAGTAAACAGTCCAGCAGAGCTGGCAGCCCCCTTCCACCTCAGAATCCAGTTTTAAGAGATGCAAGTGCCTTGATGAATATTGATGTACAGAATGGCAAAGAGGCTGCATCAAGAAGTTCAAGTCCAGGTGCTGCTACACCCACTGCAAGGTAGGGAAACAATTTTCAGTGTTGATTAGCCATCAATTGCCAGTCTTTCAATGAAAATTGCAACCAAATTAGCAATGCAATTCAACAGATTCAGTACCAAACAAAAATGAATGGTGGAAAATGGGAAGTAGGGGTGTGTCACAGCTATGTCTTAAAAGTTGTTAATATGGTAGTAGGCATGTTGTATTATATAACAGATTAAAGGGGGTTGCATAGAGAAAACTATTATATTGACATTTTAACTATAGTTTGATTTATAAGCCCATGGCAGTTACTGGAAGTTTGAATAAGACAATTTATCATACCATGGTACTTAATCAGTTAAATCCAATTGAAAGTAAGCACAAGAGCTAGCCAGTAAATCATCTTAGCAATTTTTGCTGGAAAAGGCATTAGGAAATATGGTTTTATCATCACTGTAAAAGCTTCTGTTCCAGCCATCTGAAGTGACTTCAGATATTTTAGACTAAAACACATGCAGCTTGCTATTTACACAACTGGTATTCAGGACAGAGATAACATACACATATGTGTGGCCCTACATAGATAACATACACATGTGTGGCCTTACATAGATAACATACACATAGGTGAGGCCCTACATAGAAAATGTACATTATGTATGTAACACAACTTTCAGCAGGACACAGTTTTAGAGTATACATGTATAACAACTTTCATCGATGCTGAATATGTACATTATTTGTAACACAATTTTCAGTATTACAGAGATAACATGTATTATTTGTAATACAACTTTCAGTATTACAGAGATAACATACACATTATTTGTAACGCAACTTTCAGTATTACAGAGACGACATATACATTATTTGAACACAACTTACAGTAATACAGTATTTATAACATGTCTTTCAGAATTACAGAGTTAACATACACATTATTTGTAACAACTTAAGCATCACATAGATAACATACACATTATTTGAACACAACTTACAGTAATACAGAGAAACACACATTATTTATAACACGTCTTTCAGTATTACAGAGATAACATACACATTTGTAACACAACTTTCAGTATTACAGAGATGATATACATTATTTAGAGATAACATACACATTATTTGTAACACATCTTTCAGTATTACAGAGATGACGTATACATTAATTGTAACACAACTTATAGCATCACAGAGATAACATACACATTATTTGTAACACATTTATAACAACTTAAGCATTACAGAGATGACGTACACATTATTTGTAACACAACTTTCAGTATTACAGAGATAACATATACATTGTAACAACTTACAGCATCACAGAGATAACATACATTATTTGTAACAACTTACAGCATCACAGAGATAACACATTATTTTTAACACAACTTTCAGTATTACAGAGATAACATATACATTGTAACAACTTACAGCATCACAGAGATAACATACATTATTTGTAACAACTTACAGCATCACAGAGATAATACACATTTTTAACGCAACTTTCAGTATTACGAAGATAACATATACATTATTTATAACAACTTACATCATTACAGAAATAACATATTATTTGTAACAACTTATAGCATCACAGAGATAACATGTCCGTTTGTCCATCACAAGTGACAAAGACCAATCCTCCTTTCATCTGTCATGGGGTAATGTTTGGTGTGAGTCTGGAGAAGGAAAGCAATGGCAAACTACCTTCTTTACACATGCCAAGAAAATCATGTTGTGACAAGTCCTTCAAGAAACAAATGAAGATCGTAAACTGATCAGAGACATTAGACGTAGACAGTCACAATTTTTTGGGCATGTTATGAGAAGAAATGATTTGGAGAACTTGGTGACAACTGGTAAGATCGAGGGGAACAGACCAAGGGGAAGACCTAGAAACAAGTATCTGGATGGCTTGGCCTTGTGGCATGGTCGAGACAAAAACACGGAACTGATCCACGACTCTGTTGATCGAGTGAGATGGCAGAACATGACCGCCCACGCTTACCGGCATGGCACATGATGGATGGATGGAGTCTGGAGATTACTTGTAAGTCAGGTGAGGCCCCAGAAATATCTTGAACAGCAGGCCATGGAATATTCTCGGCAGCTATCTATGTAGAAATCCTTAAGTGATGTATTAAACTTGTCCTTGTAACTTTTTTTTTCTGTCCTCTTTGAAAACGTCTGTGTCTTCAGTATCTCATAAAAGATTATTTGTGAAAGTTGATGGTTTGGCATTCAAACTAGATGACCTGCCCAGCAAGTCTGTCTGCATCAAGATTGTATTCATGCTGGAGATACCAGCTGTCCAAAACAACAGTATCCGGGATCGTGACATGCCACCTGATACTCATTATCTTTCTTAGACGTACTGTACGGAAGTAGTTGAGCTTCTTTGCTTGACGTTTGTAGACAGCCCTGGATTCACATGCATGTAGCAACACTGGAAGGACTGTAGCTCTCTACAAAGATAACATACATATTATTTGTAACACAATTTTCAGTATTACAGAAACTGATATATGTGTGTTATATATACACTGTGAAACAACTTTCAGTATTATAAAGATAACATTTTCATTATTTGTAACACAACTGTCAACATTACAGAGAAAACACACATTATTTGTAATACAACTTTTAGCACTACACAGTTCAAGATTATGCATTACATGTAACAACTTTCAACACCACATAGATAACATTCGCATGTTGTGTGAGTCAACACAAATGGAAGGTGGAGTTGGTGAGCTTTATAAGAACACAAGTTGCAACTGACAGAATGAACATTAGGGCTTGAAAGTATTCACCAACACACACATGCACATTGACATTTAAAAAAAAGTAACTTAAATGGGGAGATGTCTTGATCCTAGGGCACAAAAATGAAACTATGCCACGAGATCCGTAGGTCAGCATGTGTGTGACATCACTCTCAGCAGTTCTTTCCTTCTCAGAACAAGGGAAGTCCACAACAAAAATGGAATGCTAATGCAATACACAAACTTTGTGTAAGTTGTTCAGACATCGGAGTACATCTGTTATGATTTTCACATATGTTCGGTCTGTTTATAATGTACACTGATGTGCCTGCTGGTGCCCAACTAATGTGTAGATTTCCATGCAGGCGTGCTTCCATTGCTATCAATGATGCTGTCAAGAAAGCCATGAGTAGAGTTGAACAGTTGAAGCTGGCTGAAGGTTCTCCCCTCAGAAAGGTAGGCTGTCTGTCAGAATACTTGCACTTGATGTCTCCAACACTGAGCAACATGTCCCATTAATATTGCTATTTATTAATGCCTTTATCTCACCTGATTGAGCCAACGCAACATTTAGAATGTGGAGAGGGCTGGTAAAGAAAAACAAGAAGTGTATGTATTAGTTACAGATTTCAGAAATAAAATTATAGTAGGACATTGAGTTTGGTTTGAAGTAGACAAGTTCTATGGCAGAAATCACGGTATAATAAAGTGTTTCCATTTTCCTTTCCTCCTTCCTTCCCAGACAGTTCTCGCAGCTACTCAGTGCCTGTTTTATGAAGCTTGGCCTAGCTGGAACTATTAGTGGTTGGGCTGCTGTTGATAAGACAAACTGTTACCAACCACTGTACAATTATGAACATATCTCCATAGGACCACTTTCCATGTCATGAGGCATATTTGGTTTTGTCGAATGATGTCACTGCACATTGGGCCAAACTAAAGTATTCTGCTCATTGTTCTCACCTCTTCTTGATCGCAAAGGTGACATTGACAAGCTTGACCAGACTTCACTCCCAGTTTGTGCAATTGGACTAACGCCAGTATCCGAATACATTTGGAGCAGAGACAGTCGGTTAACAATTTTCTGTAACATATTGGAATCTTTTATGATTATTGCTTGTGTGGCTATCTGTTCTACTGCCCATGCACATGATCTGGGGCAAGCAGTGATCCCAGACTTGCTATAGTTGTCTTGAACTTGCTGTTGTACTCTTTGATTGTTTTCCTCATCCTTTATGTTGTGTATGCAAAGGCTGACCTTGAGCAGCTCATCACAGACCCATCTGTTTAGGTGTTGATGTCTTCTGGACATGAATGCTGTTGAACCAATTCCTTTATTTCAGTGTTGACTGATCCAGACAACTGACCTATGCAGTATTTCCCTAGTGTAGTGGCAACCTGGGAGTATTTTTTGCATGTCTATGGGTATATCAGTCCACTCTTCTCTAAGTTGGAGATTGTCCAAGTCACAGACCTGCTTAATTATCTCTTCAGCCTCAGCCATCTAGGAGCGACCTCTCTAGAGGTGCATTCCCTGTGTGTTGTCAGCCATATTTTTATAGACTAATCTTCACAGGATAGGTGATGGGGTCCGTTTGACAGTGGTCGCTGTTACTTCCCAAAACAATCATGCCAACCACTACCACAGCTGACTTGTATCACAGGCTACATTCTCTTTTGTCTGATTGTAACACAGGCTACATTCTATATTGTCTGACTTTAACATTGTATCACAGGCTATATTCTCTTTTGTCTGATTGTAACACAGCTACATTCTATATTGTCTGACTTTAACATTGTAAATTAGACTGTACTGTGAGTCTAATCTTGTAACAAACACTTTCGTTGTTAATTATATTCAATTTAACCCAGGAATGCTACCTGGTCAAAAAAGCACGCTAAAGTCGATGTGTTGGCCTACGGGTTTCGGCCCAAGGGCGCATAACAGACACACCGCAATCACATCTGAAAAAAAAACACTCCGGATGATCGCAAAGAAGAAGAAGAAGATATTCAATTTAAAATCCATTTATATGGTACACCCGTTTTTATTCATTCTGTGAGCTGACTTTTCCATCAATGGCCCTACTTTGTTGATTATATTAGTATGCTTTGGCTTACTGTGACCCTATTATGTGTCTTGCTGGTACCATGGCGGAAGCAACAGTTCGCAGGGTGGGCTAGGCATAATAGTAGTTCAAGGGCACGATGTGTTTGCTGGTGTCCATATAATCTACATGTTTGTTTTTAATTAAAACTACTTCACTGTGACAGGATGTATTTGCTGATGTCTATATAAAGAGTATTGAAGTGCTACATAAAACCAGTACTTTTGTATGGATGTGAAGCGTGGACAATGAGCAGTCAAGCTGAAAAACATCTGATGGCTGTGGAAATGTGGCTTCTGAGGAAAATGCAAAGAATACCATGGACAGACAGAAAAACCAACGAACAAGTCTTTCAAGAAATAAATGAAGATCGTAAACTGATTAGAGTCATTAGACATAGACAGTCAAAATTTGTTGGGCATGTTGTGAGAAGAAATGACTTGAAGAACTTGGTGACAACTGGCAAGATCGAAGGGAACAGACAAAGGGGAAGGCTGAGAAGTAAATACCTGTATGGCTTGGCCATATGGCATGGTCGAGACAGAAACACTGAGCTGATCCACGACTCTGGTGACCGAGTGAGATGGCAGAACATTACCGCCCTCGCTTATCGGCATGGCATATGATGGATGGATATAATCTATAAGCTACCTCCATGGCAAAGGGGTTACGGACACAGTTTATAATCCCACATACCCCGTTCAAAACACAGCTGAGGGCGATTTGGCAGCAGGCCGCCTTTTTTTTTTTTTTTTTTTTTTTTGTTTTGTTTTTTTTGTTTGTTTGTTTGTTTTGTGTTTAATGAAAATGATATGAACAAGCAAAGAATGTCATTGGCAGAATGAACATAAAGAAGTGTTTCACTAGTTGCTTGTAGCACATATAACCATGACAAGCTTAAGCAAAAGCTCATTGATCTTGCATGAAAACCATAGGGTTTGTCACACCATGCTGTGCTTGGAAACTATTTCAGATACAAAGAATTCTGCTGCACATTTTATATTACATGGGCTGTCTTTCCGATATACATTTACAGCCTTATCTTCAAGGTTTACTGTGTCCTACATTAATAAGTTTGTTTTAAAATTAGGGCACCAGAACAGGCCAAAATAGAGAGCCTGCAGCTAAAGATAAGACAAATGATGAGTTACTGAAGTCTGCAACTCCAAAGGTACACATTTATCAGTTGTCCATTCTTGTGTTGATAACTTCCTATGTAAAACTTGATACTGTGAAATTGTACCAACACAGAACTCTTTCTATGTAATCCTTTCTGTTCAATATATTTGTTTCTTTTTATCAATGTTAATTGTTTTCCTTGAGAATATATTATTCAGTTTTATTGATTTATTTGTTCCATGTCTGCCATATTTTTAGTTTGTTTCATAGAATAGGCCATGGCGAACGGATTATGGGCGCAGTTCGTAATCTTGCATACCTGCGTTCGAAGCAGCTGCGGGCGATTTGGCAGCAGACCGCCTTGCATTGGTTTTTGTTTTTTTGTTTGTTTACAAAATGGTATGGGTGCCGGTCGTTCAGAAAGCAATGGCAGACTACTGAATGTAAACTTGCCAAGAGATCACAACAGTAAAAAATGCTGGGGTTGACTACGATATCCTGCAAAGGATATGCAACTAACTTATTTTGTCCCTAGAATAGCATGAACAGTGTGGTTGTTTGTGTGTGTATTGAGTGTCATTGTTTGTGATTACAAGAGTTAAAAACTGTCCAGTAATTGTTTTCCTGTAAGAATGTATTCAGTTTATTTTATGAAATGTCTTCATATCTGCTAGTTTCCTCATGCTTGAGTTTATTTGACAGAAGAGATGGAAATTATATGAGTTGCCATAGATAAATATAAAACACATAAAATGCCAGACAGGTATCTAAAATGAAAAGAAATTTTGTTTCAAAGCTGTTTCTGGGTCTGATGTTATAGCACCATCACATTCTATAGGCCTGAACGTAGAGGAATAGGTGGCCAGTCTTGTCCTCACTTTAGCAGGTGTTGAACCCACGTCTGACTGCTCATGGCATTATCAGTGGAGTTCCCCATCAACTTCGCTGACACACCTGCTAGATGGTGTATAATAGAGGCTGCCAGGTATCTACTTACAACATCAGCATTTATTATGAACATTACTGGACTCTCAGACAAGAAAGGAAGTCCGTTGTATGTGTTCCATGTTTGGACATCATAATGTAAACAATAAACAGACTACAAGCAGATACGGTCTGGCAATAAACAGCAGATAAGCTTGATGAGGCTGTATGATGTATGCTCATGGGAAGCAGTAAAGGTAGGCATAGGGAAACAGCTTTTTTACTATTGGGTTTAGTCTGTATTTTTCTGTGTCCTCTGTAATTCATTTTCTTGTGTGTATGTGGGAACAAAGTTGACTGATAACAATGTACTTATGTCTTGACATAACAGCGCGCTGCACCGGAGATGACAGGAAACACTCCCATGTCGCCGGTCAGACAAAGTCAGGGTATCCGGGCCATCAGTACCCCCGCAAGTGAGTGCTTTCTGTAGTCTTGTCTGTGTCAATGTTTGGAGCTGTGTCTGTCTACACAGAAGTGAGTGCTTTCTGTGGTCTTGTCTGTGCCAGTGTTTGGAGCTGTGTCTGTCTACACAGAAGTGTTTTCTGTAGTCTTGTCTGTGTCAGTGTTTGGAGCTGTGTCTGTCTACACAGAAGTGTTTTCTGTGGTCTTGTCTGTGCCAGTGTTTGGAGCTGTGTCTGTCTACACAGAAGTGTTTTCTGTAGTCTTGTCTGTGTCAATGTTTGGAGCTGTGTCTGTCTACACAGAAGTGAGTGGTTTCTGTGGTCTTGTCTGTGTCAATGTTTGGAGCTGTGTCTGTCTACACAGAAGTGTTTTCTGTGGTCTTGTCTGTGTCAATGTTTGGAGCTGTGTCTGTCTACACAGAAGTGATTGGTTTCTGTGGTCTTGTCTGTGTCAATGTTTGGAGCTGTGTCTGTCTACACAGAAGTGTTTTCTGTAGTCTTGTCTGTGTCAGTGTTTGGAGCTGTGTCTGTCTACACAGAAGTGTTTTCTGTAGTCTTGTCTGTGTCAGTGTTTGGAGCTGTGTCTGTCTACACAGAAGTGAGTGGTTTCTGTGGTCTTGTCTGTGTCAGTGTTTGGAGCTGTGTCTGTCTACACAGAAGTGATTGGTTTCTGTGGTCTTGTCTGTGTCAATGTTTGGAGCTGTGTCTGTCTACACAGAAGTGTTTTCTGTAGTCTTGTCTGTGTCAGTGTTTGGAGCTGTGTCTGTCTACACAGAAGTGAGTGGTTTCTGTGGTCTTGTCTGTGTCAGTGTTTGGAGCTGTGTCTGTCTACACAGAAGTGAGTGGTTTCTGTGGTCTTGACTGTGTCAGTGTTTGGAGCTGTGTCTGTCTACACAGAAGTGAGTGGTTTCTGTGGTCTTGTCTGTGTCAATGTTTGGAGCTGTGTCTGTCTACACAGAAGTATTTTCTGTAGTCTTGTCTGTGTCAGTGTTTGGAGCTGTATCTGTCTACACAGAAGTGAGTGCTTTCTGTAGTCTTGTCTGTGTCAATGTTTGGAGCTGTGTCTACACACAAGTGAATCGCTGTCCAGGATGAAAGACTTGGGAGTAAGAATCAGCACGGCCAGACGCGAGAGGGACATCGGGAAAACGAGGTGCCTCGTCAGCCAACACAGAACTGGCACTATTAGCCACCGGACGCTGATGCATATGCTTGGGGGAGGATCTGAGCACCTATGGAATGAAGATACCTCGACTGATAACTGAATGTTTTTCTGTGATCTTGTCTGTATCAGTGTTTGGAGCTGTGCCAGTGTTTGGAGCTGTGTCTGTCTACACAGAAGTGAGTGTTTTCTGTGGTCTTGTCTGTGTCAGTGTTTGGAGCTGTGTCTGTCTACACAGAAGTGTTTTCTGTGGTCTTGTCTGTGCCAGTGTTTGGAGCTGTGTCTGTCTACACAGAAGTGAGTGTTTTCTGTGGTCTTGTCTGTGTCAGTGTTTGGAGCTGTGTCTGTCTACACAGAAGTGTTTTCTGTGGTCTTGTCTGTGCCAGTGTTTGGAGCTGTGTCTGTCTACACAGAAGAGTTTTCTGTGGTCTTGTCTGTGCCAGTGTTTGGAGCTGTGTCTGTCTACACAGAAGTGAGTGTTTTCTGTGGTCTTGTCTGTGCCAGTGTTTGGAGCTGTGTCTGTCTACACAGAAGTGAGTGTTTTCTGTGGTCTTGTCTGTGTCAGTGTTTGGAGCTGTGTCTGTCTACACAGAAGTGAGTGTTTTCTGTGGTCTTGTCTGTGCCAGTGTTTGGAGCTGTGTCTGTCTACACAGAAGTGAGTGTTTTCTGTGGTCTTGTCTGTGTCAGTGTTTGGAGCTGTCTGTCTACACAGAAGAGTTTTCTGAGGTCTTGTCGGTGTTTGTAACTGTGTCTGTCTACACAGAAGTGAGAGTCTGACCTTGACTCAGTCTTTTTAAGGTCATGAAGCTGTGGCTGAGACTTACAGTGTCCAGGTCAGGCTCAGAAGGTACGGGTTTATGCCCAGCATAGGGCTTGGACACCTTCCATCAACCATTGGTGTCTATTGATATCACACGTCCCCTTGATCTCTTGGGTAAATCACCCAACAACAACAACAAAAAAACATTCACAAGTAATAACATGGGCATTGCAGCCAAAGCCTTCACACAAACACACGCTAATACAAGTACTTGAACAACACTACATAAATATATATATTTATACTTGAACAACAGTATTTGAACAACACACTATATATATGTATATATTTATACTTGAACAACAGTATTTGAACAACACTGTGTGTATATATATATATGTGTGTGTGTGTGTACGGTTGGAAATCTCAAAGAGTAGGCTGTAAGGTCACTGTCATGGCAAAATTGTTAGGCAAAAAATTTAGATACACAGCCTTGGATGGAAAGTGTCCAGAGGAGACAAATCTTATGCCGATGTCGGACCCACTTATGTTTAAAGTGCATGGCCAGGTGTGACACACTTCCGTCAGAAGAGAAAAGTTGAAGAAGAAGAAGAAGAATTTGAAAATGTGTCATTTGATGACCTATGGCTCTAGGGTGGACCACATGAAATGGATTCAAAATAATCTGATTAGGAGGAAAGGTGGTGGTGGCTGCCACCCTACTCTATATTGTCCTGACCTAGTTCATGTGAAAGCATTGTACTTCACACCTCTTGCAGCTAACAGTCTGTAATGAGATTATGATTATACTACTGCTGATTTGTTCTCAGGACATCAGTGCTTTAGTCATCGTTACAGCTGAGGAACTATGTAGCATTGCTCTCTCTCTCTCTCTCTCTCTCTCTCTCTCTCTCTCTCTCTCTCTCTCTCTCTCTCTCTCTCTCTCTCTCTCTCTCTCTCTCTCTCTCTCTCTCCCTTTCTCTCTCTCTCCCCCTTTCTCTCTCTCCCTCCAAGAAGGTTCGGTAATATGGTTGTAAGTAAGAACACAAAAATGCCACAGGTTGCCAATATGAGTCGTCACAATGTGTTGAAATAAGCTAAGACATAAAGGATTTTTATCACAGGCAGCTAAGGAAGATGAATATTTGTGGCTACGTTATGAGAACAGTAAAACTAACATTCTGTAATAACTAATAAGATTAATGGCCAAAGAAATTGAAGATGGCACAGAGAAAGCATACTAAAGTCATGCATCATGCATGGACATGGATTGATCAATACTGTTAGTGAATGGCAGTCAGTGGCATGATCACCCATGCCAGTTTGCTAGCTACTTGATGAAGGCATAATCTGCATACATTGTTTCCTTATTCCAATTGTGTTGACTAGTTGTCTATTGTCTGTGTTACAGATGCTTTGTACAACATTACTTTTGGGGTTGATGCTAATGTGACGATGATGCCTCCATCACCGATACCATCTGTGGCCAGTGCCATGAGTAATGGTAAGCAGACGTGACCCAGACAGGACACCGCAGTGGGTCCCTGAGTGTGATTTGTGAATCATGTGTGTGGTGTACTTATTAGTTGCAGTGTTGACTTCTTTGTGTTCTGACTGCTGATTTTCATGTCTCTGCTAACAGGTCTTGCATTATCATTTTATTCATGGACTTTGCTTAACGCCATTAACGTCTGGCATCATCTGAATTTGTTTTTCTTCTGTTTATAAAATATTACAAAAATCATGATTTTTTTCAGGAGCTGCTTGCTTCAAACCCTCATCAAGAGTATATTCGCTCAAACATTTATTAATCTTGCAATCAATAATAACTCAGCAAACCCATGATGTGCACACAGATGTGTCACAACAAATGTACAAGTGGCGAGACAAATGAACACCCATCAACTAGAATGTGGCAGTAACCTTGGTTGATTGTCACGAGAGATATCTTCAATGTTATTGCATCACTTAAATGCTCATCAGGCTGTTATGGGTGCTCATTTGAAATGTATTTTACTCTATCCAAATATATTCAGTTTGCTGCCAGCAGTCTTCTGTACTCACCCTGTCTGCCAGCTGCTGTAGGATCTGGTACTTATTGGTGACTGACCATAAACTGTTCCTTAGTTGCTTGATTTCTGAGATACCCTAGATTGTATTGATTTCCATGTTTATAAGATGTTATTTATGTCTTGTGTTTCATCTGAATTTTATTTTTCAGCAAATGGTGATCTGCACCTCTAAACACTACATAATCTAGTGATGGTCTAAATTTCTTGTGAATGCAGACAGATCAGTTTCATTTTCTGTATCGTGGTCTGGTGATACCCCCATTGCTTTACGTATTTTTTTATCTGGAAAACATGTTCTTTTGAACAAGATGCTCCCCAGGAATGTTAACCCAGTCAACAAATGCCCGCAGAAGTCGGATGTCTCGACTTAACGGTGCAAGAACACAGCTCTGCTGTAAACATGATCAACACAATCACTTCCAAAAAAACTTTGGATTAACGCAGAAGAACAAGATGCTTATCGTCCTTGGCTATCCTCAATGGCCTGGGCAAGAACATGTATCAGGACCTTACCAGAAGAAGTCAAATTGTATTGCTAGTATTTCCTAAGACAGTTCTCGTGCTTTCATTCTGGATATAGTTTAATCTGTCATGTCACATGCATATTCCAGAGTGTTGTGGTGCCAGCTCTGAGTAGCATGTCTTTTGCTTTTGTTTCCTCCTATAATTTTGTAAGAACTCATCTATAACACTGACAGCTCTCCATATCCGTGGCTTAATGGATCAGTCTAATATCACAATGTTCATAATTTTAGGCCATCTCTGTCTATCACCCACGCTGAAGGTACGGAGGAAAGGAAACAAGACAGTAATACACATGCCACATCCAGAAGAAAGGTAACATGCTTTCAGTTATATTTATTTGTATAGATGTAGGCTTCTCTTTTGTATTGATTGCTATGGTTTCATTAATGTTTGATGTAAGTTGGAGTTGTTGACTCATTCAGACTGTTTAGTACTGATGTGTATTTTCATTGACTTCCGGTCCCCAACAAGGAAGATAGGTATTTGAACGGTTAAGGCCTCTGGAGTGTTTATGCTTGTGGCTATGGTTTGCAGACACATTTTCCTCATGTTGGACCGGTAGTGCATGGTTCCGTTATCCTGCTACTGAGTTGAGTGCGGGAGCGACACTTTGAGCTGTGAATTTTGTGTGGAATGATTTGTACATCTGTCTGCGATTGTTTGTAGCGTGAATTGCATGTTCAGAATAATGGTGCCGGCCTGTCACTTAACTAACTAGGTTGCCTTAGGACTAATGTGTGGCTGCTGGTTTTCTATTGACTGCCGCTTCCATCGACGATGAACTGTATTTTTCGTGGAGGACTTTTATGTTGGCATTCTGGCCATGGCATTATGCATAGTTTCACTTGTACGGGCTGTTGGTTTGTCGAGACCCCTGTCTGTTCCACATTTCACATGGGGCGGTGAGTAGCATTTTGTGTGATATTCAGGAGCAGAGCATAATGGGGATGACCTGTTGCCGTGAAGTTGGAACAGCGACTAATGACTAATTTACATTGTTGATTGATGTAACTTGTTGTTGACTCAGGCAGACTGTTTAGTACTGATGTGTATGAACATTGATGTGTGATGTCACTTGGAGTTGTTGACTAAATCAGACTTTAGTACTGATGTGTGATGTATCTTGGAGTTGTTGACACAGTCAGACTGCTTAGTAATGTTGTGTATCTGAAAACAATCAATGCAACTTATTGTCTGATAGCTAGTGTCTCCCTGGAGGCAATACACTGCTGAGGTTGTCCATACAGTGTATGCTGGGAGGATCTGTAAATCCCTTGTCTTTGTGAGAATTAAAGCCCCTATTGCACAGTGTGAAAGGCTGACATCTTAACCCTTCAGCCATCTGTTCTTAACGTGTCTGATCTGAAAGGTATGATAATAAGACTATTAGCATTTTAATGCAAAGAACTTCTTATAATCAACCTCATAAACCATATCAACTTGGAATTATAATGAGAAAACATGAAAGAAAATGGAGATGGGAATTGATGAAGTACAGTGTGGATGCAATTGTAAGACAAAACTGTTCTTTGAGCATTTAAGAGGCATTGGATATCATTGTGACTGGAATGATTGGTGGTAGAAGAGGCAGAGGAATGATGCTTGATGGTCTGAGACGATGGCATGTATGAATATCATTGGTATAACTGATTCAGAACACCAAGGTCTGTGTTGAGACATGAACGTCTGCACTACTTTATAAGGCACATAATGACTCAAGTATGCAGACTGCTTCCATTGTAGGACCCTGTGCGTATTTACAATAATAAATTAGAGCACAACAAGAAAACATTTAACATAAGATGTGGCTTGGGGCTCAACAGGTGAAACATACATAGGCTTCATATTCCCACCAGTCATTTTCAGTACATGCTAAATATATCTATAGATATACACAGTGCAGACCTGATCAGGCGAACTCACCTGGGACCCAAGAAATAGTTTTACATATCAGAAATTTCTTATATAAGAGTTCAAGCATGTAGTAATGCATTTACAACGTACAATACAGCAAGCCGGTCTCCTTGGCGATGGCGTTGCGGATGCGATTCATAATGCTGCTTACCTGCATTTGAAACACAGCGGTGACCGATTTGGCAGCAGACATTGTCACGTTGGTTTTAACGTGCTGGTATGGGAGCTGGTCATTCAGAAAGCAATGGCAAACTAGTGAACATAAAAACTTGCCAAGACATCAACAACGGCAGTAAAATGCTAGTGTTGACTGCCTATAAAGGATATGCAACTTTTAAAAAAAAATACATTGTTCTTCACAAATCACAGCTGAGATAATGCGTGCGATGCTCAAGAAATCACCTAACACCGCCCCAGGCCCAGACGGTATCCGATATGGTGACCTACTGGTGATATCAGATGATGACATGGAAGAACTGGCCAGAGAATTCAACACTAGTATCCAGAGGGGTCAGATCAAAGAAGAATGGCTACACAGCTACTTGCTGCCACTGCCAAAACCGAACAAAGACCATTCCAAGATAAGCGGCTACAGAATCATTACGATGCAGAACACTGTTGGCAAGCTACTGGAGAAAATTGTAGCACACAGACTTGCTTGTGACTTGGAACAGCTCGGCTGCTTCCCGCCCACACTTGGAGGATACAGACGCAACAAAGAGTCATGGCTGAATGCGGCGGTCTTTGCTCAAGATGTTTACGAAGGATTTCAGGTCAGAGAAGAGACATGTGCGGCCGCCATAGACTTAGAGGACGCATATAACAGAGTATCATTCGAGCACTTGATGCAAACCCTCCTCAGACTGAAAGTGCACCCTCACCTTGTACGATGGATAGCTGCAGTTCTGCTCCAAAGGAAGGTGATGCTAAGATGCGGGAGTTGGTCTTCTGAGCCGATAACGATATGTCCAGGATTGCTGCAGGGTTCACCACTGTCACCAGTACTATTCAACGTGTATACGGTGCCAATCACTGAACAACAGTTGGACGGGAGGGGTAGGACTCTATCATTCGTTGACGACATCCTCGTGTATCGACTGGGTCGAGATAGACAGGCGGTTGCCAATGATATGCAGGGCGAACTAGATCGAATTTCCTCATGGTGTGCTGATGCCGATGCCCTTGTCAACCCTGCAAAGGCATCGGTTACATGGTTCTCACTAAACAACCATATTGTGAAAACAGACATGCCGGCAGTAAGAACGGATGGAAGCATTTTGAGTAGAACCCAGTCAATGACATATCTTGGCGTGAGGCTTGATCGTAGCCTGTCCTTCAGAGATCATGTCGATTATGTCATAACGAAGGCTCGAAAAGGTTTGCCAGCAATGAGAGTCATGGCGACTGCCAATATCGAGCAAAAACTGCTAATACTTCTGTTCCAAGGACTTGTGCTTTCACGCATCGAGTATGCCCTGGCCATCCTCACTGTCAGCCCTACACAGATTGGAAGACTTGAAAAGGTACAAAACGAAGCCATGCGCATCATTTTGGGCTGCACGAGAGACACCAGCTGTGTAGCAATGAGATACCTCCTTGACTTCCCGACAATGGAACACAAGATCAAGATCTGGAGAGCTCGTGCATACTTAAAAATTAGTGCAGATGAGCAGCACCCTCTGCGTGACGCTATATTCAGAGAAAAGGGTGACAGGCTAAAGAGGGGCAAATCATGGATGGGTCGGGCGGAAGACAGGTCTGCAGTCTTACGAGTATCAACCCCGGTAAGGAATGGGTGCCGGTGCCTCCAGCTTTTAAGTGTACTTTCTCCTGCATTATCACACTCGACAGACAGTGCAGAGAGCAGAACCCTGCCGCTGTCAATGCAGAGATTAACACGCTCATCTATGAACACTCAGATAGCCCCGAAGTGCTCATCTATACAGATGGATCTGTTGTAAAGCAGCAGAGAAGTGCGTGGGTATTTACAGCCCGTGCAGCGGGCCGAACCGTTCAAGAATCCAGTGGCGCCCACTCTATGACCACGAGCAGCATGACGATGGAGGTGATGGCAGTTACACAGGCTTTCATATGGCTGGAATCACAGCATTATACCAACGTGTGTGTACTAAGTGATTCAATGAGCATGATTCAGAAGGTCGAAGCTGGATCTGTACGTAGACAGTGGACTGAGTCGCTGTGGAAATCTGGTGTACGTAAAGTCACCTTCATCTTCATCCCGGGACATGCGGGAGTCGAGGGAAATGAATGAGCTGACAAAGTGGCTGGCTCTGCACCCCCTGTAGATGGCCCGTGGATCGTGCCGATGTTATTAACGTCCGCAAAGATATGGCGAGAACAGAGGACTTTGACGTCAGTGATTCCACATCGCTGTCCAGGATGAAAGACCTGGGAGTAAGAATCGGCTCAGCCAGACGCGAGAGGTACGTCGGGATAACAAAGCGCCTCGTCAACCAACACAGAACTGGCACTATTAGCCACCGGACGCTGATGCATATGCTGGGGGGGAGGATCTGAGCACCTATGGACACTTCCGGAGTGCAATGAAGATACCCCAACTGATAACTGATAACTGACTGATAACAAACAGAAATTATCCACATCCGAGATCGCCTTAAGCGGTTTGCACTGCGTGTGTGTGTGTGTATATATGTATATATATATATATATATATATATATATATATATATATATATATATATATATATATATATATATATATATAAGTTGATAGGGAACTGCGCTGGTTCTTTATTTTGTTGTTGTTGTTAATTTTCACTGACTTTGAACTCAAGTGTAGTCCATACACATACTACTGTTTCTAGCAACACTGGACTGATTTTTGCGTGTGGATTAGCTTTCTCTATTACCAGTGTACCTGAAACAGCGCTGGTAATGTTCCTTGCATGCAACACTCACTCATACGGCTGCCTAAAGAGGATACCATGTCATGAGCAGTGTTGGATGTGGGTTCATCGCTTCACACAGTGCAGGAAAGACTGACCCCCTATTCCTCCTGCTCTCAGTCCTACACGATGTGATGGCGCTATCACAGGCCCATACAGGAAACTGCTTCAGTGCAATTGATTATTACATTTTAAAACGCCGGAAATAAAATATCAAGAACATGGGAAACTGAACTGAGGACTGAAATATTACATTTGAGCACAACAACAAATCCAGATGTGGAATGAACAAAAAGAATGGCCAGAATTCATCACGGCGAAAGATTAGATTAGAACACCTGATGTGACAGAATGGTATGAGTATGTGTGCGTGAAGCTTTGCCAGGTAACAATGAGATTTAAAACAAGAATAAAGCAACTAGAATTGTAAATGATGTGTAATTATTAACTTTGTTATATTTTACCCCTTTAATTCAATAATAGTTCCAAGCCAGTACAATGGAATATTCAGTCTCCTGTAAGTAACATTTACATTTTGATGTTATTTTTACATAATTGCACATTGTATTAACTAATGACAACTGACAAAATTGAAGGGAAAGAACAAAAGGAAGGCAAAGAGATGAATACTTGGATGACTTGGTTACATTGCATTAGTGGGACAATGCACAGACCTGAGCCAAGGCTGGTGGTCGTGTGAGTTAGTGAACCATGACCGTCCATGTGTATTGGCATGGCACATGATGATGATGATTCATTGGCATGGCTTTATGACCAGTTAAGTACTGAATAAATATCTGATTGCAAGTTATGTACAGAATAAATATCTTATTACATGTTACGTACAGAATAAATATCTGATTGCAAGTTATGTACAGAATAAATATCTGATTACATGTTACGTACAGAATAAATATCTGATTTCAAGTTACGTACAGAATAAATATCTGATTGAAAGTTATGTACAGAATAAATATCTAATTACACATTATGTACAGAATTAATGTCTAATTACACGTTATGTACAGAATTAATGTTTGATTACACGTTACGTACAGAATTAATATCTGATTACACGTTATGTACAGAGTAAATATCTGATTATACATTACGTACAGAATTAATATCTGATTACAAGTTATGTACAGAATAAATATCTAATTACATGTTATGTACAGAATAAATATCTGATCACATGTTATGTACAGAATAAATATCTGATTACACATTATGTACAGAATAAATATCTGATTATACAAGTTATGTACAGAATAAATATCTGATTACACATTATGTACAGAATAAATATCTGGTCACACGTTATGTACAGAATAAATATCTGGTCACACGTTATGTACAGAATAAATATCTGGTCACACGTTATGTACAGAATAAATATCTTATCACACGTTATGTACAGAATTAATATCTGATTACACATGTACAGAATAATTATCTGATTACAAGTTATGTACAGAATAAATATCTGATTGCAAGTTATGTACAGAATAAATATCTGATTACACATTATCTATATATATATAAAAGACAATGTGTGTGTCCTTTATGCGTTCCCGAGCGGTCCATCCGATTGAGATGAAATTTTATACAGATGTTCTTATCGCTCCCACGGAGCCAACTGGCATAGTTATTTAGTTTAAAATCAACAATTTTTCCTCCAGCACGAAAGAAAATGGCACGAGCTTCAGAAACAGACGAATAAATATCCCATCTTTCTGCAAGGGAACTCACTCTCTTATTAAACTAGAAATTAGTTAGGAACAGTTGTTGTTCTTCACTCCCACGGATCAAACTGAAATAGAACGGGATCATCAGAAACAGACGAGCACGGGGACAGACGTGTACGGATAGATAGATAGATAGACAGATAGAATGAACGAACTTTATTTTAAAAGGGTAACAAATTGGGCACGCAGGCCCGTCTTACATTCGGCCCTTTCGATCACTCATCTTTCATTCATCAAATGTGCATGTTACATTTACATAGGGGAAAAAAAAAAACATTGTCAAATGGATTTGTAAGCATAAACAATGCATATTGCAATGTTGTGAGACACATCCCCCATCCATCCTCACACCCCGCAGCCACCCACACACCACACCCCCCACCCACCCACACATACCTCCACGCACTCACACAGACTCCGGCAAACATACATGCCGCCACCCATCCACCCACATTTCCCCACCCACACATACATCCCCCACCCATCCCATAACCGACACACACCCACCCACATATTCACCAGACACCCGCAACCACCCAGCAAAACACACATCACAAAACCACACACACATACCCCCGTCAACCCACACATCTCGCACCTATCCATACATACATCCTGCACCCTCACAATTTTCCCCACCCACCCACACACACATCAGACAACCTACACCCACTCACCCACCCAATATCCGCCACCTCTCAACTACACATCCTCCACCTATACACACATCCCCACCCACAAACACATCTCCCCACCTGCCCACACATATCCCCCACCCATAAACACCCAAAAACACACACCTCCCACCTACATATACCCCACCCACACACATCCGCTGCTCACACACATCTTCCCACAAACACACATCCTCCAACCATACACTCATCTCTCACACATCCACCCACTCACGTACTCATCCATCAACCACTCACACCCACACATCACCCACCCACCCATCAACACATGCATCTCTCATATACCCTCCCACCCACACACACCTCAACCACCCAGCCAAAAACACATCCCCCATCCTCACATACATCCGTCATCCATCTGCACATCCCACACCTCTCACACATCTCGCCTCCCACACAAAACTCCACCCATAAACACATTCCCCCACACACACATCCCCCACATGTATTCCTCATACACATCCCCGCCCACGCATCTCTCACCCACACACACATCTCCCCACCCACCCATCCCCACCTACAAACCCATTCACAGACCCCCCCCCCCCCTCCTCCCTACACTCATCCCCCACACCCATTACACACCCATCCCCCAACCAACACTATCTCCTACACACCCATTCACCCAACCAAATACACATTCCCTACCCACACCCACCAACACCCACATACTTCCAATAATCCTCCCAAATATCCCCGCCCCCCCCCCCCACACACACACACATCCCTCACACACACACATACATCCCCCACCGACTACACATCCCTTCACCCATCCACACATCACCCATCAACCCATACACATCCCCACACACAACCCCTCCTCACATACATTCCCCACACACACCCACACAAACATCCTCACATCTACACACATACATGATCACTGAAACTAATAAGAACAAACTCCCACACTTTACACACAGTTGAGACACTGATGATTGTCATGAGCATTCTCGCAAAAATTGTAAGAAGTGGAGAAAAGATTGTACATATACATTGTGTAGCGTAAAAATTAGTGATGCAATTCAACTCTCTCTTTTTTTTCTCTCTCTCTCTCTCTCTCTCTCTCTCTCTCTCTCTCTCTCTCTCTCTCTCTCTCTCTCTCTCTCTCTCTCTCTCTCTCTCTCTCTCTCTCTCTCTCTCTCTCTCTCTCTCTCTCTCTCTCTCTCCCCCCAACCCTCACTAACTCTCTCACATCACAAGGCGATATGTGTATGTATGTATGTGGGTCCGTTCTTTATACGTTCGCGAAAGGTCCATCCGATTGAGATGAAATTTTCTACACGTCTTCTTCTCATTCCAGTGCAACCAACTGTCATAGTTTTTTTTAGTGTACTATCAGCTATTACCTTACTAAAATTTAATTTTGTAATTACATGACTGAACATAAGAAAATATAAAACAAGGGACATAACTTTTAGTAGCATTGTTATATCTTAAGTTAAGTCCCCTGGCTATAGATACATAGATAGATACATAGACAGACAGACAGATCCCCGCCAGGGCCTGGGCGAAGCCGGGTCAGACAGACAGACAGTCGGGAACGGGAACTTATATGACTACTTATATGAATTAAATGAGATGCTCCCCACCAGGAGCTGGGCGAAGCCGGGTCAGACAGACAGACAGACAGATAGATAGTCGGGAACGGGAACTTATATGACTACTTATATTAATTAAATTAGATGCTCCCCACCAGGGACTGGGTGAAGCCGGGCCGGGTCAGACAGACAGATAGATCCCCGCCAGGGCCTGGGCGAAGCCGGGCCGGGTCAGCTAGTACATGATAAAATCAAGTGGCATACAAAATGATAATATGAAATATGAGAATACACCCAAAAAAGATAATAAATAGATAGATATAGACAGATAGATAGACAGACAGATAGATAGGTAGATCCCCGCCAGGGGCTGGGCGAAGCCGGACCAGGTCCTCTAGTGTACAGAATAAATATCTGATTACATGTTATGTACAGAATAAATATCTGATTACAAGTTATTTACAGAATAAATATCTAATTACACATGTACAGAATGAATATCTGATTACAAGTTATGTACAGAATAAATATCTAATTACACATGTACAGAATAAATATCTGATTACAAGTTATGTACAGAATAAATATAGATAGCAATAGTTTGTTTCTAGTCTTATACAGAAAATACCGTAATAATACCTTGTATTAATTAAAAACAAAAAAGCCTGTATCTAAAAATCTACAGCTGCTACAGACTAATAAATATATTTGGATTTAGCAGGCCTCATTTATGCAAATTCAGGTGTAAAATGTTTGGCACACAAAAATAATTTTTTTTGGGTGGGGTTGTGTTATATGATAATTAATATCCACCCTTCTAGACATTATCTTCAACACATGAAAGACATGCATATCACTTTCCTAATTGGGTGGTAGAGATGTGTTCAAAGCTGTTGTGGTCTTTGTCTACAAGATACCTGAGATGTGTTGACAGCTTTAGTGGTCTTTGTCCACAAGGTACCTGAGATGTATTGACAGCTTTAGTGGTCTTTGTCCACAAGGTACCTGAGATGTATTGACAGCTTTTGTGGTCTTTGTCCACAAGGTACCTGAGATGTGTTGACAGCTTTAGTGGTCTTTGTCCACAAGGTACCTGAGATGTATTGACAGCTTTAGTGGTCTTTGTCCACAAGGTACCTGAGATTTATTGACAGCTTTAGTGGTCTTTGTCTACAAGGTACCTGAGATGTGTTGGTAGCTTTAGTGGTCTTTGTCTACAAGGTACCTGAGATGTATTGACAGCTTTAGTGGTCTTTGTCTACAAGGTACCTGAGATGTATTGGCAGCTTTAGTGGTCTTTGTCTACAAGGTACCTGAGATGTATTGGCAGCTTTAGTGGTCTTTCTCCACAAGGTACCTGAGATGTGTTGACAGCTTTAGTGGTCTTTGTCCACAAGGTACCTGAGATGTGTTGACAGCTTTAGTGGTCTTTGTCCACAAGGTACCTGAGATGTGTTGACAGCTTTAGTGGTCTTTCTCCACAAGGTACCTGAGATGTATTGACAGCTTTAGTGGTCTTTGTCCTCAAGGTACCTATGATGTATTGACAGCTTTAGTGGTCTTTGTCCACAAGGTACCTGAGATGTATTGACAGCTTTAGTGGTCTCTCTCCACAAGGTACCTTGAGATGTGTTGGCAGCTTTAGTGGTCTTTGTCCACAAGGTACCTGAGATGTATTGACAGCTTTAGTGGTCTTTGTCCACAAGGTACCTGAGATGTATTGACAGCTTTAGTGGTCTTTCTCCACAAGGTACCTGAGATGTATTGACAGCTTTAGTGGTCTTTCTCCACAAGGTACCTGAGATGTGTTGGCAGCTTTAGTGGTCTTTGTCCACAAGGTACCTATGATGTATTGACAGCTTTAGTGGTCTTTGTCCACAAGGTACCTGAGATGTATTGGCAGCTTTAGTGGTCTTTGTCCACAAGGTACCTGAGATGTATTGGCAGCTTTAGTGGTCTTTGTCCACAAGGTACCTGAGATGTGTTGACAGATTTAGTGGTCTTTCTCCACAAGGTACCTGAGATGTATTGACAGCTTTAGTGGTCTTTCTCCACAAGGTACCTATGATGTATTGACAGCTTTAGTGGTCTTTGTCCACAAGGTACCTGAGATGTGTTGGCAGCTTTAGTGGTCTCTCTCCACAAGGTACCTTGAGATGTGTTGGCAGCTTTAGTGGTCTTTGTCCACTAGGTACCTGAGATGTATTGACAGCTTTAGTGGTCTTTGTCCACAAGGTACCTGAGATGTATTGACAGCTTTAGTGGTCTTTCTCCACAAGGTACCTGAGATGTATTGACAGCTTTAGTGGTCTTTCTCCACAAGGTACCTGAGATGTGTTGGCAGTTTTAGTGGTCTTTGTCCACAAGGTACCTATGATGTATTGACAGCTTTAGTGGTCTTTGTCCACAAGGTACCTGAGATGTATTGGCAGCTTTAGTGGTCTTTGTCCACAAGGTACCTAAGATGTATTGGCAGCTTTAGTGGTCTTTGTCCACAAGGTACCTATGATGTATTGACAGCTTTAGTGGTCTTTGTCCACAAGGTTCCTGAGATGTGTTGGCAGTTTTAGTGGTCTTTGTCCACAAGGTACCTATGATGTATTGACAGCTTTAGTGGTCTTTCTCCACAAGGTACCTGAGATGTGTTGGCAGTTTTAGTGGTCTTTGTCCACAAGGTACCTATGATGTATTGACAGCTTTAGTGGTCTTTGTCCACAAGGTACCTGAGATGTATTGGCAGCTTTAGTGGTCTTTGTCCACAAGGTACCTAAGATGTATTGGCAGCTTTAGTGGTCTTTGTCCACAAGGTACCTATGATGTATTGACAGCTTTAGTGGTCTTTGTCCACAAGGTACCTAAGATGTATTGGCAGCTTTAGTGGTCTTTGTCCACAAGGTACCTGAGATGTTTTGACAGCTTTAGTAGTCTTTGTCTACAAGGTACCCTTTACTTGCAGAATGAAATATGGTGTTTTTCTTTTCTTTGTTTTTTCCAGGTGGCCAAAAAGACAAAACCAAAAATGAGCATAAGAGACAGAAACACGTCTTCTGGACAGCCTGTCGTAGAGGCCAGAACTGATTTACGGAGAAGTGGAAGACACAGAGACACGTGATTTTGTTTAGGAAAAGCAGATTACAACTTGTCAATGTTTTACGTGGAAAAGTCCAGTTTTGTAAATTAAAATATTTTTATAACCTATTGACTCATTAGAAATAGCTGTAAAGACACTTGTATTTGTGTGAGAATTCATGTACAGATAACCATTTTTGTTATGCATACATGTAAAACTAATGTAACATTATGTTGTTTGTTGATGTAAACTCCTGAACCACATATGTATGTATTGTTTTGCTTCACTTCACATACTATCGATTTTTGTGTGCTTCAGCAAGCATCTCATGTTTTTGGAAAACAGGAAATTATTTATTGTAATAATGTGAAATTTAAAAAAGTTAGTTGCATATCCTTTACAGGAAGCTGCAGTCAACCCCAGCATTTTTTGGCTGTTTGTGATTTCTTAGCAAGTTTACAATGTTCAATAGTTTGCCATTGCTTTCTGAACAGTCGGCACTCATACCATTTTATGAAAATCAACACAAGGCAGTCTGCTGCCAAATCGCCCGCAGCTGTGTTTCAAACATGGTATGCTGGATTAAGAACTGTATTTGTAACCCTTTCGCCACAGAGCCAGCTGTGCAATACCAATGTCTGAACTTCACATCTGTGGAAAGCCTTGGTGATCCTTGGAACATTAGCCAGACTGAGAACCTAGTCCATGCATAGACTGCACCACAGACAGGTGCTGCGAGGACTTGGTGATCCTTGGAACATTAGCACCACAGACAGGTGCTGCGAGGACTTGGTGATCCTTGGAACATTAGCACCACAGACAGGTGCTGCGAGGACTTGGTGATCCTTGGAACATTAGCACCACAGACAGGTGCTGCGAGGACTTGGTGATCCTTGGAACATTAGCACCACAGAGAGGTGCTGCGAGGACTTGGCTAGTGTTAGTGCTGCTCTTGCAACTGTTACTATCTAATCTGGTATTGTGTCATACTTGGCCTGTCTCAGTTCTCTTTGAGTCTTCTTAGTGTTATGTATTATCTAATCTGGTACATTGTGTCTGAGTTGACCTGTCTGATTTCTGTTTGTGTCTTCTAGTGATATGTACTGTCTAATCTGGTACTGTGTCTGACTTGGCCTGTCTTAATTTGAGTCTTGTTTTTGATGTTTCAGTTAGCTGGCAAGTTCTCTTTTTGAGCTGACCTATTGTCTGGAGTTCCTCTGGTTATATACAGCCTGTGTTTGTCTTTCTCCGCTGGCCATGCAGGAACAGTCCTGCAGAAAATGCTCAAATCTGTTAATTTAATCTACATATGAACATAGGTAAAGCACATTTCTATGACCCATCCAA
Organism: Cepaea hortensis; assembly: GCA_963921405.1. Classification (NCBI taxonomy): domain Eukaryota; kingdom Metazoa; phylum Mollusca; class Gastropoda; order Stylommatophora; family Helicidae; genus Cepaea; species Cepaea hortensis. The sequence goes on from OY992876.1 coordinate 196,466,291, forward strand.
ATGTGAAGAAGGATGGTCTATCTCTACTGGCCGAGTGGTCATTGTTATATTAGCCTATGTGTATGATGTTTTTCTCTGTCAGCCAGCAGATGTTGGCCACACTGACATTTTTTATTGTCAGATCATGCTGAAACAAAGACCTATTACTGCATTTGGTTTGTTAAAAGGGAACTTGAATTTCTGAGTTGATGGTTTGTGTCATATTTGTTGCCACCAGTCATAGTGCACTTATAACCTTACGTTGATAATAACATGTAACAGCTGCATTATTTGTTTGGTTCAGAACTAACTTTGTCTCTCTTTTTCTCTCTGTCTCCCTCACGCACACACATACCAACAGAAATGGGTAGGGGGTGGGGAGAGAGAAGAAGTAATACTTCAAATGTGGATTCAAGTTAATGCAGACTTTCTTAATTTACAGAACACTGAAATGTTGTTTTTGTAAATGTGGATTTGTAGAAGGCAAGGGTACGGTAAATGCTGAGAACAGTAATTGAACGTTCGATAGAAGTAAATAAAGATAAACATATTTGCTTTATTGACTACACAAAGGCTTTCCATAGAGTAAGACATGTCAACATGACAGAGATGCTTGCAGATCTACAAATTGAAGGGAAAGACCTTAGACTTGTAAAAAAACACATATTGGAAACGACAAGCTGCCATCATAATTGATAATGAAGTAAGTCAATATCAGCCTATTAAGAGAGATATGAAACCGGGATGTATAATGTCTCCAGATCTGTTTTCCTTGTATTTTTTTTTTTCACATTTCCCTTACTCTCAGCATCAGCATCTTTCAACTGATTGTTGATTTCTTGGCAAGATTACACTGGGTAGTTTGCCATTGCTTTCTGAGCGACCGGTTCACATACTCGTAAGTTACCAACGTGACGAGAACCGCTACCGATTTTCGCGCAGGTTACGTTCCTCGTGTGAATATACGGGATTACGGAGAAAGACGTTAACCCCTAGGCCAGGGAGACCGGCTTTCTTTATATATTGAAAATATTTTTAGAAATGTACAAGATATGAAAGGAATCATCATTGGAGGAAGAAACATCAACATTAGATATGCAAATGATACAATATTGATTGCAGACAAAGAGCAGGATCTGCAACAGTTAATAGATGCTGTTGTTGCACACAGTGAACAACTAGGATTAGAAATAAATTGTAAGAAGACACAGATTATGGTCGTCACTGGGAAGAAGGAAATACCACAATGTAATATACTGGTAAATGGGAATATTCTTAAACAAGTCAATCGGTACAATTATATTAGATCAGTCATAACATCTGATGAGAGATACCTTGAAGAGATTAGAACAAGAATTGCCATGGCAAAGGTACCCTTTTGCAAGATGGAAAACATACTGACCAATAAAAAGATGTCAATTGCTTCGAGAAAAAGAGTGTTGAGGTGCTACATGGAGCCTGTACTTTTGTATGGATGGGAAGCATGGACAATGAGCAGTCAAGCTGAAAAATATCTGATGTCTGTGGAAATGTTGTTTCTGAGGAGTATGCAAAGAATACCATCGTTAGAGAGAAAAACCAATGACCAAATCCTACAAGAAACAAATGAAAATTGTAAACTGATTAGAAAATTAGACGTTGCCAGTCAAAATATTTTGGACATGTTATAAGAAAAAATAAATTGGAGAACTTGGTGGCAACTGGCAAGATCGAGGGGAAGAGAACAAGGGGGCGAGAGAAGTAAATACCTGGATGTCTTGGCCACGTGGCATAGTCGAGATAAGAACACTGAACTGATCCACGACTCTGGTGACCGAATGAGATGGCAAATCATGACCGTGCATGCTTACCAGCATGGCACATTTAAGATGGATGGAAACAAACTTGAAAATGAAATAAAATTAATATGGTGTATGTGACATAAAAATGTTTCACAAGTCATGTTATGAAATGGGAACTGGGGGTGTGTTGGAATAAAAAATATCCGCTGTGATTGCAACATGTTTTTGTTACAACAAATCTCTTATGTACATTTGTTGGAGAGTGTCTGTGGTTGTATGTGTATCCTCAGTTGTTTATGGCTGATATTACGTGACGTAGACTTGATGGTCTGAACTCTATGTACGATAGCAAAGTCATAGACCCTTCTCCACACCTGAAGGCATACTGGGTTTATGGTACTAGCCCCATATTGTTATAGACCAATTGGCACTGGATGGGTGGGTGGTGTGCTCAATGTCCCACTGGCTGCTTCCACGTTCATGAACATTTCCTGCTACCCATATTAGGCTGGGTCATTTAAAAAAAAATTAAATTCTTGCCTCAATGGGGATTTGAACACATGACTAGCAGGAAAGTGTGCCAGCCACTGGGCTACCACAGCTCATGGATGAAAGCATGCTAGTCACAGCTCATGGATGAAAGTGTGCAAGCCACTGAGCTGTCACAGCTCCCAGATGAAAGTGTGCTACCATAGCTCCCAGATAAAAGTGCTAGACACTGTGCTATCCCAGATGAAAGTGTGCTAGTCACTTTGCTATCCCAGCTCCCAGATTAAAGCATGCTAGCCACTGTGCTCTCCCAGATGACAGCATGTTAGCCACTGTGCTATCTCAGCTCCCACATGAAAGTGTGCTAGTCACTGTGTTATCCCAGCTCCCAGATGAAAGCTTGCTAGACACTGATGTCCCAACTCCCAGATGAAAGCTTGCTAGACACTGATGTCCCAACTCCCAGATGGAAGGTGCTAGCCACCGTGCTACCACAGCTCCGAGATAAATGCATGCTACCACAGCTCCCAGATAAAAGTGTGCTACTCACTGTGCTATCCCAGTTCCCATATGAAAGTGTCCTAGTCACCGTGCTACCGCAGGTCCCAGATGAAAGCGTGCTAGCCACTGAAACCACAGCTCCCAGATGAAAGCATGTTAGCCACTGTGCTATCTCAGTTCCCACATGAAAGTGTGCCAGCCACTGTGCTACAACAGCTCCCAGATGAAAGCATGCTAGCCACTGTGCTATCCCAACTCCCAGATGAAAGCGTGCTAGCCACTGAAACCACAGCTCCCAGATGAAAGTGTGCTAGTCACTGTGCTATCACAGCTCCGAGATGAAAACGTGCTAGCCACTGTACTATCACAAATCCCAGTTGAACATATATATAACACAAGTTTCTATGAAACCCTTGCATGCATCCAGCTGTGTGTTGACAAGGAAGAGTATATTTGAGGTTAGAATTGTTTCTTGATACTGACCACATCACCCATCCAGTGCCAATCATCTATAAAAATGAGTCCAGCACTGGATCCCAGATGCACTCTGAGCATCTAGCAGGGTCCTTTACTTGACTGACTACAGTGAATATCACCTCTTCAACACCTTGAGGTGTGTAGCAGGGTCCTTTACTTGACTGACTACAGTCTGTTCTGTTCACAATATTTTCAACATTCTTCTCAGAAAGCATATATATCTTCATTTCCCCCAGTGATTTAATCATTTCATGACTAATTGTCCAATATTCACATCCACACAGAGGGACAGACCAATTCAGTCAGTGAATTTTAGTTGTTTTTTTTTTTGGTCATATTCCTGAATACCATGACATTATTCAGTCAGTGAAAGAATGCTTTGATATGACATTCAGTCAGGTAAAAGTGTGCTTTGATATGACATTATTCAGTCAGTGAAAGAATGCTTTGATATGACTTTATTCAGTCAGTGAAAGAATGCTTTGATCTGACATTATTCAGTCTGGTAAAAGAATGCTTTCATATCACATTATTCAGTCTCGCAAAAGAATGCTTTGATATTACATTATTCAGTCTGGTAAAAAAGAATGCTTTCATATGACATTATTCAGTCTAGCAAAAGAATGCTTTCATATGGAGATTCTTGTAATTATCTCTGTCATATCTTCTCATGGATGTCACTGTAGCCTCATCATCATCATCATCATCATCATTAGCCTTGCCAGCTGGCATAGACATTCATGCCTTTCCACAGATGTCAGTCCTTCTTGCTCAGGATCAACTCTGCTGATGACATTCGTCCATGCCACGTCTCAGCATCATTTCTCTTGGTCTGTCTCTTGTCTCTTTTCCCATTTATCTTTCCAATTGTCATGATATTCTCCAATGACTCTTTTCTCACCTTGGATAGATACTGCAATATACATTATATTAACATAATGCTTGCAAGATATTACATTAATGTGCAAGACGTGGGGAATTGTGATTCTCTTAAAATCTCACATGTTGAATATATTTCTAGACTGCAAGGATTCCGTTTTAAAATAAACATTTCCACTGCCATTAGATGTTTCTCAGTTTGTCTGCTTATTATCCATGTTCTGTTAAAATTGCAATTATCTCCCATGTAGTTGGTTTTACATTTCCTTTCTTTGGTAGGGGGATGTTTATTGTTCTCCTCTATGCTTTGGGCCAAATGGTTCCATTACAGATCTTCACACACACCACTGCATGGTAGATATGGACGCCATGTTCGTGGATTAGTTCTGCTGGTATGTCATCACAATCTGGTGACTTCCGATCGCAAGATGAGGGGAATTGCTGTGTTTCTCTTAAACTCCCACATGTTGAATATATTCCTAGAGGGCAAGGATGACGGTTTCAAATAATGAACCAGTCTTCTCAAACTGACTGCCGCTAGTTGCATCTGCTATATATCACATACAAGTTTCTCCTGCAAAAGGATTCCAAGTTGATGTATTAGATTTGCATGTTACTGTGATACATTGCAAGTAACATGTTAATAAAATGTATATTGCAGTATCTATCCCTGCTCCACTGTTTGTAGTGATGGCAGCAGTAGTTGTCAATGCAACAAGTTTGATGACAGGAGCTTGACAATGATTCATCTTTAATTATGTCATTCAGAGTTTCAACCACACAATATATATTTTAAAAAAAGAAGAAAAAAAGAATTGAGAGGTATTTTTTATCACATTCACTTTTATTTAATTACTTAGGATACATCAAGCATAACAATAAAATATGGTCACCGAATGACAAGTCATCATCACGTGCCATACCAATAAGTGCAGGTGGTCATGGTTTGCCAGCTCACATGATCACCAGTCTTGGATCAAGACTTTGTTCTTGTCCCGATTGTGCCATGTGGCCAGGCTATCTAGGTATTTATCTCATTGCCTTCATCCTGCTCTTTTCCCTCCAGTTTTTCCAGTTGTGATTAAGTTTCAAAGTTTATTTCTTCTCATAATGTACCCCAAAAATCTTGACTGTCTGCTTCTAATTTTTTGAATCAACTTATGCTTTTCATTTGTTTCTTGTAGAACATTCTTATTTTGTTTTTCTGTCTGTGATATTCTCTGCATTTTCTTCAGAAACCATTTTTCCACTGCCATTAGATGTTTCTCAGCTTGTCTGTTTATTTTCCATGTTTCACATGCTTGTTCAAGACTGACAGTAATATGTTTTATAAGTTCTGTTAACATGTAACTATCTCACAATTTTACATTTTGTTTCTTTGGTAGGGGGATGTAGATTGTTCTCCTCCATGCTTTGGACCAATTGGTGCCATTCCAGATCCCCACACACACACTTCATGGTAGGTATGGACACTACATTCTTGGATTAGTTCCGCTGGTGTGTCGTCACAATCTGGTGACTTCTGTTTCTTCAGACTTTCTAGTGCTAATTGTACTTCCTCTAGTAAAGGCGCTGGTTCTTTCTGTACACTTTAATGTATATTAGGTTGGCTTTTTGTCGCGTCTTTATACATTTATCTACAATACCCCTCCCATCTTTCTAGTATATCTTTGCTCTCTGTTTAAGTGTAACCATTCCTATCTAGTATATCTTTGTTCTCTGATAAAGTTGAATGCCTATGCCACTTGGCAAGGAACAGCATGATGATGATACTACATCTGAAATAGTAGCTTCTGTAATATTTCATAAGTTACAGAACTACTCCATATTCACACTCCTAGAAGTGGCAACACTGACTAACAGAACTGCTATATAGTCACACTGTTGGCAATGACAACACTGACATTACAGAACTGCTATATAGTCACACTGTTAGCAATGACAACACTGACATTACAGAACTGCTCCATGTTCACCTGACTAGCAGTCATAACACTGAAGTTACAGAATTGCTCCATTTTCATACTGTGACAACACTGAAGTTACCAAACTGCTCAAATTTAACAGTGTGACAATTCTGAAGTTACACAACTGCTCCATTTTCACACTGCTCAATATTACATTGCTAGTAGCGGTATTACTGAAGTTACAGAACTGTTCTATATTCACACTGCTAGTACTGGTAACACTGACATTTGCATTAACTCTTAGAGAACAGCCAGTATTACAGTATTATTGCTTCTTGTAAAGTAAGTACAGGAACCATTTACACAACGGGCTCATGGTGCTAGACCTATATTTGTATAGACCAATCGGCACTCGGTGGGTGATATTGTCAATGGCACATAGGCTGCCTTTACTACCCAAGACATTTCCTGGTACACATTTTTCTTCTTTCGCTCGCTGTACACATTTTTAAGCTGGGTCAACCTGGGAGCTCAGATTAATTATCGAACCCATGACCGCCGAACAAGCTTCTAGCCGCTATGTTACTGTGGCTGCCATTATTGCTTCAAACTTGTGTTCCTTTATTTTGTCTTGGTTATAGTATTTAAATATTCTCCAAATAACCGTGTATAACTTGGATTTAGCATTGGTGAAAATATGACAATTGTCCCTTTCATATTAACACTAAATAAAATCTCAGGGAAAATCGGACACTCTAAGTATGAAACACGGGCATGTTTTGAGTGTTAAATGCCAACTGTAATTTCCTGTGTGTTGTTTAGGGTACCAAGATGCAGCCTGTCCATGGTTCTGGTAATCTCATACAGTTAAGTACATTGCTGATGAAACTTCTACGTCAAACTACAACAAATATGTATGTGCTAGTAAATATACACATACATGCATTTCTTAACATTATGAAACTTAATTAAAAAGATTATCATACCAATAAAATCACATTAACATACGGAAACCAGTCTGAAAATACGAGTGCAAAACAGCAATAATGACAAACTTAAAACGAGTAATAAAAAAAATAGATTTATTTAAAATCTTTAACCCTTCCAGTCTCAGAAGGTAACAACAGCTGCCCATTAAGGATATGACAAGACAACAATAAAATCACAAGTGTATTACTTTTACACAGGTCAGATATCCACAACCCCTCTGCTGGTATCACTACCTTGTAGTGGTCAAGGGGCGTGCATTTTCCAATGAACAAAGAGCTTTGCCGATAATAGCGCAGCTACTGGTTGGGTCTCCCATGTCAGACAGGTCAAGGGATAGAGACAGAAAGAGAGACACAAACCAGCTGCCTTGTAGGTAGACATGTGGTGCATTAGGTAGACCTTAGGGACAGCCAAAGGCTAGTTAAGGCAAACTTGAAATTATACTCGTCAAAGTTGGATGTATAGGTGCACAGGCTAGACGAATAAATGCCACACAGATCACTAAATGACATGATGCTAACTATCCATATCATGTACAAAACAGATACCTTGCCAGATTTCTTGACATACTCTTAGTATAGACAAGAGTGCAATTCAGAAAGCCAGAGAAGAATAGTCAACCAACACAGAACAAATGTCATCAGTCACGACACGCAGAAGGAGATATCGAGGGGATCTGAACACTTATGGACTAAAACAAACATAAACACATTTCTACAAACAATTTCAAAAGTTCAAATCTTGTAAAACAAATGCCATTAGCCTGTCATGTTGAAATTTTGCTCATTGTCCCAGAGAAATTCAATTTCACCTGTCACATGTAAGGTGCCTGATCCAAGCATGCTAACTATATCTTGTTGCATTACTCCACCATCTTGGTTATCAATGATGACATTTCCTCTCAGTTCAACGTCACACTCAAACTTTCCTGTGGATGACAAAACTGCATGTCATCTATGATGTGTATTCAGCAGCAAGAAGTACTCTAGATGTATGAATAATAATTATTCTAGATGTATGGGCAATAATTACTCTAGATGTATGGGTAATAATTACTCAACATGTATGGGTAATAATTACTCAATATGTATAGGTAACCATTACTCTAGGTGTGTGGATAATAATTACTCTAGATGTATGTGTAATTAAGTGCAATTTTTAATGGCAAACTGTGTCTGCAAAAAAGTAAGTAAAAATTAAAGGAAACCGTTTCACGTCATGAGATGTACTGAATATTTGTTACTTGTCCCATATAGTTTGATCAATCGGCACTCTATATGTGATGTGGAAAATATATCACATTGACCTCCTTATCTTCTCAGAAAATGTCCTGGTAACCATTTTAGTCTGGGTCAACCTGGGACCAAGGTGAGTGAAAAAGATCCCCACTTTGACGAAGATACAAACAAATGACTACCAGGCTGCCATGCAAGCACACTAGTCATTGCTCCGACATGGCTCCCATGTGGGTTGTTCAGTCACCAAAACATGAGCTTAACATCATAACTCCAATGTGACTTCACCACAAATAAATGGTCCATTTGTACTATTTTTTCATTTGTTTATGGCCACCTGATGCCAAACATACATCTGCATACAGTGATCCTTTTCGAACCCACACATGGCTCGTTTCACATCAGTGTTCAATGGCGCTATCCTAACGAATAGCTGTCACATTCCATGCTGGTCATTAGAAGTTACAAACAATACTGTCTCTACATAATGTATACCTTTTTATCTGTCAAAATACTGCCTATAACACTTTGCAATGTAGGAAAGGGGGCTAGTGCAGTTGCCACGAACTATGCAGGTTACGGTTTCACCCCCTGTATTTCAGATATAAAAGTTGGCACTTCCCCAACAATTCAACCACAAATTTTGAAGTTCATCATCACATGTCTTGCCAGCTGGTGTAGGCATTCATGTCTGTCCACAGGCCTTGGTCCTTGGTGCTCTGCTGATAATATTCTTCCATGGCACCATATCAGTCCCGCCAGAATCATTTCCCTTAGTCTGCCTGAGCCTCTTTTACAACAGATTTTTCCAGTTGTCATGTCATATTCTCCAATACCTATTTTCTCATCACATGACCAAAGAATGCTTTTGTCTCTTTCTTATAGTTGTATATATTAAATCTAGCTTCATCAATCTTGAGGTTCCACACATTTATTGTCATTTCTGTTCCATGAAATTTCTCTTAGATCTATAGAGCTTCAATAATATTTGTATGAATATGAATGTCATAAGACTAGTAAATACGTATAATGAATACTGAAAACCCTTTAATGGATTTAATGTGAATTAAAAGTGAATAATGTCTTCCCAAATGTAACATTCAAGTGAATGGAACAAATCTGAATCAATACGTCAATGTACAAGTGTATTTCTTTAATTACAGCAGACGGAAGATGTAATTAGGAAGTTAAATGTAGAATAGCCTGAGCAAAAACAGCATTTCATAAGATGAAGAATTACTCTTTGTCTATCGAGGTGAGGAAAAGAGTTCTTAAGAGCTATGTTTAGTCAATCCTGATGTACGGAAGTGAATCATTGATAATTAGCAGATATGGTGTTCTCATTATTCTTCTATAAAACGACATCTCCGTAGTTTTCACAGAACTCCTCACTTATCACTTTTTAGATAAGTGAGGAGTTCTGTGAAAACTACGGAGATGTCGTTTTATAGAAGAATAATGAGAACACTAAGTGAGGAGTTCTGTGAAAACTACGGAGATGTCGTTTTATAGAAGAATAATGAAAACACCATGGACAGACTGAAAGAGTAATGAAGACTTCTTGAAGTTAGTTAGTCGCAGTTCCAACTTCACAGCAACGGGTCATCCCCATTATGCTCCGTTCCTGTGCCAGTGAATATCACACAAAACGCTCCCCACTGCCCAATGTGAAAAGTGGAAAAGACAGGAGTCTCGACAAACAACAGCCCACACAGATACACTGTGCATAATGCTGCCGCCAGAATGTCAACACAATAGTCCCCCACGAAACGCCCAGTTTATTTCTGATGGAATCGGTAGTCATTTTCCCATCTGGATGTTTCCTAGATGTTCACCCACACAGTCCACGAAATGCAGTTCATCGTCGATGGCAGTGGCAGTCAACCAGAAGCCCAGCAGCCACGCATTTCTGCATAAGGCAAACACCGGTCAACTCTGGGACATAGCCATCTGCCATCGCTCCGAACATGCAGTCACATTCCAAAAAACCTCGGGCAGATTCAAAAGCATTTCAGACAAAACTCACAGCTCACAGTGTCGCGCCATGCACTCACTCAGTAGCAGGGCGACAGAACCATCACGACTTCTTGAAAGAAGTGAACTCACAAAGAGAACTGGTTTCTCACACCAGAAGAAAACAGTCCACAGTCTTTTGGCATGTTATGAGAAGGGGTCAGCTGGAGTATTTTCTTACAAGGGGAAAGTTGGAGGGGCAGAGGGAAGAGAAAAAATACTGGACAGTTTGACATCATTACTTGCAGGAACATCAGTTTCAGAAATGATTGACAGTACACAAGATAGAAAGCTGTGGGCAGACATCATCACATACATCACATGGCATGAACTATAAAAAGAAGAATGAAATGCGTAAGAATTTTTGACATGTTTACCTTTGTAAATAGTCTTTTGAGTCCTGATTGTTGCTGAAGCGGTGTGACCGCCTGTCTCAACAGAAACAGCAATTTTCACCTTGTCCATCTTGAGGTCAGTAACACTTCTGCCTATGTGAATATTTACAGAGTTTCCTAGAACGCTGTTAAACTCATGGGCTTTGCCATTCAGTGGTAAAGTCAGCATTTTGTTAAGCCCTGAAAGATTTGTAAGTAAAAACACAATTTGCAAATAGGAAAATATCATAGATCATTTTAGGTGAACAATTTTTCTTAATTGACAGCTATTGTACACATTAAAGATTTACAACAAGCTAAATTGAACACTTATAAACAATTGGGAAAACAATGGTTCAGGAATCAAAGTAGCCCAGTGACTAGCACACTCACCTGCCATTTTCTTGGTCCAGAGTACTAGTAACACCCCCTCCCCATCTCATGAGATGGGGAATCTTTAGACCACATGTTTCCAGGGTTAAAAAGCCTCATACAGATTGGCAGCAGAAATCTGACTTAGGGTGACCTTGCACGCTAAAGCTGACCAGCACACTAAAGGTGGCCAGCACGCTAAGGGTGACCTTGCACACTAAAGGTGACCAGCAAACTAAAGGTGGCCTTGCACGCTAAAGGTGGCCAGCCTGCTAAAGGTGGCCTTGCACGCTAAAGGTGGCCTTACATGCTAAAGGTGGCCAGCATACTATTGACCACATAGACTATCCACTGGTTGGTTTCAGAATATGGGCCTAGCACCATATACCACATATACTATATGACATGGAGATGGAGTCTTGTAACTTTTTAAAACTTTTAATACTATGGCTAGTAGGCTTAGATTTTAATGAGAGTTTTCTGCCTTTCCCTATGTACTAACAGTGAACATTTGAAACAATATATCCTCAAATTATATAGAAACACAATGGAATTCAGCCAAATTGTGAAAACAGAAATAAAAATAATCACAAATGGAATGAATTGTAACATATTTCTAATTCATGTTTCCCACATAATTTTGCTCATTTAATTCCTGCCATAAGTAATTCTGTAACCTGCCATACATCATAAGAGAAATAGAGAACAGTAACACTGTAACCTGTTATACATCATAAGGGAATTAGGGAAAAGTAGCACTGTAACCTGTTATACATCATTAGGGAAAAGTAACACTGTAACCTGTTATACATCATAAGGGAATTAGGGAAAAGTAGCACTGTAACCTGTTATACATCATAAGGGAATTAGGGAAAAGTAGCACTGTAACCTGTTATACATCATAAGGGAATTAGGGAAAAGTAGCACTGTAACCTGTTATACATCATATGGGAATTAGGGGAAAGTAACACTGTAACACATTATAAGGGAAACAGAGAAAAGTAACACTGTAACCTGCTATACATCATATGGGAAATAGAGAAAAGTAACACATTATATGGGAAACAGAAAAGTATCACTGCAACACATTATAAGGGAAACAGAGAAAAGTAACACTGTAACCTGCTATACATCATATGGGAAATAGAGAAAAGTAGCACTGTAACCTGCTATACATCATATGGGAAATAGAGAAAAGTAACACTGTAACACATTATATGGGAAATAGAGAAAAGTAACACTGTAACACATTATATGGGAAATAGAGAAAAGTAACACTGTAAAACATTATATGGGAAATAGAGAAAAGTAACACTGTAACACATTATATGGGAAATAGAGAAAAGTAACACTGTAACCTACTATACATTATATGGGAAATAGAGAAATGTAACACTGTAACACATTTCGAGGGAAATAGAGAAAAGTAACACTGTAACCTACTATACATTATATGGGAAATAGAGAAAAGTAACACTGTAACACATTTCGAGGGAAATAGAGAAAAGTAACCTGCCATACATCATAAGAGACAATCAAGGAAAGCTGGCGTGAGATTGGCTAGCTCAAGTCATAAAAAACATTAGCTGCACAATCGAGCCAACCATGAACAAGTCTTCCACTGGGAGATGAAAGGCAGAGGAAGAATTAGTTTTATACAGGAGCATTTCTGGGGGGTTGGACATTCTACATGACTCTAGGTTTACTTTGACTGCCCATTCTTTGTAGGTATCAGATATGGTGATAGCATTGTACTTTAGTTCTAATGTCTATGCTGAATAAGGGAAGGTAAATTATCTTTCAATAACTGAGATTGCTGCAATTTGCAGTACAAAACAACATGAATAAGCAGCATATATATGTAAACATAATCAGTGTGATGCTAGAACAATTGGCAGACATACACATACATGATCAGTGTGATGCTAGAACAATCAGCAGACATACACATACATGATCAGTGTGATGCTAGAACAATCAGCAGACATACACATGCATGATCAGTGTGATGCTAGAACAATCAGCAGACATACACATACATGATCAGTGTGATGCTAGAACAATCGGCAGACATATACATACATGATCAGTGTGATGCTAGAACAATCGGCAGACATATACATACATGATCAGTGTGATGCTAGAACAATCAGCAGACATACACATACATGATCAGTGTGATGCTAGAACAATCGGCAGACATATACATACATGATCAGTGTGATGCTAGAACAATCAGCAGACATACACATACATGATCAGTGTGATGCTAGAACAATCAGCAGACATACACATACATGATCAGTGTGATGCTAGAACAATCGGCAGACATATACATACATGATCAGTGTGATGCTAGAACAATCAGCAGACATACACATACATGATCAGTGTGATGCTAGAACAATCAGCAGACATACACATACATGATCAGTGTGATGCTAGAACAATCAGCATCGTACACTTTATCGTCTACAGAATGTGTAGTTCCAAAATTTGTCTTGCACACTGGTGGCTTCTGGGTTTAGAGAAGGGAAGGAGAGCATTGTAGCACAGCTCCCACAGAGATGGTAGTTTGGTACCTGGCCGGCTTTAATGTTTCAGTGCCTACTTCACTCTGCTAAGTGCACACTCATGTCGGCGTTCAGACAACCTCAATGCCAATGCATCAGACATAGGAGTTAAAAGTCCATTCTTCCGGAGCATTCACAATTAACCAACCATCATCTGCAGAGTGACTGAGCACTAGAATACATTTACATTTGTTCTTAGTATTAAATACCTTTAAAAACTCCTTCTTCTGTAGTCTTTTTTGCCAATTACATGTTCTTATAAAGTAAGTAGACCCACAAATCATATTTTATGTGGACGTCTAGACTTGTTTTAGTATGTGCTTCCATTATTACGTATACTGTTTAGGGGTGGAAGGGGGGATTTTTAGGTAGGGAATACGAAATGGGGGGAATGACGTTCTGAAAATATGGTGAAGGGGGGCACAGGCCAAATTTTTAAGTAGGAAATATGAAAAGGGGGGAGGGGGAATGACGTTCTGAAAATATGGTGAAGGGGGGGCACGGGCCAAAAAAGGTTGAGAACCACTGTTCTAGACTAACATTTCCTATTATTTTTCTTATTATAGTAAATTACCTTTAATTACTCTTTTTAGAGTCACTCTGCCTATGACATTACTGTCATTTACAGTATTCATCTGGGGTGCTCCTTGAGCGTAATTAGGAGTGTTGGCATTCCTTTCAACTGTCACCTGAAGGTAAACATTTTAAACAATCAGTTGTCAGAAAACAGAAACTTAAAAAGAGATATTTAAAACTTGTTCAACTGATGAACATTTGTGTCATTTTAATTTGATTGTAGTTGTTTCAATTTGTAAACCGACATGATAAAAGCAACTTTCAGTATGTTTTCAGAGGAATTATAGACATTGTGGTGTGTTAGATTATTATATTAATTTATGTTATTCGTACAACTGTACTCTGTGATTCTTTAGAACAAAACAGTAAAACAAAACAAGAAGATGTACATGTGTATGCTTTATTTACATGGCACAATCTTACCTTATTTCTTACTTACAAACAGCAGGCATAATTTTGCAAATGTTAACAAACATCATTATCAAGTGCTTCGCTGAATGGCATGGGTGAACATGCTTCTCCACATCTTTCAATTTTCAACAGAATATATTAATTCATGCCACGACAAAAGGAATTGTGCTCAAGGAACACCTTCACCAGACTGTGAAAACTATCCAACTTCTTTTTGACAATAATTTCCCTTTCTGTCTTCCACTATCCCTTTCCACAAATCTTTCCAGTTGAGACAGCATGTTCCAGTTTTCATTTTCTTATAACATGGTTGAAACATGACAACTACCACTTTCTGATGTTTGTGATAAATTGTCTTTGTGTCTTAGCCTCTTTCAAAACATTGAAATGACTCATTTTGGCTGTCTAAGGAACTTTTCTGTATAACCACATCTCTGAGACCTCATGGGATTTTTGTGCTTGTTTACTAACTATCCAAGATTCACAAGTATATGTTAAAACTGTTCAATGTAACGTGCAAGAATGATTCTTCTAACCACCAATGACAGGGATTTATTGCATAGAATGTTCTTTGTTTTATAAAATACAATGTTTTGCTGTTTTTATTTTTTTCAAAGGGCTCCTCAGCCCCACAAATGCCTATGTGATCAATGTTTCTGTTCTTTGCCTCTGTGATACAATTTCCGATTGATAGGATCGATGTTTTTAAAAACATTTAAACATGATCTGCTTCTTTGGTAGTACCTTTACCTCTGTCCTCCTATTATTTAAGCTGAGGCCCATTTTTCACTGTCTACAACCACTGCAGCTATCATTATCTGTACTTCCGTCTGACTTATTGCTATTAAGATGGTGTCATAAGCATAACTTAAGTTATTTATATTATGATCATCAACCATGATCCCTGACATATTTTCTGTAATCTCATATTATGCTAACTGTATAACGACAACAAATCTGAGTACAGGACACATACTTTTCTGACACCCTTCTTTATGCACTGAATGTTACTAAGAGGTTGCTGATTCTTATCGCTGCTGTTTGTTGTCAATATATGTTTGTTATTATTCACAGATAATTGCCATCAATTGTTAATTGTTCTAGAAGTTTATTGTTTTTTCTCCATGTTTCACATTGTCAAATGCTTTTGTGTAGCCTATGAGGCAAAATGCAAATTGAAACGGCTAATTCAGAAAATAGATGCCAGGAAGAAGCTGGAAGTGGTGGTTGAAAAGCATGCATATTGCACCTCAGTTATGAACAGACACAATACAGCTACCATCTTAGGTTTTTATAAAACATACAAACAAAAGACATCCATCTCTGGTGTCCGGGAAGCCAGGCCTTCTTGGACAAAGGTGAAAAATAAGACATCCTGAATGCCAGTTGCATGTACTGTGACTATTTTGGTCCAATGTGAACACTGCACAGAAAAAAAAATGTGTCTGGCAACATATGCCCAATGCACCTTAAGGCGAGTAAAATGAACATTTACTTACTTTAATTTGTGCACAAGTTAAAAACAAGAGTTTCATGTGCACACTGAAAGTATTCTTCAGCATTAGGGAATGCTGAGAAATAGCTATATGACCTCTGCCATGACAAAATGTTAACAGGATTCAAATAACCAACAGCTGAATATTTACAGCATGCATGGACTAAGTAGGACTGAACAAAGTATTGATAGTACGCATAAACTGTAATGGGCATACTTTGGGCTTCTTGCACTGGACCAAGATCATTCTAATGTCAGATGGAAAAAAAAAGAAGTTGTTAAGTTTTCACAGTCTGGTGAAGGTGTTCCTTGACCACAATTAATCAGTGTTTTCTTCTCCTGTGCAGCATTATCCTCTTAACCTATAGGCAGTGATGTCTTGAGTTTGCAGCCCTACAGACAGTAATGTCCTAACCTTTTCCCATTGATGTCTTGTGTTTTCTGCCCCCACAGACAAACTATAATGTCCTAGCCTATAGTTATAGATGTTTTGTGTTTACTGTCCTACAGACAAACTATAATGTCCTAGCCTATAGTTATAGATGTTTTGTGTTTACTGTCCTACAGACAAACTATAATGTCCTAGCCTATAGTTATAGAAGTATTGTGTTTACTGTCCCACAGACAAACCATAATGTCCTAGTCTATAGTTATAGATGTTTTGTGTTTACTGTCCCATAGACAAACCATAATGTCCTAGTCTATAGTTATAGATGTTTTGTGTTTACTGTCCCACAGACAAACCGTAATGTCCTAGTCTATAGTTATAGATGTTTTGTGTTTGCTATCCCATAGACAAACCATATTGTCCTAGTCTATAGTTATAGATGTTTTGTGTTTACTGTCCCATAGACAAACCATAATGTCCTAGTCTATAGTTATAGATGTTTTGTGTTTACTGTCCCACAGACAAACCGTAATGTCCTAGTCTATAGTTATAGATGTTTTGTGTTTGCTATCCCATAGACAAACCATATTGTCCTAATCTATAGTTATAGATGTTTTGTGTTTACTGTCCCATAGACAAACCATAATGTCCTAGTCTATAGTTATAGATGTATTGTGTTTACTGTCCCATAGACAAACCATAATGTCCTAGTCTATAGTTATAGATGTTTTGTGTTTGCTGTCCCATAGACAAACCATTATGTCCTAATCTATAAGCATTAATGTATTGCTTAAAAAAAGAACTGTCCTAACATAACTGTCTACCATTGCCGCTGTTTGCTGGGAGGATTATGACAAGGATTGAGGGAATAAAGGTTTTGTGCCCAAGCAAATGCTATGCAATGTACAGACTAAGGATATTTGATGATACCCCATAACTAGTAAGACTCTCTGAGGATTAGAACCCATGCCCTTTCCTTGATCTGTGAGACAAATATGCTAGCCTTTCCAGAAATATGCGTACCAAGGTATTATTGTAAAATGCATAATAATACTACTGTAGTCTTACTGTGCTGTTAATGCCTTCTTGTACTTTGTGTGTGATATTTGACCATTCCACGTTGCTTGCTTTCATTTTCAGGACATCAAGCATGATGTCTTCATCTCTACAATCTGCAAATTATAAAATAAACACTATTATAGTCTTTTGTCATAATGACATAGCATTCCATCTTTCCAGTCAACTTTATTTTCTCATTATATTTCAGTCTTCACTTTATAAACATTATCATCGGATCACGTATGTGTACTCAAGTGCTGGAGCCATTGTTGCTTGGTATTCTAGGTTGTCGGTAGTAAGCTTGTCCTTATAATTTAGCAGACATACATGACATTTCAAGACTGTTTAATCAAGGGAAATAAACAAATAATAGTTACCTTTTCTGGAAATATCCTTGAAATCTGGCTCTATCTCTCTTTTTCTATAGCTTCTCTATCCCTATATCTATCTGTCTCAATTTATCCGCCTGTCTGTCTCTCATTTAAAAACAAAAAAAAGTCTTTCTGTCTTTCCATCCATTCATCTATCTGTTTTTAATTTCTTTCTTTATCTGTCTCTCACAAACACACACAGATAGAGAGAGTTATGAATGTCTCTGTGTTTGCGCAGAAAGAACCAAAGGCATATACATTATTGTAGTTATTGTCTCTTGATTTCATTATGACTCAGCAGACCAGACCTCTCCTATACATGTGTCAAGAAACACTGAATAAGTTTGCAAACAACTGTTTATTTCTATCTATTTGTTTGACTTTTGTGGATTATAAACAATTGTTTATTCAAATATTGAGCACAACCCACTACTGGCAACGCTGATCGTATTCCGGTATGAACCTAAGGCCTATCCACATCAATATTAGTGCTTCCATATTGACGTGGATAGGCCGGAATACAATCAGCATTGCCAGTAGTGGGTTGTGCTCAATATTTAAATCTCAAATCCCGAAACAACAACAAAACCAATTGTTTATTCCATCTTTTTGTGATTCTTTTATGGATGTAGTCCATAAAAAAATTATATTTCTATTACACATTCAGAGGTAGTAATAACCAGTGTGAAATCATAGAAAAAGTGCCCAATACAGCAGACACAACAGGAAATCATAGTAAGCAAATATGCATGGACACCACATATGTTTAATTCATTATTTCAGACATAGCCAAAACACACCTTTAATTTAAATTTATAAAAATGAAGGTTGAGGACACATAGGTTATGTTCAAGAAAGTATCCCTGAAGAGTTGACCAAATATAGAATTGTATACCAGTATGTCTTCATAAAACACATAGGAGGACACATAGAAAGTATCCCTGAAGAGTTGACCAAATATAGAATTGTATAACAGTATGTCTTCATAAAACAGAAAAGTATACATGATATAGAGGTCACACAACGGATACAGCAGATGCTTTAAAAATAATGTTCTATCTGGATATCTATAGAACATGTCCATTAATCATCAGATAAACATTCAAAGTCAAGTCTTGACCAATTCTGTGCTGACCCACCATTTTATTTGCCAGCTTTTAATCTGTGAAGTTTTTATGTCACCGAACTTCTGGTCACATTACTTCTGGTAATGTAAATTAAATTTAAATGTAAATACTCATAATAGTGTGAATTGTAAAATAAATATTCAGAATAGTGTGAATTGTAAATTAATATTCAGAATAGTGTGAACTGTAAATAAATATTCAGAATAGTGTGAATTGTAAAATAAATGTTCAGAATATTTTGAATTATTCTGTATTGCAAAGTCTTGGTTCGATATATTACTTACCATTGCAACTCTAGAAGATACACATATTATTTGAAAATGTTTTAGACATCGCTATAACACATATGTAGCAATTGGGAAATTCATGATAATTTCAGCACTGTCACTAATTTCTTATAAATAAAATTATAAGAAAAACAATGAATAAATTACCTTTGTTAGGGAAATATCTTTTTAAACTTGATTTGACTTTTTCCTTTATGTCAAATTCCGACATTTTGAAACCTGGCAGAGACATGATGAAATGGAAAACAATTTATTTTACATTAAAAGAGTTAATTAGTTGCATATCCTTTACAGGACGCAGCAGAAGTTGCATATACTTTGCAGGATGTAGCAATCAACCACAGCATTTTTTGCTGTTTGTGGTTCCTGGGCAAGTTTACATTCAGTAGTTTGCCATTGCTTTCTGAACTACCGGCACTGATACCATTTCAGTAAAAAAAAAAAAACAACGCAAGGTGGTCTGCTGCCAAATCGCCCGCAGAGATTTAACTTCAGTCTTTAGTGAAATTACTTACTAAAGTATGGTTAGGGGCAGGAGACATTAACATTGTCATTTAACTTAGAGAGATTAAAATTGTTACTGATTAACTTATAGCTAGGGGCATGATTAAACATAGAGACATTAACATTGTCATTGATTGACTTATAGCTAGGGACAGGATTAAACTTGGAGACATTAATATTGTCACTGAGTGACTTACAGCTAGGGCAAGATTAAACAAACAGACATTAACATTGTCACTGATTGACTTATAGCTATGGGCAAGATTAAACATAGAGGCATTAACATTGCCACTGACTGACTTATAGCTAGGGGCAGGATTAAACATGCAGACATTAACATTGTCACTGACTGACTTATAGTTATGGGCAAGATTAAACATAGAGACATTAACATTGTCACTGACTGACTTATAGTTATGGGCAAGATTAAACATAGAGACATTAACATTGTCACTGACTGACTTATAGTTATGGGCAAGATTAAACATAGAGACATTAACATTGTCACTGACTGACTTATAGTTATGGGCAAGATTAAACATAGAGACATTAACATTGTCACTGACTGACTTATAGTTATGGGCAAGATTAAACATAGAGACATTAACATTGTCACTGACTGACTTATAGTTATGGGCAAGATTAAACATAGAGACATTAACATTGTCACTGACTGACTTATAGTTATGGGCAAGATTAAACATAGAGACATTAACATTGTCACTGACTGACTTATAGCTAGGGGCAGGATTAAACATGCAGACATTAACATTGTCACTGACTGACTTATAGCTAGGGGCAGGATTAAACATACAGACATTAACATTGTCACTGACTGACTTATAGCTAGGGGCGTGATTAAACATAGAGACATTAACATTGTCACTGACTGACTTATAGCTATGGGCAAGATTAAACATACAGACATTAACATTGTCACTGACTGACTTATAGCTATGGGCAAGATTAAACATAGAGACATTAACATTGTCACTGACTGACTTATAGCTATGGGCAAGATTAAACATAGAGACATTAACATTATCACTGATTGACTTATAGCTAGGGGCAGGATTAAACATAGAGACATTAACATTGTCACTGACTGACTTATAGCTAGGGGCAGGATTAAACATGCAGACATTAACATTGTCACTGACAGACTTATAGCTATGGGCAAGATTAAACATAGAGACATTAACATTGTCACTGACTGACTTATAGCTATGGGCAAGATTAAACATAGAGACATTAACATTGTCACTGACTGACTTATAGCTATGGGCAAGATTAAACATAGAGACATTAACATTGTCACTGATTGACTTATAGCTATGGGCAAGATTAAACATAGAGACATTAACATTGTCACTGACTGACTTATAGCTATGGGCAAGATTAAACATAGAGACATTAACATTGTCACTGATTGACTTATAGCTATGGGCAAGATTAAACATAGAGACATTAACATTGTCACTGACTGACTTATAGCTATGGGCAAGATTAAACATAGAGACATTAACATTGTCACTGATTGACTTATAGTTATGGTCAAGATTAAAAATAGAGACATTAACATTGTCACTGACTGACTTATAGCTATGGGCAGGATTAAACATAGAGACATTAACATTGTCACTGATTGACTTATAGTTATGGGCAAGATTAAACATAGAGACATTAACATTGTCACTGACTGACTTATAGCTAGGGGCGTGATTAAACATAGAGACATTAACATTGTCACTGACTGACTTATAGCTAGGGGCAGGATTAAACATACAGACATTAACATTGTCACTGACTGACTTATAGTTATGGGCAAGATTAAACATAGAGACATTAACATTGTCACTGGCTGACTTATAGCTAGGGGCAGGATTAAACATGCAGACATTAACATTGTCACTGACTGACTTATAGCTAGGGGCAGGATTAACCATGCAGACATTAACATTGTCACTGACTGACTTATAGTTATGGGCAAGATTAAACATAGAGACATTAACATTGTCACTGACTGACTTATAGCTAGGGGCAGGATTAAACATAGAGACATTAACATTGTCACTGAGTGACTTATAGCTAGGGGCAGGATTAAACATGCAGACATTAACATTGTCACTGACTGACTTATAGCTATGGGCAAGATTAAACATAGAGACATTAACATTGTCACTGACTTACTTATAGCTAGGGGCAGGATTAAACATAGAGACATTAACATTGTCACTGACTGACTTATAGCTATGGGCAAGATTAAACATAGAGACATTAACATTGTCACTGACTGACTTATAGCTAGGGGCAAGATTAAACATAGAGACATTAACATTGTCACTGACTGACTTATAGCTTAAGGGCAAGATTAAACATAGAGACATTAACATTGTCACTGACTGACTTATAGCTAGGGGTGTGATTAAACATAGAGACATTAACATTGTCACTGACTGACTTATAGCTAGGGGTGTGATTAAACTTGCAGACATTAACATTGTCACTGACTGACTTATAGCTATGTGCAAGATTAAACATAGAGACATTAACATTGTCACTGACTGACTTATAGCTAGGTGCATGATTAAACATGCAGACATTAACATTGTCACTGACTGACTTATAGCTAGGGGCAGGATTAAACTTAGAGATATTAACATTGTCACTGACTGACTTATAGCTAGGGGTGTGATTAAACATAGAGACATTAACATTGTCACTGACTGACTTATAGCTAGGGGTGTGATTAAACATAGAGACATTAACATTGTCACTGACTGACTTATAATAAATAAAGTTAGTTGCATATCCTTTACAGGGCGTTGCAGTCAACACCAGCATTTTTGCTGTTGTGATCTCTTGGCAAGTTTATGTTCAGTAGTTTGCCATTGCTTTCTGAACGACTTATAGCAGGATTAAACATATAGGCATTGCTACATTACAATACATTGCTATTGACTGAAGTATAATTAGTTGTAGGATCAAATCTAGAGACAATAAATTGTTATTGATTGAATTATAGTTAGAGGCAGGATTATACTTATTAAGAAGAACAATGTTATTGACTGAATTATAGTTATGGGCATAACTGTACATAAAGAAGAACATTGTTATTGAGTAAATTATAATTATGGGTAGAATCTAACTTATAAACAAGACAACAGCATTTTAAACAAGTGTTTTAGAATGGAAGCCAGGTATTGCAGCAACGTGTGTATGTGTTGCGCCAGTATGTGTTGTGAAGTAAGTAGGGTTCAGATCTTGCTTTACTGCAAACTTGCCCCACATCATGGTAAGTATTCCTTAATTTTGATGATGATGACAATGATGATGAATTTGATATCGTAGTTATTAAATGATGTGGCACTTAATAAAAGTTATTAGTGGTAGCACTTGATTTAGATTATTATGATTGTTATGTTAATAAAACATCATTATGGTGATGACACTGTGACTGTGAATTATAACAAATTGTAACTAATACTGGTGATATTTGTTTTAATAATGGAATAAATAACGATGATACATTTCTCCACTCAAAGCTGCCTTTGGTATCCAGTAATAGTAATAGTTTTACATATATTGATACAATCTTTGCTATGAATTATGGTATTATAGTTTACAAGACAACGCCCTTCCTATTCTCCTATCTGGAATCAGCCATAAATATTTCAATACTATTAACCATTAATTTATATTATGAATTCTAAAACGGAATCAACAAGATTTAAATCACAAACCTAAGTTATCTACAATGTTATCATACTTACACTTTTCACGGCGTGTATATAAGTATAAGTGGAAAGAGATTTGTTCAGAACAGGCAAACTGACAAACAGACCTGCTATCTATCTTTTATATAGCAATGCGCTATGACGTGGAGCTACTGCGGGAAAAAGGTGAACCCACGTAATGTAATGAGAATCGTTACCCCGAAAGTTTCTGTTTTCTGATTGCGTGTTTTTATTTTGGTCATGTATTTGCTAGAATAGAATAAAAATACGTAACCCTTTATTTTTCTACAAACAATACAGTGGCCACTTAAGTCGGCGTTTCACATATGAATATTAGTATATATTAAATGTTAGGTTGTGTGTAACAAACTGTTTTTACGGACAGTTAGTATTAGATTAACATAATCACCACAGCACTGACATCTTGTGGTTCAGTGACTCAGGAAAGTAAAACACTTGAAGCAAGTTAGCTAGACAGACCATCTCAGAAAACTATTAATTACTTCTTATGAAGTTTCCAATAATTGAAAATTTTACTTAAAAGAAAACTGCAACTGGTTTTATCTTTACTATAGATAATTATGTAGATAAAGGTAGTATACAATTTATCCAGAGACGTTTATTTTAATTGTTCAGTTAAGGATTTCGGTGTAAAAACAGTGACAATTTGTAGAAACATTAGGTACTTGTCTGTGGCTTAATATACTAAACAATAACGTATGGTGATGTAATAACACTAGTAGATTATGCGGTATATCGTCATTTGAGGGAGTAAATGCAAATAATAACACAATACAATGTAAAGAGTGAAAATGCAATGAGTTAAGTATTTCTAACAAATATACAAGCATGATTAATTCCAATGTGAACTAACAGAAGACTAATCATATGCAGCAGATGTACTCTTCTGGTACCTGATCTGGAGATTGTCTGGCGATCATGGCCCCAGTTCTCTCTTACTTCTGGTATCTTCACGTAAAGTTGATGTTAATTGTATTACTCTTTGTCATCCAATTGTTTTAACTTTTCACACATCTCTATCTGTTGATTACTCTGCTTCTCATTCCCACTCTTTCTCCCACATTATGCTATTTACATGATTTCACCTCTTCTGATATGTTGATCTTCGCTGCTTCTAGTTTCTTTACCATTTTAGTGTCATTACTCGTTGTCAAACACTCGCATCCATAGTGAAGAATATATGGCGTTTAATATGTCTGTGGCGATTGTTCTTTATTTCTTTATTTCTTTCTTTTGTATTTCTATTGATGCTTCTGATTTTTTTTTTTTAAATAACGTTTCTAATACTAAACGAGTTCATGGACATTGCGATTATATTCTGTAAACACACATCACATCTTACATTGGATGTTAGTGTGTAGTTTAGATATTCAAAACGATTGACTTCTTTGTTTTTACACTTTATCATTATGTATGAAGTATAACTAATCGTGTGCATTCTTGGAAACTACAATGCATTCAGTTGTTTCTCACAATAACCTATAATCCTTTCATCCCACTCTTCTTCACGTCCATGCCAACAATGATTTGAAGACTACTTTCTGAAGCTGCAGTTTAAACGGGTGTCCAGATTTGGGCGGGCAGCATCGCCAATGAATCAAGTCCTGTATCTGGGTAATTTAGTGGCTTTCATGTTGTTACATCAAAGGATAATCAAAAAGCTGAGATAACCCTCACGAAGAAAAACGACAACAGTAAAGTCATGTAAAGGATAACATCATTAGGTCTTCTCTGAGGTACGTATACTATACGATTTTAACGTATGATGGTTCAGATATGTTTGTGTTGTTTATCTTCTATTTTTGTTTAGCAATATGTATATGAACAAATTCTAGATTCTGTTGTCCTGTTTTGCACTTTCACTCGCACTAGTTTTGTGTTTGATTATGTCAAAGTTCCCTCTGCCCACTGGGTTCGGAATGTTGACAATAGAATGGACAAACTTGTGCAGGGAACATTACCACTCTAGGCATCATCCAAACCAGTCCGTATGTGCTGTGCTGAATCATGACCTGGTTACAATCTAATATACCTCCAAGCAAGTCAGACGTTTCAGGGCCGCCCTTGGACACCGCTGGTTTCTGATCTTGAAGAGAGGACAGAGAGCCATGTAACAGTCTGCTTGAAGATGGTACTTTCGTACCTGGTCGGGAGAACCTCATTAGCGTAAATACCGGTGATTCTCATGGTTCAGACGTCACGGACGTCAAAGCACTGGGCACCCAGTCTGCCTGAGGATTCACAACCAACCAAATTATATCAAAGAGTGTACGCTTGCATATAATCATATATTCAAAAATACATGATCGATAATATTTAATTTGTCTTATATCTTCACTTTGTCAATTGTTTATTGTTGTTTGAATCACATTATTTTTAAATCGTTTATTTATGTTAGCTCTTATCTGTGGTATCCCTTTACAGACATGTGGCCAAGTAAGGGCGTTTGATTGATGTTTGCGCTGAGTGTAATATTAATGATAATGCAATGCATGGCGTTATGAAGTAGAACAGGGTTCAAACATTTCTACATATATGTTTAAAAACTTGAAACAAGAAGTCAACAAACAGACAACATAAAATATTTGTTTATGTTTTCAAGACAACTTTTATTGTTAAGTATGTTCATCGGAGGCATTTCGCGGTATGTTAGTATATATAAGGGTACATGATACCCTCTTCTCGAGTACAGAGAAACAGCAGACTACATATTTGCCGATCATTTTCTGACAGCTAGAACTGTAACGTTTAAACAAGGCCGACAACCAAGTAATAAGTATTCAGGAATGTGATGTCAAATATACCACACTAAACATTCAGACACTGAAACGCAGCACATGGTAGTGAATAGTTGACAGAACACCCTGAATACATTCTGTGACAGTTATATGTATTATTTACTTATCAGTGCGTTCATTAAAATACGAAAACATTACATATATTATAATTAGAAATCATGTAAACACGAAACAACAAACAAAACACTGACTGATTGGGACATTGTGAAAACAGTAAACTTATTAATTATTATCATAATTTTGAATTATGACTATACAGAATGAATTTCTTTACAATTTTGTAATGTTTAGGAGAAATAACGTCAAAGTGAAGTCATCGTTAAAAATATATGGACTGGTTTCTCATTCGACCCAACTCGTCATGTCTAAAAATAGAACGCAGTTTCATGAGTTTGGAATATACCAGCGTACACGTTTGTAATGACGATAGATTCAGCTTTCCCGCACATGACGTGGAATATTCTTACATCATCTTCAAACTTTATATCAGATTTGTAACTGCATACCGATACATCATTCATTTAACTTTCTGAAATCCACCATGTGTAAATATAAATCTGACACGAAATACATGTTTTCCCCTCTCATTTTCTTGTTAATATGACATCAGTTTGAGAGTTTCCCGAAACTTACAGGGAAAATGGCCAGAGATGGAGAGGCTTTACAGCGAGTCATGATGAGAGCGATGTCCTGCAAAGGTTCTGCCACTTGATGACGCTCACCAGTAGAAGCAGTTACCTTCTGTGATATACACGACATTCCACTGAGTTCTAGCAACACATCAATAGGAACAGAACGTCTAATCAATAAATATAACGATACCAGATGTCGCAATGTAATAGAATGATCATTTTATTTAAAAATTATGAACACAATTCGTATTAGTGTATGTGCCATGCAGTGACCAGCACACGTGTCTGTACTGGTCAGTACCAGTAAATATTTGGGGAAGTACAGGCGGCCGTTGTGATATTGGCCGCATCAGCCATCAAATGTCGGCTGGTCTAAAAATATGGCGCTAACACCACACCTGTAACACACACCCAATAGCCTCAAGGCGTGGAAAATGAATTTATGCCGTTGCCAGTTTTTAACAAATAGAAAAAAACTGTACTTGCTTGTGTGTACGTGCATTTATTTGTCTGTCTATAATTTTCGTTTTATTTGTCTGATTCTTTGTCCAACTTTCATAGACTACTTTGATTAAATGTGATATGCTTTGTTGCATCTAGTAGAAGCATTGGTAGCGCACTGGATAGTCTGCCACCCGGTGGTCATATATCCCAATCCCCTTCGAGGCAGAAGAAATCTGAAATAAATGAGCTTATTCTCCCAGATCGACTCAGTTTTAAATCGCTACCATAAAATGTTATGTCTGGCAGCTGGCGTAATATTGACCAAGTTAGCTGTTGGGTGCCGACTGGTCTATAAAATACAGGATCAGCACCATATGCCCAACGCACTTAATGACGTGAAATGTCTTTTACTGTTGACTAACTTGTGCAGGTTGTACATTTCAATTTGCTGTAGAAACACTTATTTGGTTTGACAAACACATTTGAGGTGCCAACACAAGCTTACCCGCAACTATCTCTCATACCAGCAATGGCAAATTACTGAA
Source organism: Cepaea hortensis (assembly GCA_963921405.1). Taxonomy (NCBI): domain Eukaryota; kingdom Metazoa; phylum Mollusca; class Gastropoda; order Stylommatophora; family Helicidae; genus Cepaea; species Cepaea hortensis. The sequence continues at coordinate 196,494,256 of OY992876.1, forward strand.
GTAATATTGCCTCGAAAATCAACCTGGGGTTGATGGCAGCGTCTTGCAAAGGACATGCAACATTGTTTAAAATGGCACGGAGGAAACACAAGCTTACCCGCAACTATCTCTCATACCAGCAATGGCAAATTACTGAAGTAATATTGCCTCGAAAATCAACCTGGGGTTGATGGCAGCGTCTTGCAAAGGACATGCAACATTGTTTAAAATGGCACGGAGGACTACCATCAGTAGACTCAGAACACCGCGGACCGAGATCTGTGGAGAAACAATGGACGCCAGGCCACATGATGATGCTGGTGGAATAAGTAATTTTAATATTGGATTAATAGCTTTCACAATTTCATATTATCTCTTTTTCTTCTGTCGTCTGTTCCCCTTTGGAGCATAGGTCCTCGTTCACGTGACGCCATGTGTCCTTTCTTTTGATGTATCCCGCAGCTCTCCCATATCCTCCCCACATTGTTCATCTATGTCTTTGATTCTCGTCATTATGTTGTTTTTAGGACTCCGTTTATTATTTTTTTTCGTCCTGTGGGCTAATGTGTTGGTTCAGTGTGCCTAAATCATTCCATTTTCTATTGTCTAGTGCTATGGGGGTTAAATGTAGAATAGCCCAAAGCAAAGCATATGATACCTCGTGCCTTCATACGTATCCCACCACCTTCGGCCGTGAGAAGCCAGCTTCTTCCCCGGCCATTAGCCTCTGCCATCACCTACTCATCAGAGGTTCGCTATGCACCAGTACATAAATGGACACACATAGTATTATCTGGCACTCACAGAAGAAGAAGGAAATAGAGATTAGAAGACGCACTAGACAACATAAAATTTGAAAGCTATAATACTAGTAGTAATAGTTACCAACCGGGATCGAACCTGTCGCCTCCAAATGACGACGGCGCCTCGCTGCAGGAACAAGTGTACTTCGACGTACGACCAACTACATGCTCTTAAAATACTGGCACACGCACATACAAACACACATATACACATGCAAACATACACATTGGTCGTGAGTCGAAGTACACTTGTTCCTGCAGCGAGGCGCCGTCATTTGGAGGCGACAGGTTCGATCCTGGTTGGTAACTATTATAGCTTTCAAATGTTATGGTGTCTAGTGCTTCTTCTAATCTCTATTTCCTTCTTCTTCTTCTGTGAGTGCCAAATAATACTATGTGTGTCCATTTATGTAATCGTCTTAGTGGCCTCAACGGTTCTCCCCATTTATTTCTTGTGCTATGCACCAGTAGACGTCGTTGCGCCATGTTGCCTTCTTCCGTTCATGGCTCAAGGCGCTGCACCCCCGCTCGCCCACTGGAAAGCGAGCTCTTCCTCTGGGCTACTTGGTTGTGGGCGTGGGCAAGAGTTATATTGCACCAATCCTGATGTACAGAAGGGAATCGTGGGTAATTAGCAGATACGCTAGGAATGATACGGTTGGGTGCTACGGAGGTGTAGTTTTACAGAAGAATAACGAGAACACTGTAGGCGATAGAAAGACAATGAAGATATATTGATTCGGGTAGAGAATTGGTACTATCATCAAAAGAAGTCAGCCCATATTCTTTAGGCATGTCATGCGAAAGGGAAAGCTCTAAGTTGTCACAATGGGAAAGTTGGAGGGGAGGGGAAGCAGGGGGAGACCAAGAGAGAAGACGCTGAGCAGTTTGACACTATAGCATAGAGATAAATCGATATCAGAAATGCTTGCTTGCTGGCTTGCTTGCATTCGCTGGCTGTGAACTTCAGAGCGAAGTCCTGCATGTCGGATGAAGACATCCTGTTGTCATCCTGTGACATCCCCGTGCAGGCAGATACTCTCCGACTTCGGGAGAATCAGCGATCCTACTACGTTAGCCAGGACACCAAAGGTGGCCTGTTGTCCAGGACGCATGACTAGGGCGTGTTAGTAGGTCTTGGCCAGTATAGAACCTGGCCCTGGTGCCTTGGAAACACCTCTGCGTCCCTAAAAAGTCAAGGGCTGTAGGTCAACATTTTAATTTTATTGCAACTGTCTGGTGTAGGGGTTGAACCCCTTACCTCGGCATCAGCACACCGGATGTTTAAGAACACACGTTCTTATCCATTCAGCCATGCTGACCTACCGTACATGGTATCAGAAATGATTTGCAGCATCAGAGACAAAAGGTTGTGGACAGATGCTACACAGCATGAACTATAATAATTAATAAGAAATGTGGTGTATGTATTCTATTTCTTCCCTAATGCATTCTATAAATGATTTAAATCAGTATGTCTGTTTCTTTTATTCTTTCCGCTGTTCATCTTTTTGTTTTTAGCATTGGGTTATGAAGAGCTCTGAGGGCAAGGTATGTTTGGGGTGTCTCTTATCTTATCACTCAATCAATCAATCAATCATGTGCCATGCCGGAAAGCGTGGGCGGTCATGATTCGCCATTTATCACTACATCAGTCGAAATGCGATGGCGGATATGTTAAGGAATTGATCTGGAGTGCCATGATAACGATCCCCACTCATCACTAATTTTATCTGCATTTATTCCGGTGTTAAAAAACTGTAAATTGTGAACATGGGAACTAACCGTTTTCCATGCCAACTGATGGTACTCTCTAGATAGGCAACAAAGGTAACTCACCTTTCTTTTAAATAAGCAAAACAGGCACGCCTCTTTTAATAGATAGTTAGTAATATAAATTGCAGAATTAACGTACCCGTTAAAATTATAACGTTTGCGTTTAAACAATAGAATCTAAAAATGTTGACTTAAAGATGTTGGAGATTATGGAGGCGGTGTGACGTAACTCCTAGCGACCAAACGACCACTGTTGTCCGTCCAAGTTCACACACCAGCTTTGACCACTTTCGGCTCGGCTCACAGTCTGCACTGATTGATTTGGTATCACTTTGTTTGTTTTTTTTAACGGTTGTAAATCTGTTAGATCATAGCTGCATTTTAATAAAAGTAGCATGGGGAATAAACAGCTAATGTTTACAGAGAACAAACAGACGACGTGAATCCAGTTATGGGCGTAAAGCTAAAGGAAGGGAGGTCCCGGTTAACGGCGGGGTTACGTTCTTGGAAAACGTGACTTTAATGAAATGACGTATAGTCGTAGCTACTATTCCCCATAGAATTAAATGAAGTACAATGTATTATGTAATGTTTATTTTGATAGTTGTTGATATTTATTGGCTAAATAGAGGTGGGTTGGAGGGCGAGTGGTAGAGTTATTATGGGATGTAGAGGAGGCATTACATTCTGCCTCTTCAAACTGTAACTGTAACCTTTTCCTGCTTCTTCTCTGCTTGAACAAAATATGTGTCCAATATCTTCTGAACAACTTTTTTTCCCTTTCCTTTGCTTTCTATTGGATAACCATCTTGCTCACAGGCGTATTTCGTTGGTTTTGGTCTTCAATCGAGATGGCCTATAGTGCTTCCATGTTCTCCATAAGAGTACTTCTGGTAGGAGTGATCTTGGAAGCACTCAAAGTGGCTATGTTTTTAGCACCCTCTTTGATTTTGTCAGCACCTGCATGAATTGTCCTTACCGTGGTTGGAAGTAAACCATAGACTTTACCAATGTCAACAGCCCCATCGCCAGCCTCAAAACGATGTAACATATCACTTCACCTCAACAGTAACACTTTTCCTGGTTCTCTTACAACTAGACACTATCACTACAATCAGCACTTACTGTGCACATTGAACTCATAATTATGGGTGCTTGCAAAATAAAATCCTGTAAATACCCACTGCACAAAATGTAAAATGGTGACGTTAACGCAAAACTGACAACAACTGAGTAAGGAGGCGTTCCACAGCGGTAACGCTACGCAGCATTACATAGTTCCTCCACAAGCTAGCAAGAGAGCGCAGCATAGCAACACAGCTGACGACATTATGGCAGAACATAGTGATGTAAAGTGAAGTTATGTCCCCTGTGTGACGACATTATAGCGAAGCGACGTATAGCGGGGCCTCCCTATATTCATTTATTATAAACAGTATACTAAAATTACTAAAATACATAGCCACAGTGACCACTTCCTCGTTGGAGCAAAATTTAAAATAAAACTTAAGAGAGCTTTCTATACTAAATTACAAAGATTACACCCAACATATAACAGAAAAACTGCAAGACATTACAGTCAAAGAGAAATTTACAGATGAAATAAAATGTAAACTTGAAACTCTGCAAAACCCTTTGGAGGAAAGCATTGACCAAACTTGGTTGAACATCAAGAATACAATTCAGTCTACCGCAGAAGAATGTCTTGGTGTGTTAACCACGCATAGAAAGAACAGATGGTTCAATCAAAAATGTGAAGAAGCAGTCATTAGGAAGAAGAATGCCAGACATGTATGGTTAAATGACATCAATAACATCCAAAAGGAAGAGCATTATAGAAATGAATGTAAAGAGGCTACAAAAATAGTCAGACAGCAGAAGCGAGAATATATGAGTAATATAATCAAAGATATGGAAACCAATCACCAGAAAAATGAATCCAGAAAATTTTTTAAAGAACTGAAGTCAATGAAACGAGGGCACCAACAAAACACATATGGTTTAAAAGACAAAAATGGGAATATGATAAATACCAATGAGGAAATGTGCAACACATGGAAAGAATATTTTATTGAATTACTAAATTGTGAAGCTCCAAGTAACATTTTCTCACAGGAAGAGGTTCTAACATGCGAACCACAAATTGAAGAACCTACATTTGAAGAAATCCTATATGTAATCACACGACTTAAAAACAATAAGGCAACTGGGACTGATGGAATTGCTGCTGAATTTATAAAGGCAGGTGGCCATGCATTACATCTAAAGCTATACGAACTAATAATAAAAATCTGGAGGACAGAAGAATTACCCCATGACTGGAAAGAGTCATTATTGATACCTATCTTTAAGAAAGGAGACAAGTTCCAATGTGGAAATTATAGAGGAATATCACTACTGTCCACAAGCTATAAGATACTATCCGCAGTATTACTAAATAGACTAAAACCATATTCAGAAGACATATTAGGTGACTACCAGGCGGGTTTTAGACAAAACAGATCAATAATAGATCAGATATTTATCTTACGACAAATAGCCGAGAAACATTGGGAATATAAAAGAGATCTCCATAACATTTTTGTGGATTTTAAAAAGGCTTATGATAGTGTCCATAGGAATAGTCTATGGAATGCTATGCAGGAATTTGGAATACCAAGGAAGTTAATCAACATGACCAGACTATGCATGGAAGATACGTATAATATAGTAACATATAAAGGCAGGAAATCAGACCCCTTCCAAATAACATCTGGCTTGAAACAGGGTGATGCACTATCGCCGCTACTCTTCAATCTGGCTCTAGAGAAAGTTGTAAGGAAGGTAAAGGAGGAATGTGATATTGGAGGAACATCCAAGCTGCTTGGTTATGCAGATGATATAGATATTATAGGGCAAAGTGAACAAAAGACATTGGAAATATTGACTCACTTAAAGGAAAAAGCCCAACAGATGGGGCTGGTTATCAACCAAGATAAGACAGAATATATGGTAATTTCAAGAGACGGAATGGCTAGAAACTCTGGCCACATACAAATAGATAATATGACCATTAAAAGAACGGAAACATACAAATACCTGGGTACGATCTTCAACTGCTCCAACATCATAAGGGAAGAAATACAAACTAGAATCAACTCTGGAAATAAGATATACTATGCACTACAACATCTACTAAAATCAAAGGCGCTATCTCGTAACACCAAAATCACAATATACAAAACACTGATCAGACCAGTTGTGCTGTATGGCTCTGAAACCTGGAGTACAACGAAAGGAGACGAAGCCTTATTACAAACCTTTGAGAACAAAATTTTAAGACGCATCTTTGGACCCATTAGGGATACACAAAGTGGAGAGTGGAAAAGAAGAAGTAACAAAGACATTTATGATCTGTTTAAGTCCCCGCTAATCACTGGTATCATGAAGGCTAATAGACTACAATGGCTGAGGCATATAGAAAGAATGGAAGATAATAGGGAAACAAAACTCGCTTACACTCAGGAAATAAATGACCGTAGACCCCGAGGTAGACCAAGAAGGCGGTGGAGAGATAATACATGTACAGACCTACAAGCACTTGGAATCAACGACTGGCAAGAGAAGGTCCACCAGAGAGACGAATGGAGACGGATTGTATTTGCAGCAAAGAACCTCAATGGCTCGGAACGCTGAAGAAGAAGAAGAATAGCCCCCCCCCCCCACCCCACACACTCTCTCTCTCTCTCTCTCTCTCTCTCTCTCTCTCTCTCTCTCTCTCTCTCTCTCTCTTTCTCTCTCATATTCATCATTGGCACCTTGTCGTCTTGACAGATGATAGTTTGTTACATTGTGCTTCAAAAAGGCATAATAACTACAACCCATGGCGGTAGCAAATATGACTGATTACCGTATTTTATGGACTATAAGACGCTACGGACTATAAGACGCACCTTAATTTTTAAGCAATTTTTTTTTTTAAATAACATTTTTACCATTTTTATTAGATTGCAAAACCAGACTAAAAAAAAAATTCTTAGTTTATAAAACCGAACTGACCTTTAAAATCCCTGAAAATCGTCATCTGAACTTTCTTCTTCTTCTTCTTCCTCTTCATCGTTATCGTTGTCCTCTTCATATATAAGATGGTCTTCACTGCCATCGAGAGCGTTACTTATGCCGCACTTCTTGAAAGATTTAACAATAATATCTTCTCTCACTCTAGACCATGACTGTTTTATCCACTGAGACACTTGTTTGATTGTAGGTCGTTTTAAAGCTCCCTTCGGCGTGAATTCATGTTGGGTTTCATCCATCATCCGTTTGTTCCATTCCTCTCTCATATACACTTTAAATGGTTTATTTATGGAGACATCAAGAGGTTGAAATTGTGAAGTAAGTCCTCCCAGAATAACAGCAAGCTCTGTATTTCCCTGTCTCAATTTCTCTTTCATAGAATTTTTCAAATGACTACTAAACTGATCTAGCACAAAAAGAGAACTCTTCTTCAATAAAGCACCTTTCCTTCTCTCCCACATTCTGTTAATCCATAATTTTCATACCAGCCTCGTCCATCCAACCCTTGTCATGTACGTGAACAACAACACTGGCAGTATTTCAGAAGGTTTTGGCATTTTAAATCAAACACTGGACATTTTTATATTAATTTCGAGTATAAGACGCGCCAGAATTTTGGAGGCAATTTTTTGTTCGTCCACAGTGGATGCATGTGAACACTTGGTCATTTCCACCATCACGCACCATCTTACATCTCGCGCGCTCGGTGTGTGACTTATTTGCAATCATTTTATCCTTTGTCCTTATTCCATTTCTGATATTTGCCCTCCATGCAACATGATCAGCGGTGACTTGCTCCCAATGTGCATTATCAATGCCTGTATCAATTATGTCCTGCTTACACACATATTTGTATCGTAATAAAGGCTGACCCTGAGATCTCTTATCCATCTGTAATTCACCAAAAAAGATGTCCTTTGGTATTCTACCATCATCCATCCTCCTAACGTGTCGTATCCACCTATGTCTATGAAGACTGAGCATGCAACAAACGTATATATATATATATACTAGCTGACCCAGCCCCTGGTGGGGAGCATCTCATTTAATTCATATAAGTAGTCATATAAGCTCCCGTTCCCGACTATCTACTGTCTGTCTGTCTGTCTGTCTATTATTAGAAAGAGCACTTGAAAGATCTTTACATCTTCCCCCAACAATTAACTTGGGTAAATGGAGTGTTTTATTTAATTCATATTCGGCCCCTGCTCCCGTTCCCGTTCCCAAAAAAGACGACCCGGCCCGGCTTCACCCAGTCCCTGGTGGGGAGCATATAATTTAATTCATATTCGGCGGAGGGAGCAGAAGGGAGGGAGAAGGATGAGGGAGGGAGGAGGAAGGAGGGATGAGGGGGAGGAGGATTATAACGCATATGCCTGTAGATAACTGCAGCGAAAAGGTCCACCTATTTGAGAAATATGCAACAATTTTACATATATAGCAATTCTATTAGAAGTTATGTCCCCTCGCTATATATACATTATAATGTAAATTAAATATTAAATAATAATAAGAAAACATGTTTGTACACTAAAATAACTATGACAGTTGGCAGCACGGGAATGATTAGAAGACATGTAGAAAATTTCATCTCAATCGGATGGACCGTTCGCGAACGCATAAAGGACACACATACAGACAGACAGACAGACGGAGATTCTCTTTTATATATATATATGAAATTGGCAACTTGCCATTTTGACAGACGCTGGCTTAAAAAAAAAAGGTAGAACTACTACAACCCATGCCAGTAGTAAATGTGACTAATCAGACCAATTCACACTGCAAATGTTCATCCACAATGGGTGCATGTGAATACATAGTCATTTCCACCATAATGCACCATCTTACATCTCACACTCTGTGTGTGACTTATCTGCAGTCATTTTCTCCTTTGTCTGTATTCCATTTGTGATCTTTGCCCTCCATGCAACATGATGAGTGGTGACTTGCTCCCAAGGTACAGTATCCATTCCTGTATCAATCATGTCCCGCTTACACACATCTTTGTATCATAGTAGAGGCAAACCCCAAAGTCTTTTACTCATCCGTAATTCACCAAAAAAGATGTCTTTGGTATTCTACTGTCATCCATCCTCCTAACGTGTCCTATCCATCTGAGTATGAAAACTGAGCATGGAACAAACCGTCACACAACCTGAACTTTCCAATACTTCAGTATTTGTGATTTTGTCTTGCCACTTAATACCAAGTATTCACAGACACCACATATGAAAGCTGTTTAAACGTTTCTCTTGGTGTTAATAAGTTGACCAGGCTTCACTGCCATTTAGAAGAGTACTAAGGACACAGGCTTGATAGACCAGGACTTTTAAATATTTATTTAAAAAATCAAGAGATACTGAGTGAAAAAACAGCATAAATTTAGAGAGTTGTGGATGGAAGTGCACACAGTACAGTGTTCCAGTAATTTCACCAGATTAGACTGTTTTAACATTGAAAATAGATGCAATAAGGCAAATCAACTCATTGGACAAATGGCACCAATACTAAAGAACAAACATGTATCAATAACTACTAAGAAAGCACTTTACAACACAATCTTCCTACCAACTCTGTGCTACCAATGCCAAACCTGGACAATGACAGAAAAAGAGAAAAGAAAAATCACAACAACAGAAATGAGGTTCCTGAGAAGAATACTCAACGTATCAAGAAGAGATAAGATCAGAAATGAAGAAATCAGGACTAAAGTGGGGGTTAAAGCAGCACTAGATTTTATTAGAAAGCAGCAAGTCAAATGGTTTGGCCATGCAAGTAGGTTACCAGTCAACAGCATGCCACAACAAGCAATGATGTACAGACCAGATGGAAACAGAGGAAGAGGCCGACCACGTAAATGTTGGATGGAGGGAATAGCAGAATCCATGGGAATGTCGATATACGAAGCCCATAACCGGGCACTCTCACGAAGTTTATACTTCACCTCGACACCGCAAGGTACAAGAGGAACATGATGAGATGAGAGAACATACTGTTTTTATGTCTTATTTTAGAGTAATAGAGGCGGCATCTGTCATCACTTTAAGATGTCTAAATGGGGAAGCAGATGGTTTGCTTTTTGTTGCCTCACTGCCACTTTCTTCCCCTTGCCTTTTATACTCATCAAGGCTGTAAAACTGGGAAAGGGCTGGAATTTTGGATATATATATATATATATTGCCAGAGTGTGACCGGGGTGTAATAAGTTCCATTGTGCCCGTATTTATAGGGTGCTTTCCTCTTCTAGGGGTATTAGTTATTACTTCATTCACCATCATCAGGTCGTCCCCGTGGTTAGTTTCTGACTCTTCTTTCTGCCGCATCTCAGACACAGTATTTGGCTATGCAGCCTCCCTTCACTGCTTGTTACTTTCAGGGCTTTACTTGATTGTTAGTCAAACTCTTTCATTCTACCCGACCATCATGGCCCACTGTCATAATTCCAACTTACACATTTTTGATAACGCAACACGAGTGCAAGTTTTTGGCGATCTATTCCTCAAGGCGATTTACAATGTTTATTTGCAATTGCACACACAATTATACAACACTGTATCACAAATCCACGTTACATTTCTACACGAATACTATGATAAAAGAGTGGCTCAATTTTGACCGCAACTCTTTTCTCGACGTGGTCTGCACTCGACGAAACCACAGCCTTGAATGCCCTTGTCCAGATCCCGCTTCCTGTTGACCACAAAGCGAGTCCCAGCGTTTCCACGCTGTGTAAAAAGTATCCACTTTTCACGATCCAGGTGTCCATTTACTGAACACTGCCATAACCTCTGACCTCTTCTAATTTGGGTTACGGCATAACTAATCCATGTCCTTATCTGGACCATGGCATATACATACATACATATACACATACATACATACATACATATACATACGCACACACGCACGCACACACATGCACGCACACAGACAGACAGACAAAATTATTGAGTTATAAACATATACATACACGCACACATAATTTGCCCTGCAAAGTAGCGTAGACATTCATAATTCCACAGATCTCAGTCCTCGGTGTTCTGGTGCAGTTCCATTGATATTCCTCCATGCCATCATCTTAGATCATTCAATGTTCGTCATCTCATTACATGACCAAAAGAATATCGCTTATCTATTTCTTATAGTCTAGAATGTTCTACTTTCATTAGCCCCTTCCAGATAATTCTTATTAGTTACACTCACTCTGGTCATCCAAGGAGTTCGCAACATTTGTCTCAGAAACATCTTCTATGCTGCCTCCAACCTCTTGCTAATCTGTTCATGTCATTAATATTCCAAGATTCATTGCCATACAGAAGAACAGGCTCCATATAACATTTCAGTACTCTTTCTGACATTTAAAGAGAGTGAATTATTACATAAGATACTTTTCATCTTCTGAAATGCAGATTTTGTGTAGCCTGCTAACCTGCCTCTAGCAGATTGTATTTTCCTCCTTTTCATAATGTTCTCCCATCTTTGTTTTCTCATAATGTGACAGACAAATATCAGTGGTCTTGTCCTTTTTTTGGGTAACAGCCATTAATTGAGACCACTAGCCACAAAGTTGATCATTAATTTGTGCACAAGTTTTGATACAATTCTGATTTTGGATTAGAGTCTGTATCCACTTATGCATAATTTGAAATGGCTTGCATTGCTTCAATTATGTGTTTTAGTTTAATTATTCTTAAAAACACTGGGTGTTATCTGATGGAAACTGAAAGCTGATTTTCAAGCTTTTGTTTTGAGTGTGTCAAATGACCATTTACTGTCATAGAATTAATACATAACTTGTGCTCTAAAGTGTTACAGAAAAAATAATCAGGACATAATGAGTGGAAAAAAAAAACAACATATATGTAGAGAGTTGTGGATGGAAATGCACAAATGTTCACACAGTAGGGTATTCCAGTAGTGAATTCACCAGATTAGACTGTTTTAACATACTGTTTGTATGTCTTGTTTTAGAGTAATAGAGGCGGCATCTGTCATCACTTTAAGATGTCTAAATGGGGAAGCAGATGGTTTGATTTTTGTTGCCTCATTGCCACTTTCTTCCCCTTGCCTATTTTACTCATCAAGGCTGTAAAACTGGGCTTGGGCTGGAACTTTGCATGTACGAGCTTATGTTGTGTGTGTCCTCACTCTGGTGTTCTTGTCATGGTTGTGTATTTTCTAGCAACAAATAAGTTAACATTCATTTGTTAATCACATTTTGTTGACTTTATGCTTGTTATTAAAAGACTATCATTAAGTACTGTTTATTATTCCTTGTGTCTACAGGGAGGATTTAGTTGATGGTGAGTATTTTTGCCTAGAAGTCCGCACACAATACACCTCCTAGATTGATATTTTTCTCCTTCCTCCCATTTGCTAGTGTGAATATTTTTGCCTAGGAGTCCACACACAATATACTTCCTAGATTGATCATGTTCTCCCTCATGTTTGCCTATGAGTCCCCACACAATGTACCTCCTAGATTGATCATGTTCTCCCTCATGTTTGCCTATGAGTCCCCACACAATGTACCTCCTAGATTGATCATGTTCTCCCTCATGTTTGCCTATGAGTCCCCACACAATGTACCTCCTAGATTGATCATGTTCTCCCTCATGTTTGCCTATGAGTCCCCACACAATGTACCTCCTAGATTGATCATGTTCTCCCTCATGTTTGCCTATGAGTCCCCACACAATGTACCTCCTAGATTGATCATGTTCTCCCTCATGTTTGCCTATGAGTCCCCACACAATGTACCTCCTAGATTGATCATGTTCTCCCTCATGTTTGCCTATGAGTCCCCACACAATGTACCTCCTAGATTGATCATGTTCTCCCTCATGTTTGCCTATGAGTCCACACACAATGTACCTCCTAGATTGATCATGTTCTCCCTCATGTTTGCCTATGAGTCCCCACACAATGTACCTCCTAGATTGATCATGTTCTCCCTCATGTTTGCCTATGAGTCCCCACACAATGTACCTCCTAGATTGATCATGTTCTCCCTCATGTTTGCCTATGAGTCCCCACACAATGTACCTCCTAGATTGATCATGTTCTCCCTCATGTTTGCCTATGAGTCCCCACACAATGTACCTCCTAGATTGATCATGTTCTCCCTCATGTTTGCCTATGAGTCCCCACACAATGTACCTCCTAGATTGATCATGTTCTCCCTCATGTTTGCCTATGAGTCCCCACACAATGTACCTCCTAGATTGATCATGTTCTCCCTCATGTTTGCCTATGAGTCCCCACACAATGTACCTCCTAGATTGATCATGTTCTCCCTCATGTTTGCCTATGAGTCCCCACACAATGTACCTCCTAGATTGATCATGTTCTCCCTCATGTTTGCCTATGAGTCCCCACACAATATACTTCCTAGATTGATCATGTTCTCCCTCATGTTTGCCTATGAGTCCCCACACAATGTACCTCCTAGATTGATCATGTTCTCCCTCATGTTTGCCTATGAGTCCCCACACAATGTACCTCCTAGATTGATCATGTTCTCCCTCATGTTTGCCTATGAGTCCCCACACAATGTACCTCCTAGATTGATCATGTTCTCCCTCATGTTTGCCTATGAGTCCCCACACAATGTACCTCCTAGATTGATCATGTTCTCCCTCATGTTTGCCTATGAGTCCCCACACAATGTACCTCCTAGATTGATCATGTTCTCCCTCATGTTTGCCTATGAGTCCCCACACAATGTACCTCCTAGATTGATCATGTTCTCCCTCATGTTTGCCTATGAGTCCCCACACAATATACTTCCTAGATTGATCATGTTCTCCCTCATGTTTGCCTATGAGTCCCCACACAATGTACCTCCTAGATTGATCATGTTCTCCCTCATGTTTGCCTATGAGTCCCCACACAATGTACCTCCTAGATTGATCATGTTCTCCCTCATGTTTGCCTATGAGTCCCCACACAATGTACCTCCTAGATTGATCATGTTCTCCCTCATGTTTGCCTATGAGTCCCCACACAATATACTTCCTAGATTGATCATGTTCTCCCTCATGTTTGCCTATGAGTCCCCACACAATGTACCTCCTAGATTGATCATGTTCTCCCTCATGTTTGCCTATGAGTCCCCACACAATGTACCTCCTAGATTGATCATGTTCTCCCTCATGTTTGCCTATGAGTCCCCACACAATATACTTCCTAGATTGATCATGTTCTCCCTCATGTTTGCCTATGAGTCCCCACACAATGTACCTCCTAGATTGATCATGTTCTCCCTCATGTTTGCCTATGAGTCCCCACACAATGTACCTCCTAGATTGATCATGTTCTCCCTCATGTTTGCCTATGAGTCCCCACACAATGTACCTCCTAGATTGATCATGTTCTCCCTCATGTTTGCCTATGAGTCCCCACACAATGTACCTCCTAGATTGATCATGTTCTCCCTCATGTTTGCCTATGAGTCCCCACACAATGTACCTCCTAGATTGATCATGTTCTCCCTCATGTTTGCCTATGAGTCCCCACACAATGTACCTCCTAGATTGATCATGTTCTCCCTCATGTTTGCCTATGAGTCCCCACACAATGTACCTCCTAGATTGATCATGTTCTCCCTCATGTTTGCCTATGAGTCCCCACACAATGTACCTCCTAGATTGATCATGTTCTCCCTCATGTTTGCCTATGAGTCCCCACACAATGTACCTCCTAGATTGATCATGTTCTCCCTCATGTTTGCCTATGAGTCCCCACACAATGTACCTCCTAGTTTTTTTGGGCGCTTGCTCTCTTTGAAGTCAAACATAGTCCATACACACTACTTCTGGTAGTGCTGGACTGAATCTTGCATGTGAATTAGTTTCCCCTGTTAACAATGTCCCTCGCCATCCGGCGAACCCACCCCAACTTCAGAGGTACTTGTAATTTGCATCCCCAAGTCAAGGACAGAGGGCAATATTTTAGTCCAACTGTCCAGTGTAGGGGTTGAACCCCTTACCTCGGCATCAGTACACTGGACATTTAAGAACACAACACTCTTAGCCATGCTGACCTCCCTCCTAGTTTGATTGTGTCCTCCTGTTTACCTAGGACTCCTCACACAAAGTACCTACTAGGTATATTTTTTTTCCCTCCTTCCTCCTGTTTGCCTAGGAATCCCTACACAATGCAACTCATAAGTTGATTTGTGTTTTCTCTCCTTACTCCCATTTGCCTGGGACTTCCCACAAGGTGTTCATCGTAGGTTAATTTTCTCCTTCCTCCTGTTTGCCTAGGAGTCCCTATACAATGTACCTCATAGCTTGAGTGTGTTCTTCTCTCCTCTCGTTTGCCTAAGAATTCTCGCACAGTGTACCTCCTAGGTTGAAACTTTTTCTCCTTCCTCAATAGGTAAAGAGTCATCTGCATTATAAAGGATTAGAACCTGTATCAGGTGATTGATTGATTGATTGATTTAGGAATCGACATCACAGCATTCGGGGCATTCCCATAAGTGCTCCGTCCCCATCCCCAGCAGCCAGCGAAGAGTTCCAACACTAATAGTACCAGTAGCAATCTGATTATAAGTCCGTCTCGCCTTTCCTTTGAGCGTTGAGCGTCGGCCAGATCCCTTCGTCACTCCTCGTCTCATTCTTGCCAGACCATGGTAATCCATTTGCTCCTCCGAGGTGTGCACGTGCTCCCACAAGGCTGCAACCACGTCTGCCTTGTCATGTATCAATACTCCACCAAGTTCTGCAGAGCCAGCCAATCTGTCCACCTGTTCATTTCCCAGCACACCGGCATGCCCCGGAGAAAAGATCCAGGCGATGCTTGTCACCGGTGACCTCCGAAGCGAAGCAAGCCACTCCGCACGAAGTCTGCCCGTCCTCATTCTCGTCAGCATGCTTTCTGAGTCAGTGACAATCACGATGTGTGTGTGTGTCGTATTCTCCATCCAGCGGAGAGCCGCAGTGACTGCCTCCACTTCCATTCTTAAGCTGGATGTTGTGGTATCATATGCCAGGCTCTCCTGCCCCAAACATCGACCATTAGCTTTGGCTATGAAACCCCAGCCACTTCTTTCACCGCTTGACACCGAACCATCTGTGTAGATAATCACATCACTGGAGTGAGCATTGTCCTGAATTAGTTGCTGGATTTCCACTTCCATGGCCCCTGCTGGCCACTCCCTGCTTAATGTGATTATAACTCTGCACAAGTCTGACTGCTCCGCTGGCACTCTGACCCACTCCTCTCCACGCCTAATGTTCTCCAGGTGGCACACCATGTGACATACTAGTGTCCTAATTGCTCTGCCACCCATTCCTTTGCTTGTATCATTATAATGGGGTTAGTACAAGTTAATCTAACAGGAATAGTCAGTAGACATTTGCAACAAGCTTAATTACCAGAGTGTTAGTTACAATACTTGACATGGTATACCATTATTGAATGCTTGCCTTTTGACATAGTGGTCATGTGTTCAAATCCCAAGCTGGTATGTTTTCACTGATCTGGGAAGTAAAGGTGATCAGCATGACATTGATCACATCGCCCCTCGAGTACCGATTGGTCTAAACACGTGTGGGTGGCACCATATACCCAGTGTGTGGCCTGATGTGACAAGGCATCCTTCACTTTATTGTACTTCACCATGGCTGATTATTCTTTTGATGACTTATTAAATGTGAATCTTGTCTAGTGCCATTTTCCCTGTTCCATTGTTAATTTGTATATTTCTTTTTCCTCTGATAACTTGTTGCAGAGTAAATTATAGCTTTAACGAATGATGGTACATTGTTAGCAGAATCTTACATTTATATCAAATATTGACTTAGACTGTTGTAGCTGTTGGAGATGAAAGAGTCACAAAGTATGTCACATAGGAAAACAGTGGCTACCAATACTAGCAGAATGAAAGCTGTGTGGCTGCTATCTGTGTGTTGCTGAGTCTTCTTTTGTTAGTCCAGTACCATTTGTATGAAGGTGCTATGGCTGGTCCAGTGACCCATGGAGAGTTGATGATGGTTAGAGTTGAAAGTGATTGGCTCTCGTTTTGAAACTGCATCAACTTCACTGAGCCAGCATCTGCACTGCACACTTGAGAAGATTATGGTTGTTGTACAGCTGAACTCTGGGGGGGGGGGGGGGGGGGGCTATGTTGTTACACTGACAATGGACTGAGTGCATCACACGCTATTAGGATAGTTCTGAAGTGGATCCCTGGACTCAAAATGTCAGGAAATGATCAATCAGGCACATTAGTGAAGAAAGGATCTAGGTAGCTAATAATTTTTTATTGTGAAACAGTGGAAATATTATCAGTAAAGAAGTAGGTTGACCAGTTGGTAAAAAGTTATTACTGGAAAGTATACGTAGGCATTTACATATTTGAGGAATATTTTTACAAAGTGTGGAAATAAGAATTAGTTGGATGAAAGGACAGATTAAAATGATAATAGTTGAACATGGGGAGAAACACACTTTGACGAGAAATCTAAATAAGTCGCACATGAAAATAATAGAGGCAAGTCGCACAGGGGAATGCATGTCAAGTGAGCTTGCATATGTGATGGTTAAAGGTCATAAAAATGGGGAACAAAAATGAGTAAAAACTATACTTCTTAAATATACGGGTAGATTTTTAAAAAATGGGTGTCTTTAAGCCTGTCCTCTTACTATTTTATACCATAATTATAATTTAATCATTTCCCATCTAGATTCCTGTATGTTTGTTTGAACTAGCTAATTTGTGTGATTTGCTCTTTTGTCTACACAGTTTTTCCTTTGAGACTAGTCACTGCAATGGACAGCAGTGTGGACATGTCCCCAGAAGAGTACAAAGCTACAGGAGACCATCACTTGGATGGAGCAACATCAGAATCTCAGGAGCAGGACTTCATACAAGATCTGGTCAGTAAAAACCGTGTGGTGATCTTCAGTAAGACTCACTGCCCTTACTGTGATGACTCCAAGACGCTACTCAACAATATGGGTGTGGATTACACTGCAGTTGAGCTGGACAAGATGAAGGAAGGCAACCAAGTGCAGAATGTCCTTGGTCGCATCACAGATGCTAGAACTGTAAGTGGTGTCACTGTGTTACTCATACCACAGATCATTATTTGTGGGCTGTGTCAAATAAGGAAAGGACATTTGTTCCATGCCAGTGTGAAATATTGAGAATTTGGTCATCTACCACTTCTGCACGCACACCCATCCTTCCCCGTAATTGGAGTTTACACCTTAAACTAACTCATGCCAAGCCATTCTGTCTTGTGCTACTTCCTGCAGATCCCTGCATGTCCTCGCAATATTATTCATTTCTGCCTCTCTGTCTCTACCTTTCTGTCTCTAATTCTCTTTATTTATTGTAGGTCTCCTATTGTGTTTGCCCTGTGGGTTCCAGAGAAAGGACTTTCTAGTTGTACTATTCTCAGGTTTTCTCAATGTCTGCTGTATCCAGAATCTGTCCCTGGCCTCTTGATTGGCTGGAATATATCTGCTTCTCTCCCTAGGCTCCCTCATTGATTCTTTCAGACCATTTTAGTCTTCATTCTGCATAGACACCACCAGTTAATGAATGTTTGTAGATTATTAGCAATTATTGTCAATCTCCATGTTTCTCATCCATACAACAGTGCTGACTTAACACAGGAGTTATGTAAACATTCTAAGTTTGGTGCTAGCTTTAAATTCTTTTATCTTTCACACATTTTCTAGGTCTATTTTGTTCTTATATCTCTTTTTATTTCTGCCATCTTTGTTTGTATGATTGTCCACCTTTTGAAGTGAGGCTTCTCCAAGGAAGATCAGACTATCTTTTGCTTCATTTATTCTCATTATCTGTGTCTTTTCTCGATGAATTTTTAGGCCTAATTGTTTTAACTTCCATTCAAGTTATCTCTCACAATTGTCAGTGAAGTCCAGATGATTGAGCTGGTGTGTCAGAATCCATTGAATTCTATTTCTGACAGTAGTTATAGCTGTCTTCACAATCCAGTCTGTAGTCACTAAGAAGGTTACAAAAAACATCTCTGTCACACTCCTGTTCTTATTCCAAATGTATCTGTCTTCCCTCTTGAAGAGCTCTACATTTGATGTCTTTATATGTTGCCCATATTAAGTTGTTGAATTTCTGTGGAATCCTATATAAATCAAGGAAGTAGCTGAAGAAAAATTAGGGTTCTGCAAAAATAGCATCACCAGAGAAGCCATAATCTGTTTGAGGATGTTGGTTGAATTTGAATATATATGTGTATATGTGCGTGTGTACGTGTTTTTATAGACTACAAGAAAGTTTTGACAGAGTGCAACAAACGATTAATTACATACCTTCAAGATATAGGAGTAGATGGAAAGTACATCAGACTTTTTTAGTAACTTGTAATGGGAACAAGGGTTGACAATAAGATTAGGAAATAATTAATCACCCATAGTGATAATAAGAGGTGTAAGGCAATGATGCATGTTCCCTCAAGCCTCGTTGTACTTATACATGCTCACAATACAGTGTTACTAAAAGAAAGTGAGCAGGAGTTACAAAACATAGTGCAAAATGTGGCTTTGATGTTAATATCCAAAACACGAAAACTGATTATAATTAGCAGTGGAAAGGAGAAGCCATCAATGAACATTACAGTAAATGAGTAAACAAGTTTCTGTATCTTGGACATGTAATAGCAGATGAAGGCAGAAGTGAAACACTATGGCCAATAATATTTTTAACAATAGGAAATCAGTATTAATATCTAGAGAGATTAAAACGCATTAAAAAACAATTGTCAAATGTGTATATTCAGCATTACTATATGGCCCGGAAGCCTGAACAATGAACAAGCAATTAGAAAGTCAAATATAGGCCCTTGAGAAGAATATGACGCATTTCATTAAATCAGAAACAATCAAATTTTCAGAGGTTCTAGAAAAACTGGGAATGAAAAGAGTTAATGAAAAAAATAGAAAAAAAACGAGGAAAGTGAAATATTTTGGCCATGTTAAAAGACATCTTATAAAAACCAAGGCAAGCAATCAAGCGGTAGACAATGATACAAGTAGGAAGCTAACATCAAGAGTTGGACACAGTGTACCTCATCTGACAGCATGTACAATCAAGGCGAGAGACAGTGTTGGAGATCCATTGCAGCCAACCTTCATTGTGGAGATAGCACCTGATTGATCAATCTTGTCAATTTCTGCCTCCTGAGGCCCCAGAGAAGAGTGCTGAAAATTACTTGGCACACTCAAAATAAGTAAGGTAAATGTTTTGAAAGAGGTTAAGACACAAATGAAGCTTACGATAAACATCACAATGTTTTTGTCACTTTGAGAAGAGTAAACTGGTACATAATGTGGGACAACTGGACAGATGAAGGGAGACAGCAAGAGAAGATTCTTGACAGACTGTTGTCATGACACGGAAAGGTGGCAGCACACGAATTGATACATGCTGTTAGAGATCGCAAGATGTGGAGAAGCATGATCACCCACACCAGCGATGATGGGGCTTAGTCAGTTTAGGTTACTGAAGGCAATTAATAGAATCCATCCATAGAACTGTTTGATCCGTGACACTCTTGTTTTCCTAATGTAGTAGAGGTGTCATATATATAATCAAGTGTTTACAAAGACATATCAGTTATCACCATTGCAATATCATCATCATCAAGTGCCATGCCGACTGACTGGTTCGCCATCTCACACGGTCACCAGTCTCAAATCAGGTCTGTGTTCTTGTCCCAACTATGCCATGCTGTCAAACCATCACGGTAGTGCAGACCTGATAAGGCAAACTCACCTGGGACCAAAGAAATAGTTCTTCTTATCAGAGATTATTCTTATAAGAGTTCAAGCATATAGTAATTTATTTACAACATTGTTCTTTATAACATAAATTTGCCACATTTAAGATCGCCTTAAGTAGTTTGCACTGTATTTATTTATCAGTTTGTTTTCCTCTTGCTTTCTTCCCATCAAGCATTGCAATATACTGTTCCTGTATTTCAGGTGCCACGAATCTTCATTGATGGCAATTGTGTAGGTGGCAACAGTGATCTCAAAACCCTGAATAATTCTGGTGCGCTCAAAGATCTACTGAAAGACATGAACTTTTCTGCTAACGGGTCCTGAAGACATTTGTTATTTTTATTTCTGCTCGCATTTGCAGTTTAGAAATGTGAGCACCTAACCCAAATAATACAAAGTTGTTAAAGCTAAATGCACATCCAGTTGCAGAAAGGTGTCAATAGCACAACACATTTAAATGTACACCCATGAAAGTGGTAAATAAGATATTAATATGCCAGTGTTATTTCCCTGGTTTGTCTGTTAGTTGCAATATTCATTTTGATGGGCTGGTTCCTTGTTTGCTGTATCAGGTAAGTTACACATACTGAGCTGTACATTGTCATTGTCACAAAGATCGTATTGTAATTTTATCCAGGGTGGGCACATTGATGATTTTAACAGAACTTCAATTTGTTAAAATACAGATAATGTATTTATGGAGTTATGTCCCAATACATAGTTACTGTGTTTAAATGTGTACTTCATGTGGATAATTCAGTGTTGTCAATCTTAACTAATTATGTTTATTAATTCAGTGTTGTCAATCCTAGTTAATTATATTTATTAATTCAGTGTTGTCAATCTGAGTTATTTATGTTTATCAATTCAGTGTTGTCAATTCCAGTCACAGCTTCACCAAGTTTGTAACCCCAGGTAACAGTTCTCCAATGTTTGTTGCTGCTTGGTCTTCTTACACACACTTTCACTACCACACACACACACACATAGTGTAAACAGTGAGCTAAACCATAGATCTCTCTGTCAATATCTTGTACAGATTGTCATTTATATTTATTACATTATGCACATCAGGACTCTTTTTCAGACACCTGTCTATACAAATAGTATTGTCTAGTTATAAAAAAAATCGCCTTAAAGTTTGCATGCTTCAAATGGAATTTACGCAACTACCTATATATTTTTCTCACAGTAGCACCCAGGTTTCAGGCACATATATTTGTCACACATTACTACAATCCCATTCTTTCATGCCCTTGATTTCTGTGACCACATGTGTTCAATGGTTTAAGCAAAATGAAAAGCTTGATGCAGGATTTAGAACGTTCATAGCATTTTTAATTTACGAAGATTCAACATTTTATATTTATGTCTTATCAAAAGAAAAGGAAATTGAGAATAAAAACAGCTGAACTGCATTTTTCTTTGTGTTGTTGGTGTAAGATTTTGATTGAAGTATTGTCTGTTTGTGAATAGAATGTAATGATACTCTCACCTTGTTCCTCTTGTACCTTGTGGTGTCAAGGTGAAGTATAAACAGCGGGAGAGTGCCCGTTTATGGGCTTTCATATATCAATGTAACACACTGCTGAAAGTAAGTTATGCTTCTGCATGAGAATTTGTGAATATATCTGTGATTATAGGAGTGAAATACTAGGAATGTGTGTGCTGGAAACTAGTGGGGATATGTGCTGCTTTAGAGTTGTCTAGTTGATAGGTCAATCAGCTACCTTTCTGACATGTCTTGAGAAATATCTGCTAGCCTGTGCATGAATCTACTCAAATGCTGTCCTAAGCTGGGTTTAACCTGGACCGTCATGCACTGTCCACTGTCACTTCAGTGACTTTTCTGTCCTAAGCTGGGTTTAACTTGGACTGTCATGCACTGTCAACTGTCACTTCAGTGACTTTTCTGTCCTAAGCTGGGTTTAACCTGGACCATCATGCACTGTCCACTGTCACTTCAGTGACTTTTCTGTCCTAAGCTGGGTTTAACTTGGACTGTCATGCACTGTCAACTGTCACTTCAGTGACTTTTCTGTCCTAAGCTGGGTTTAACTTGGACTGTCATGCACTGTCAACTGTCACTTCAGTGACTTTTCTGTCCTAAGCTGGGTTTAACTTGGACTGTCATGCACTGTCAACTGTCACTTCAGTGACTTTTCTGTCCTAAGCTGGGTTTAACCTGGACCATCATGCACTGTCAACTGTCACTTCAGTGACTTTTCTGTCCTAAGCTGGGTTTAACTTGGACTGTCATGCACTGTCAACTGTCACTTCAGTGACTTTTCTGTCCTAAGCTGGGTTTAACCTGGACCATCATGCACTGTCAACTGTCACTTCAGTGACTTTTCTGTCCTAAGCTGGGTTTAACTTGGACTGTCATGCACTGTCAACTGTCACTTCAGTGACTTTTCTGTCCTAAGCTGGGTTTAACCTGGACCATCATGCACTGTCAACTGTCACTTCAGTGACTTTTCTGTCCTAAGCTGGGTTTAACTTGGACTGTCATGCACTGTCAACTGTCACTTCAGTGACTTTTCTGTCCTAAGCTGGGTTTAACCTGGACCGTCATGCACTGTCCACTGTCACTTCAGTGACTTTTCTGTCCTAAGCTGGGTTTAACTTGGACTGTCATGCACTGTCAACTGTCACTTCAGTGACTTTTCTGTCCTAAGCTGGGTTTAACCTGGACCATCATGCACTGTCAACTGTCACTTCAGTGACTTTTCTGTCCTAAGCTGGGTTAACCTGGACCGTCGTGCCCTGTCCACTGTCACTTCAGTGACTAGTAGTTGGGTTATTGCAGTTTGCATACTGTAATGTGAACATTTATTCCCATGAAGCTGTGTAGGTCAAACAAGTTCTGTAGAACTTGCATGAGAAAATAACTTTTATATGCGAAATGAGATGCCTGAGGAGAGCTGCCAACTTAACAATCCGAGACTGAGTAAGAAATGCTGTTATCAGACAGACAGTGGGATCAACACCTTGTGTCACATTTATTGAAAAACAGAAGATCAAGTGGTTTGACCATGTCATTAGAATGCAACACCATCAACTACCATCACTGGCCTTACATCAAAGATCATCTGCGATGAGACCAAGAGGAAGCCCAAGAAGAAAATGGATTGACAACATCAAAGACATTGTACAATCACAAGGAATGATACTATCCAGTGCTGCCCACCGGGCGCTAGAGCGCAAATTATTCCTCCCCACGACGTTTGACGACAGAAGTGGAAGATGATGATGATGTAACATTTGTGCAAAAATAGAACATGTCAAATAAATTCTTTTCTATAATGAGAACAGGTAAAATAAGTTCAACACACAGCACTAAGAATTAAGGATGTAGACTCGCACAGTTGTAATGTTGTCATGATTAACTGAACATTTTAATAATGTGAACTAAAGTTTATGATAAGGCAAATTCATGATAAATGGAAAGATGTCAACAAATGTATACGTGCTGTTGGAGATTGCAAGATGTGGAGAAACATGATCATCTACGGCAGTTGAGGCACTTGATGATAAGGAAAGGCAAATTCTCGTTCATGAACAGACATTGTGCTACACTGACATTGTTCCATATTTGCTGGAACAAATTTGTGGTACAGCATGTAATATAGCAGCATGGTATGCAGTGTTCTGTGACAGGTATTAACAAAGAAACATGTTTTCATTTTAAAAACATGACGTTGAACTGCAAAGTAGAATTACAATACAGTAACAGCAGAGTGGAACACAGTCAAGGTAATCCCGCAGATGATTCTGCCATAGGGGTGTCAAATATTACATAATTCTTTGTATAAATAGACGAAGTGACCAGCTGCCTTTCCATCCTCAACATAAGCAAAGTGCACCTGTTTTATGGCTTCTGCATACTTATAATTGCCACTTAACATCATATATATTAGTCTTGTGAACAAACATTTCATCTCATGCTTGCTGAATCAACAGCATCCTGCACATTGTGAAGTATACACTACTGGCTCATGAAACAACAAAATACTTCAGTTTCCACCAGGCATATCTAGGAGGCTAGCCACCGCTGTGTCATCAACCGACTACATAATTAAGATGTGCAAAATGGAATCCTGCAGCATCAGATCACTAAGAGATCTTTAAAAAGTGATTTGTAAATAGGAGATGTGGAGAGATGAACACGACTTCACTCAGATATAATACACTAACTATTGAAGGCTTGGAGCGAGTATTTGGGGCTGTTTCTCCAAGCGTTCATGATGTGATATCTTCTGTTGAACATTTTGTTTTGTCATGGCTATCATCATCATGTGTTATGCCAATAAGTGTGGGTTGTCATGGTTTTACTAACAGACATAATCACCAGTGTCTTGGATCTAGTCTAGTATTTCCTGTTGGGCCTAAGGCGGCGCATAGGGCAGAAGTCGTGGCTCTACATGTTTGTGCGTAGCGCTAACATTTAGAGCCAGAAATCTGATTCTGTAACAACGGCGAGTTTTATGATGGCGGATTGTCAAGCTAGAAGAAAACACGTCCAGCCATCCTGACCCAAGCCGGAAACTCAACAAACAAGCAGGCTAAAGCCCGTGGTCACCGCACCACATCACCCCACACGGGTCTCACGAACTGTGAGCAGCTGTGAACTGGCCAAACATACCTGTGTTGGGCAGACAGGTTCAGGACAGCGAGACGGACCTCAGGAACTTGTAAAATAGCCATGCACAAACACACAATTATACATCAGGTCTGTATATTCTCCTGATTATGCTATCCAGGAATTTATCCCTTTTCCCTCCTCCCCCTTGTTCTTTTCCCACCAATTTTGACAGTTGTCACCAAATTTTCAAGATAATTTCTCCTCATAATGTGACTAAATAATCTTGACTGCTTGTGTTTAATTTCTCTTATAACTTTACAATTCCCATTATATCAATTTCAGTTAACATATTTAACATTTGTATAGAGCTTTGGGCTCATTGACTGGCAAAGTCCAGGGAAATTCCATTTGCTGAGGCAAAATATTGCCTTCCACAAGAAGGTCTGTGAGAGGCTTTTTGGTGCATGACTTAGTAACAGAGTAGATAGAAATGGTGCTTGTTTATAGCAAGCAGCTGTATACATCAACCAAGTGTCAGCTCCACAATGAAGGTCAACATTTCTGATGTGCTGGTTTTACAATATGACAGAAGGCTGTTCGTCCATCTCTTTATATCTTTGTAATTGTATCATTTCTGTCACAATCTCAGAATTCAGAAGTCACATCTTTCCATGTGGCCAAAATATTTCACTTGTCTGGTTCAACTCTGTCATCAGCTCATAACGCTGTTTGATTAGGGGGTACATTGCTTAGACTGCAATCAGCAACAGCAGAAAGTCAGCTGGTCACTTGACAAGACTTCTGATGTATAACTGTAAGAGTTGTTTCAGAACTGACTTCCCACAAGTCCACACCCTACAGTTCTTACAATGTAGCAAATATACCACAACTCATAACCATGGGAAATACATTATAACCACATGTCCATAGAATTCATTATCATCATCACCACCAGCCAGTGCCTCACTGCAGTGAAAGTTGGCAGTAACAAAATCCAGCAGTCCCTGTCTTCAGCCTGAGCTGTATTTTCTGCCTGTTCATTTTGTCATTGGTACATTCACTTGATACATGACTGGTGAGCTTGGGAGATGGCCAACCATGACTTCCGACGATTATCAGCAAGGCACATGATGGTATTCAATGTCAAACTGTCACTTCCTGGAACTATTACACTTTAATTTTCCAACCCTATCTCTTTGACTGCTGCCAATCCTCCTCTCCAGTCAGTTTTTCTGCTATGTTGTCATATTTTGTTCTGTTTTGCTGATCATCCATATATTTGTTCACATTATGTAGACTGATGGATGTAATTTATTTGGAGTCTGGTGAAGAATAACAACATTTTATTAATCACATGTAAATTCAACAATCCACATTAGGGAAAATGGTTAGATGTTAGAATAAATAGTTACTCACAACTTGGATATGTGATGGCAGTAATGAAAAATACACAGAGAAGAGAATAGGAATTGCCAAATATGCATTTAATAGCATGAGAAATAAATTCACATATAAATAAACAAACAATAGAAAAAAACTACACTGCCTGGTGAAGTCCAGGGAATGAGCGCACGACCTTCAGAGTGTGAGGCAAGTGGCTGAACCACTTTGTCATGGAGACACCCTTATTTACCAGTTATGATGCTGTAATAACTTCAAGCATCAACTTTAAATCAATTACAGCACTTGGTAAATCTATTATCTGGAAAATGAAGCTAAAATGACCAACTTCTCTGGTGCTTTGCAACCTAAGTTTTGTCAGATGCTGTTTAATAACCCTATTGTTTGGTTGTTCATTATTATACTATATCCATCAAATATTCCTCAGAAGAGAAAGGAATATACATTTTAGCAGTGGTGACAGTTGTTTCCATCCTGATTTCAATCAGTCATATGTGTGAGGTCTCTAAGCCTGAGTGCAAGGCCTGGGTTCTGAATGTATCAATTGGGCATTTGCTATGACATTTTCTCCGAATGTGTGGACCCCAGCAGGCTTCTCACAGTGGAGACAATGAACCTCAGGACAAGTAAAACGACATGACATCACAACCCAGTTGACATGAGCAGGACATTTGAAAGAGATTGTGTGCGTGTCTGTATGTCCATGTGTATGTCTATATGTATGTATATACGTATACGGGTGTCTGTGTGGGTGGCATTGCCAAATATGCATTTAATAGCATGAGAAATAAATTCACATCTAAATAAGCAAACAAACAACTTAAAAATGAGAACAGTAACATTCTTTATACAAATCTGTGTGCTCCACACTACTGTGTTGTGCTGAAACATGGGAACAAGCAATGATAACATTTAATAGAGGTTCTATAGATGTGGACATACAGAAGAATAAGTCATTTTCAACTATGGAAACAAAAGCAAACAAATTCAAAGATCCTAGACAATCTGGTAATGAAATAGTTGACAAGCCAAATATTTAGGCACCAGTTGAAGATAAAACTATATTAGAGGGAAAAGTTGAAGAGAGGTGACAAAGAGGTAAATAATGATATAAGTGAAAAAAAAAATATCAAAAGATGGACGACCATCATATCTAGTGAAACTACAGCCAAGGGAACGGGCTTGGTAGAATCAGCGGGGAAAGAAGACCCTGCTGAGCTTGACTCTAGTCCGACTTTGTGAAGAACCATGAAGGGTGTAGCATAGGTGGGAGCGCAAGCGCAATTGAAATACCACTACTTTTATCGTTTCTTTACTTATTCAGTCGAGCGGGGCGCAAGCCCCTCGCTTCTGGAGTTAAGCGGCAACCGGCGCTCGTCGTCGGCCGCGATCCGCTCTGAAGACATGGTCAGGCGGGGAGTTTGACTGGAGCATTATCTCCGGCGGGCCTAGTCTCGCCGGTCGCGAGATACGCACAGTGAAAGGACTGGAGATTTGCTCGCAACAGACGAGCAATATCTCCCCGGTGGTCGTGGGATCCACCAAAGTCAGACGGGGAGTCTGACAGTAGTACACGCTTTACACAGGTCCGGACACTTGTGATTGACAGATGTACGCGTCCTATGGTCCAGGCGCGTACGAGGCCCTCACCTGTGGGACTTGGCTGAACGCCTCTAAGTTGAGTCCCTTGGGTGCCAGGGTCTGGCCACCACTCGCCACCTGCTCATAGAGGCGCCAGCGTCTGCATCCTACCTTGTTCCAGACGTATTGGTTACCCATTCCTCTGGAGTACACAAGGCAAGGCCGAGAGAGGGAACATGTCGTTTGGGCACCGCATGTTTCTCTGAAGCTCTGCCCAGGTATTGTGGTGGAATTTTGGCCACATTCCAACTCACATACTTTGGTCTGTCAAGACTGTAAGGTGCCACTCACTAAGTACTAAGTGCTAGCAGAGTAAAAGACAAAGTGTTAGAGATGGATTGCAGACAATTTTCTTGAGATGGCAAATGATTTATGCATAACATTTGACAAGGGAATTATCCCAGACAGTACCGTTTTCTTGCATACGTTATTTAGTTATTGATATACTTTTGTTCTTTCTATATGAGGGGATATGTCCACCACAATGAGGAATAGAAAACAATAAAAGGTGTGGAAAACAAAATTGTAGGAAAGTGATGAAATGCAGAAAACGAGAAAATAAAATTATGAAAAACGTGAACAGAGAGGCCCATATGGGAAGCAAAGAATAGAAACACTGTAACCTACCATGCATGTCATAAGAGGTGGCAAAGGAGGGTTGGCACGTGGCTGACAACTTTATCCCATAGAAATTTTTACTGTTATAATCCAGCCGGTCATGAACATGTTTATAAAGGGCTTGGTGTGAATTGGCTGAAGGCCTCTGCTCCAATGCAGAAGGAGGTTGTGATCCAGATGTGTTTACTTGAGAACCATACATGCCAATAAGTACTTTTTTTTTTGTAGGTAGGTTTTCTAAAATTTAGCCTGAGCAGGCTATTCAGCATACTCTATTAAAATTTTTTTAGGGGGGCTGCGTGGTCTCGAGGTATGATGTCCGCCTCGAACGCTGGAGGTCCCGGGTTCAAGCCGCTTGGCCACGTGGCGTGGTCGAGACAGGAACACGGATATGATCCACGATTCTGGTGATCGAGTGAGATGGCAGAACATGACCGCCCACGCTTATCGGCATGGCACATGATGGATGGATGGAATGATGATGAATTACATTCACAGCTTCACATTTCATCCTTTACCTCAATTACCCTAACAACAACTAGCATGTTTACTACTTTATATTTAGTATACAGAATATTTGTATTGTCAAGGGAATAAAACAACAATGAAGCATTTTCGCTGCTGAAGAGCCTAAACAGAGAAATGCTGCGTTGAATTAAAACCTCTGCTTACCGTCTGCTGAAAAAGTAGTAGGGTAATGCTGAATCTTGGTGATGAAGCTTTTTTTGTACACCGGTGTTGAGCTGTTGAGATTAGCGGCTTGTGACTGGTTAATCCTGTGTGATAAATAAACTGCAGCATCAGAACTAACGATTGCGTGATGTTGTTTGATTCTGCACCATAATGAGAAAGTCTTACTTTATGTTACAAACTCTGGTAGTATCAGCTTGTTTCAGCTGCTAGAATCAGCAGTGATAGTATAGGTAACGCAGTCAACTATATTCCTGAAATCCTAAATAATGAAGGGGTATTCAACAAGTTAGTTGCAAGTTCTTAACAGGATGTTGCAATCAATCCCAGCATTTACTGAGTGTGATTTTTAGACAAATGGGATTTTTTCGGAGGATATTCTTCATTCATTCTCTTGAAACAAACTGTCTATATCTGCAATGTTGTCTCTTGTATATATTGCAGGGTCTTTTTAAAGTTAAGCTATCCTTGAAATATTGTACTTTTTCCATTAGAGGCAGAAATCTCTGGCTACTCCATAAGTGAAAGTTAGTTAGTTGCATATCCTTTACAGAACGTTGCAGTCAACCCCAGAATTTTTTGGCTGGTCGTGATTTCATGTCAAATTTACGTTCAGTGGTTTGCCATTGCTTTTTGAATAGCCGACACTCATAACATTTTATGAAAACTCAACGCAGGGTGATATGCTTCTAAATCGCCCGCAGCTGTGTTTCGAATGCGGTATGCGTCCATATCCCCCTCGCAACATTGGCAAAGACAATGGTGGAAAATAGCTGGACGGCACACTATACAACTGTGTGTGACGGGTTCAAATCTGGTGTGCCTGTAGCTTTACTCTGATATCCACTTCTTTCCAACATCTTGTGTGGGTGACAATACGTGTCAGTGTATTAATCTGATTATACTGAACAGTTACTCCAAGCGCGTATTGTATTCATTTACTCTATACCACGTTTCATTTATTTATTTGTGTTTTCAATATCCTGTTCAACCCTCCTGGCTTATAACTGGGATATACATTATATGTTGTACGTATCTGTACTACGCACAAGATCATGTGTTCATTCTGCACCAAATGATGGCCTTGTGGTAAACTGTTACTCATTCTTACTGGGTAAGTGACCCTGTGTTTATTTGTTCCTCATTCTATACCAAATGAATGATCCTGTGATAAATTGTTACTGATTCTATACCAAATTAATGATCCTGTAATAAAATGTTACTCATTCTTTACCATGTGACTCATTCTATACCATGTGACCATGTGTCAATTTTTTACTCATTCTATATCAAGTAAATGACCCTGTGTTACTAATTCCATATCAAGTGAATGACATTGTGTCCATTGATTGCTCATTTTATTCCAAGTACACCCTCTGTTCATTTGTTATTTATTCTATACCAAGTGACTGACCCTGTGCCCATTAGTTATTAATTCCATAGAAAATGAATAACCCTATATCCATTCGTTTAATGTTGATTAGAGGTAAACCACTCATGTCCACTGGTGACTTTGTACGAGGGGAACTTCAAATGAAAATCTCAAATGTTTTTTTGTTTTTTTGTGTGAATAAAATCTGAAAAAGTAAAGAACAAATATACCATTTCATAATTTTTTGATGTGGTCAATGCAAGTCCTCCAGTGCCGATAAATTCTTTTTGTAACCACTCATGCACCACCTGCTTTACCGCTTCAATGGACCGAATAGTCTTTCCTTCCAATGACTCCTTGAGTTGTCCAAACAGGTGGAAATCACTTGGGGCTAGGTTCGGTGAGTATGGGGGAATGTGGTACACTGAAAGTAGAGATCTTCGATGGTTTCATCCGTTGCACAGTCAGTATGGGGTCGAGCATTGTTATGTTGCAAGAGAACACCTTTACTCAGAAGTCCATTTCGTTTTGATTTTATTGCAGGACAACACTTCCCACTACATTCATACACTTGCTGGACTGACAGGCATGCATCACCATACGGGACCTTCATACGTTGATGAATTTCTGTATGTTTCACCCCTTCACTGGTAAAAAACAGATAACAGAATGCTGCTCCTCTTAGGTGCGGCCATCTTTAAACTGTCCTTATGACACCATAGTGTTTGCCTGCAGTGTGATGTTACACGCTTAACACTTTTGACATCCTTAACAGCAATATAGATAGGATAAAAGAGAATGGCATGGTTATTGTAATTTTTATCACACTTTTCAGGTTTTCATTTGAAGCCCCCTCGTACATTACATAGTTTATAAAGAGACAAAGTGCTTTGGTCATGTAAAAATCAACACCTTATGAAGTGCTTGCTGTAGACAGATTTATATTCAGCACACAATGGCTTGCTGCAGCAGGTCCATTAGTGTGAAATAAACATCGCATAACTGCGTATGCTATTGTAGGGCTGCCTCATCTCCTTCGTTCTCAAACATGTTTATCTGATTTCTCATAATGTTGAAAGCCTGTTTTAGGTTTCTCTCGTCACAATACAGGGTTAATACAGGGTTGAGGTTTGTTACTATCTTAACATGTGACCAGGCTATCCTCACAGACAGTAGGTGTACAATTAGCACTTCATGTTAAAATTAGTTGCGTGATCTTTCCACAAACGGTTGCAATTAATTCCAGTATGTTGGCTATTTGCGATTTACTAGGCAATGATCTGCTTCCAAATAACTGACGGCTGATTTCAAACCCTTGACTTGGTATTTTGAGGAATTGTGAAAATGCTGTTCACTATCCTCCAAGACACTCTAAGATGCTGACAGCATCTCATGTGGAGCATGCACAACAGCCACATTTGGAATTTCTCATTGACCCAGAGAATCAGCCAGAGTTCACATTTAAACGTTGCCGCTATTTCTTTTCTCTATCTCAATGCTGTAAAATTGTTTGTAATATTTCAAGCAATATTTACCTTGCCTGTGTTGCCTCTGCTTCATCTTTGTCATCTCGAAGTCTCTTATTGATGTCTCTGAACACACAAAAAAGCATCATCAGTGTCATGAAAATGAACAGAAATATAAAATAGCTTAAACTGACTTCAGTACACCCTGGACAAACCTACATATTCTCTGTCTACATATATCAATATTTTCTCACTGTGTTAACCTCTGCCTTTATTACCCTCAATCTTCCTAGCTGTCACACCACTGTCGAGACCTTACCAATCAATTTATAATTGTCTTAACCTGGCGGGGTAATCTACCTTTGTGAAACTCCATCCCACTGTACTTGGAAATTAGACTTCTTAGCCATCCATGGGATTCTTAGCATTCTAAGAGGACACTACATTTCTGTAGCTTCTGGCATCTGTCTAACCTTGCTTTTTACAGGGCCCATGATTCACTGGGATACAATAGTTGCAGCTTGGTGGATTTAATGTGTTTGCTTATATTCTCTTTTTAATTATTCTGTACATTATGTTAGTAACATTGATTTTGTGTTTTATGGATAAATTATTATTCTTTCTTTCCATTTATACATCTTCTAATTCTCAGTTCTCTGTGGAGCTCAGAATCACTAGTTTATATTTTTCTTATGTTTATGCTGTTTCCACTTATACCAATGGAGGTTGTGTCCCGTGTTGAGATTCTCCTTGTGTGATCCATGCCGGGAGATTCTTCTTGTGTAATCCATGGATCCATGCCGGGAGATTCTTCTTTTGTGATCCATGCCGGGAGATTCTCCTCGTGTGATCCATGCCGGGAGATTCTCCCCGTGTAATCCATGCCGGGAGATTCTCCTCGTGTGATCCATGCTGGGAGATTCTCCTCGTGTGATCCATGCCGGGAGATTCTCCTCGTGTGATCCATGCCGGGAGATTCTCCTCGTGTGATCCATGCTGGGAGACTGGAGAATTCAAGGAGGTGTTTGTGTGAATATTTTAAATTTTTTTATGTTCGCTCGGAACTCGGGCAAAGTCCATACACACAGCTGTAAGCAGTGCTGGACTGACTTTTGCATGTGGATTAGCTTTCCCTATTAACAGTGTCCCTCACCATCAGGCGAACCCACTCTCACCTCAGAGGTACTTATTTATGTCCCCATGTCAAGGACGACGGGTCAACATTTTAGTCCAACTATCCGGTGTAGGGGTTGAACCCCTTACCTCGGCATCAGCACACCGAATGTTTAAGAACACGCGTTCTTATCCATTCAGTCATGCTGACCTGCTTTGTGTGAATGATTAATCAGCCTTCAACTCAACAATTTCATTAGAAAAAAATATTTGATAAATTTGTACTGTATTAGATGATTAACTGATTCAATGCTAAGCAAAAAAAAATATGTTTGAACTCAATCACGGCACTCAATCAAATTAGCAAGTATTATAATGTAAATTTCCATTCACTGAGTATTGAAATTGCAGAAGATACCACAAAACAAAACAAATAGCCTGATGACCCTAGTATGGCAATACATTGTCTAAATGGAAGATCACATTTGGCGATATATTTTCCTTTGGCACTGAATTAGTTAAGAAATGTGCATGACCGAAATGAGCACTACTGTGAGGCGTTTTATGTTTCATGAACTTCTAGGGCTACAATATAGAAATGGACAGTTTATTTTTATACATACATTGTCCTTTTATTTATCAACATAATTTCCACCAACATTGATGCACTTATCCCATCGTTTTATCAGTCCTCCCAAACCGGCGGCATGGAACTGCGTGCTCTGTTTTCTAAACCCTATTTTCACTTCACATTCAATTTCGGCATCATTGGCAAAATGTCTCCCGCCAAGGTGGGTTTTCGGTGTGTATGCTGACAAATGTTTGTCCCGCAAAGCGGTGCATAGGTGGGTAGAAAAAGTACTAGAGCGAGTCAATAAGTAAGTCACACAGTTCTGTGGGATGGCAGGTAAATGAAAACAAGGCATACAGTTCCGGTTTGGGAGGACTGATAAAACGATGGGATAAGTGCATCAATGTTGGTGGAAATTATGTTGAGAAATAAAGGGACAATGGATGTATAAAAATAAACTGGTTTCTAGTTGTTATCATATTTAGTTATTTTTCTACTGCCATTTGTGACTTACTTATTAACTTACCCTTGTATGTAAACAATATTTACCACAGTACATAAAATAAGTTGGGAGTTTTTTAAAGCAAATATAAAACTATTTAAGTATTCTCTAGCTGCATTTCAGCCCTGTTGTAATATCATATGATATTTTTATATGTATTCTTAGTTACTTGGGATTGAGGAAACTTCTGATTTCTGAGCAGATAATTCAATTGATTTGTTTTATTTCCCATTCATAAACCTAATTACAATATCAATAGTCTATAACATATGACAGTATGAGGGGGTGGGGAAAGGAAACATCAAAACTTTACAAACTTACTTCATGATTCATGAGATGAAGAGAAACAGAACAGCTCAAAAGGATACAGAAAGTGCTACAAAATGAGCAATGAAAAATGATAACACTAGAATAATGCATTAGTCTTACTTGAGTATGCCCAATTGAATTTGTAGACTGTCTTTCTGTGCAGCAACACTTTCAGAGAATGATGTGACCGCTCTGTCAGAAACACATACAATATACGTACAACTGAAAGAATGAAGTTGTGTATGGAATAAAATATGAGCTTGTCAATAAACAAAAAACAAAAAGAAATTTTAAGAACAAACAAGGAAGAAGTAGATCACAGGATAATTCGAGAATAGTATTATAATATAACTATGGCAGTCATGGTGACATAGAGGTTAGCATTTTTCTGGCCAAGACAATTGTTTGGGTGTAATCTTCAGCAGAGGCAGGATATTGTGTGACCATTAAGACACGGTGGTTGCCCCTACCTCACTAAATCATCCAAATATTGGGAAGGACAGGTGTAGTGGAAGGTAGCTGGTCACACCACCTGGCCATGCAGTAAGCCAGTATTTGTGATAGCCTAACACTTCACACCCCGCAGCAATGTCTAGTCACACCACCTGGCCATGCAGTAACCCAGTGTTTGTGACAGCCTAACACTTCACATCCCATAGCAATGTCTGCCATGGGATTTTCTGTATAAGAGAATACCATCATGCCATGTCCTATGTCAAGCCATTTTAGTCACCACACTATCTAGTCTAAAACACTATACAGCTCTAAAAAAAAAATAAAAAATTAACACATCTGAAAGGCAACAGTGACATGGTTCTCTTTGAATAAGCATATTGTCAACACTCCAACACCAACTGTAAATCTGTGTTCAGTGACTGTGGAAAGAACGAAGGCAATGAATTACCTGGGGATACGTTTTGATCGCAGCCTTGCTTATAATGAGCACATAGACCAGGTGGTGATAACAAAGGCCAAGCGGGGTTTGGCTGCAATGCGGGTGATGGCGGCAGAAAACTGAGCAGCGCCATCTATGTTTTTTATACGAGGGGCTGGTCATGTCTGTTTTTGAGTATGCGATGGCGATCCTGACTCTCAGCCGTAAGCAGATAGAAACGATGGAAAGGATATAGATCGAAGCTATGCGCATTTTTCTTGGATGTACAAGAGATACAGCATGCAGGGCGATGCGCTACCTTCTTGATTTTCCAACCATTGAAGACAGAATACAAATTTGCAGAGCGCGTGCCTACCTCAGAGTTAACGCAAACACACAACATCCACTGCATAGTGAAATTAGGAAGGTGAAGGGCAGCAGGTTAGACAGAGGAAGATCGTGGATGGGACAAGCAAAAGACATTCTTCAACAGGTGTATTCACTTGAGGACTTACAATCTGGCGAGGAGTGGGTACAAGTGCCAACATATTTCTGTACATCCTTTTCAGTTTGCATCCAACTTGACAGAAAATGCAAACAAGAAAATCCGGCTGCTGTGGGACGGAAGTACAAGCGTTGATTTTCGAGAATTCGTTAGACGGTGATGCTGTCATTTACACAGATGGGTCGGTCGTCCGACATGTGAGAAGCTCATGGGCTTTTACAGCTCAGGGGGAGGGAGAATTGTGAAGGAGGACTCTGGTGCTTTCGTTGAGACAACAAGTGGCCTGACTATGGAGGTCATGACAGTAAGTAAAGCAATAACATGGCTCGAGACACAGACATTCACTAGGGCATGTTTCCTTAGCGACTCAATGAACATGCTCAAGAGGTTAGAGATGGGGTGGATCCGAAGAGAATGGTTGCTATCTCTGGAGCGGTCTTGGCTGGCAAAGATTAGTTTCATCTTCGTGCCAGGACATGCGGGAGTACAAGGAAATGAGCGGGCTGACAAGCTCGCAGGTAAGGCTACGGTGAAGGGCGGACGCGCCATGGACCAGGCTGACATTCTGAATGCTCTACGAGAAGTAAGACTTTTTTCGAGAACCAAGTGATGACTGTGAATCTACAACCATGATCAGACTGCGAGAACAGCAAATTAAAAGAGGTGTGGCCAAACAAGAACACTACGCAGGAAGCCAAAGAAGATTGATAAACCAACACAGAACTGGTGTCGTTAGCCGCTACACGCTGCGGGATTTGCCGAGGAGGGGATCCGAGCACTTATGAACTTAAGGGTTCGATCTGCAATGAGGATGATATGTTAACTAACTAACTAACTAACTAACTAACTAACTAACTAACTAACTAACTAACTAACTACCCAAGTAACTAACGAGAAATGCTACAGTTACATGCACAGAGAGAAATGCTACAATTACATGCACCCAGATTTATTCACAACAGGCAGTTTATGTGTAGCTCTGACATGCAACTTTAAAATATTACATTTTATATTTCAAGCAAGTTCCACAAAAACGTGTACACATATATCATTATATGCATGCATGCACAATTATATATATATATATATATATATATATATATATATATATATATATATATATATATATATATATATATATGTCACCGGAGGTAGAATATATAATAAGGACAGGAAGATGTTATTTCCTATACTTAAGTGCTCAAAGACAAAGAAGCACAACACTGACTTTTAATGGGCCAGAGAAGAAAAGGACAATAAGAAGAAATAGAGAAAGAGCACTGTGTATATTCTCCTCTGTTAACAAGAAAAGGGGTAGAATTTAGACAGAAGATTCCAGGAGTTCTTAGGGCGGGGGATATACTGTTGTACACCCCAGACAGAAGATTACACTGCTGGACTGTAACAGGATCAATGAGTTTACACAACAAACTACAGACTAAACAAAACAAATTAAGAACAACAAAATTAGGTTTTTATTGACAGAACTGCATGATTTGGTGACAAACAGGCATCTTGACATGTCACATAACTGACATATACAGAAATGGGAACCTATGTTCCCACAGTAATCACTGCTGCCTAACATCGCTATGCACATGACTAGGTACCCATCTCCACAAACCAACAAGGACATGGCAACAACAGAGCCTCAACGTAAACAACCACGGTAACAGCAGGTATGGACTCTCTATTGTAATCATCTCAGGACTCATGGACAGTAGGTACATACAGAAATGGGAATCTGAAATCCCACAGTTAGAGATAACTGCTGCCTAGTACTAACTACAGAGGCGGTCTCTAAACGACAGTGAGACCTCAATCATGTTCAGTTGAGTCGAAGGGCACCCTCAATACCCACACAAGACACCCGCATCACATAAGTCGACTGGGACTAGATACAGCGAAAAACCATAACATAACGAATAACAAAACTATAACCCTAACAGCAGAGATATAGTGACATAAACAGGTATACAAACGGGGATATGAAAGGGTATACGAAAGGGGATGTGAGTGGCCTACGACATTAACCAGAGCCGGGGCTCAAGTTTGCTCTACAACCACAACCATGGCCAGGGGTCCCTACCAAGAGTGGGCTTACAAATTGCCAGTCATTTTGATGGATTTCCTCGGTCCTCGTGTGTGGGCCACACAAGCCAGTCATGGTTAAATCTAGAGGCATTTGTGACTCCCTGCTCTGGCCCAGTGACTGGGGAGGGCTGGTTAAAGCCTCCCTATTCTATACTACAGCGATCTACATAATCGCTCCTTCGGCCACGGTTGTCTGGTTTGGAGAGACAGGGAAACTGACACGCGCCTCTATTTATCCTCGCTTCCAGAGCGGCTTCCCATCGTACCCCAGGGCACTGCAAGGGATGCTGGTATTGGTAACATCATCATCATCATGTATCGCGCCAGACGATTACACACACACACACACATATATATATATATATATATATATATATATATATATATATATATATATATATATATATATATATATATATATATATACACACACACACACAAAACTAATATATCACCCATTCTTTCACAACAAACGGCACGCACTAATCTTAAAAGGTGTTATAGTTGATTCAAATAATTCAGAGAGTGGTTCATGTTATTAGAACTACGCATTAACTTAAGGAGGTCATTGTGCAAACCAGGAAAGTTTAAAAAAATCTACATATGTGCATATGGAGACTAATATTCAGGGCACTCGGGTTTAAAGAAAACAAATGAGCAGATAGGCGTTCAGGCTTGTCTTCTGTGGGAAGCGGTTGAACAATGGACCAAGTCGACATCTTTAATGCTCTCAGAGAGGCAGGATGCGTCAGTGACTCAAGGGATGAGTGTGATTCTGCAATATTGACCAGACTGCTAGAAAATCAAGTCTAACGGGGTCAAGCTAGACACGGAATATGATGATGTTGAATTCACACTTGACAGGCAAAATTAATTCTTTCAGCCTAGCTTAACGAGACAGTTTGCACTGAGGCTGAAACAATCAATTGGTTTAGCATAACCACACAGTGTAATAAAGTTGGTATTTGACAGAAACGCTGTCAGTTATGTACATGCTGCCAGTTTGTACCTCGTCTAGGTGAGGACCAATTTGGCTTTGGTTTGGGCTGGGGAGGTTGAAGAAATTGGCAGTGGGTGAGCAATCCCAACACTTCACAGTAAATCATGTAATTACACGAGCAAGCCGGTATTTGAGATCTATAACTCAATTTGCATGGTATTTGCTGTAAACTTAAATCCATAATGA
This sequence comes from Cepaea hortensis, assembly GCA_963921405.1. Taxonomy (NCBI): domain Eukaryota; kingdom Metazoa; phylum Mollusca; class Gastropoda; order Stylommatophora; family Helicidae; genus Cepaea; species Cepaea hortensis. The sequence goes on from OY992876.1 coordinate 196,533,579, forward strand.
TGTGCTGGGTCGGAGAACCCTGACAGGAATAAAATTCAGGGTCGTTCTAAACAAGATCTCAGCTTTCAATTCTTCATTTTAATGTTCCGTCGGGTGAAGAATACGGTGGGATTCTTTGTGTGAAAGTGATCTTCGTATCTTATATGAATGTTGATTATATATACGTATGATATCATTATTCCTAACGTCGTTGATCACGTGGCATAAAAGTAATAAGATAGTGTCCTACACTTCATTGCCCTGGCCATGTCATATCCGGAATAAATACTGTTTGTGGTTGGTGGGATTTCTGTTGGTTGATTTGTAAGAAAATCTGTTACTGTGTTTGTTTGTCTTTCATGTTATGTCACCTTGAACTGTACTTTCCTGTGTGTGCCTAATACTGATTCTACACTATCAGAGCGAACTTCAACAATAATAACTGTAACATAAGAAGAATATTTCATAACCAACATCACTGACTCCCTGTCTCAGAGGGGGATTGGTAGTCTCACATCACTGACTCCCTGCCTCAGAGTGGGATTGGTAGTCTCACATCACTGACTCCCTGTCTCAGAGGGGGATTGGTAGTCTCACATCACTGACTCCCTGTCTCGGATGGGGATTGGTAGTCTCACATCACTGACTCCCTGTCTCAGAGGGAGATTGGTAGTCTCACATCACTGACTCCCTGTCTCAGTGGGGGATTGGTAGTCTCACATCACGACTCCCTGTCTCAGAGGGGGATTTGTAGTCACATCACTGACTCCCTGTCTCAGAGGAGGATTTGTAGTCTCATATCACTGACTCCCTGTCAGATGGGGATTGGTAGTCTCACATCACTGACTCCCTGTCTCAGAGGGGGATTGGTAGTCTCACATCACTGACTCCCTGTCTCATAGGGGGATTGGTAGTCTCACATCACTGACTCTCTGTCTCAGAAGGGGATTTGTAGTCACATCACTGACTCCCGATCTCAGAGAGGGATTGGTAGTCACATCACTGACTCCCGATCTCAGAGAGGGATTGGTAGTCTCACATCATTGACTCCCTGTCTCAGAGGGAGATTGGTAGTCTCACATCACTGACTCCCTGTCTCAGAGGAGGATTTGTAGTCTCATATCACTGACTCCCTGTCTCAGATGGGGATTGGTAGTCTCACATCACTGACTCCCTGTCTCAGAAGGGGATATGTAGTCACATCACTGACTCCCGATCTCAGAGAGGGATTGGTAGTCTCACATCATTGACTCCCTGTCTCAGAGGGAGATTGGTAGTCTCACATCACTGACTCCCTGTCTCAGAGGAGGATTTGTAGTCTCATATCACTGACTCCCTGTCTCAGATGGGGATTGGTAGTCTCACATCACTGACTCCCTGTCTCAGAAGGGGATATGTAGTCACATCACTGACTCCCGGTCTCAGAGAGGGATTGGTAGTCTCACATCACTGACTCCCTGTCTCAGGGGGGATTTGTAGTCTCATATCACTTACTCCCTGTCTCAGAGGGGGACTGATAGTCTCAAATCAGATACAGGCTTTCTTTTCTGGTATAAGTTGGTATAATGAGGGACCTTACTGGAGACTAACTCTACCTAAGAGTTCTAGGATTAAGAAGTTTAGGAGGAAACTGAAAGTCAGTTTATACCACAAAAACTTGTATACTTCAACTACAACCAAATAGCTTCTTTTTTTTTCTTCTTTCGTTCGCTTGAAATATGTCTATAACTGCAATGTTGTCTCTTGTATGAATCTAACAGTCTTTTTTAGTTCACTCAGCGGTCCATAGACCAAATAGCAAAAAAGGAAGCAAGTTTTAGCATTTAGGAAATTCAAAAATAAATTAGACTTAACTCAATCACCTAGCTGTACAGCTGTTTACAAAAATTATGCATAAAATCATATGAATTCCATAACAGACAAAGTTAAAACGTCAATAGATCAAGATATGAGAGACTTAGTAACATTTCCTCTCTTAACTCATATCGCATGCATTGATTTCCAGCCCTGTGTTACTATTACAAATTTGTTTATGTCACCAACAACTTTAATAACCCAGGCATCATAAGGAAATTAAAACAGATTTCTAATCAAACATGCAGTAATACATCTTACAACAATTGATACACAGATTGTAATGCTTATATGTTGCACAAGGCATCAAATTCTTGGAACTGCAAACTACTAAATTGTGACAAGAAGAAATAAATGTTTTCAAATATGAGCCTCTATCATATAAAGATTTGTTTTAATTAAAATGACAGTTTGACTTAAATTTGAGTGCAGAAAATACACATTACGATTTAATTTTAAGGGAGGTTTTTTAGCAAACAGAATAGTTACAGGCTGTGTTTAAAATGTTTAATTTCAATTTGTTATTAAATTTTCAGTGCATGTTTACATTTGATTTGTGACTAAGAAGTTAGACGTCTTTCATTTTCTCATCCTACAACATTACATCACAAAATGGAAGAAAAAACCACTCCCACTGTCACAAAATGAAACGTGTGTTTATCCGGTTGATTATTACAGAGGATTTTCGGATTAAGCGGACGATCGACCAGCGACATCTATTTGTACTAACAGAGTAAACACAGTTGTACAGGTTACATCGTGTCAGCCCATAAACACATTTGGTGGTGAGGGAGAAGGATATGGAATGGTTCCGTTTGTCATCTATACTGCCGGACATCAGACGGAAATGGCTGCTGGGATTGTCACCACGGAACAGAAGAGTGACAAGTTTGTCAACATTTGAATGCAGATGGAAGCCGTGAGATCACAGGGGCAGATGTAAAACGGAAGTACCTAGTACGGAAAACAGTGCATCTGTCAATTCTTGGTTTCCGGAACATCAAGATGATTGGCAGCTTGGTATCGAAACTCTTTGCTGGGAGTTTACAGAAACTAGCTGGCTTGTTTTGAGAATCTAGGCAATTACTGACAACTTTGACAGGATTTAAGCCAGGAAAATCGTTCTTGACAGGGGATGATTTGCCACTGTGCCACCTGTGTGGGGGAGTAAAGGATAACGTCACGTGGACAACTTTGGTAGTTTGCCATATAAACTCGAGTTGAGATCAACTAGGGTGGACTTGAATAATGCTCTAGACAGTGCAGGGCACTGCAGTGCCAGTGGAAATAATATCTACCGTGTGTTAATTAGTGACTTAATTTTACACGTGCCTATATGGCAGATGTAGATATGATTTATAGGACTGCAGGAGTGCCATTTAAGGTATAACTTATTATAATATATTCGTTATAATTACTATAGACTGTGGCCTTGTTAAACTATAGTGTGATGATTAGCACTGTTAGTGGAAACTAGCTAGAGTAGTGAAGTGATACTTGGCTCTGTTAGCTAGAATAGATTAGTGAAGTGTTGATAAGCTTTACTAGTTGAGAATTGAGTAATGAGGGGTAATTGGGATCTTCCCGTAGGTGTCCCTGGTGGGCGGGGTTCCGCATTCTGTTTGCTGATATTTTTACTTTGTCATCGCCTGATTCGACTCTAGGTGGGTAGCTAATCTGCTCTATGACTAAGTCTAGTTAGCTAAAGATCATTAAGCAAGGTGATAGGCTTACACTCAGCCGAAGGGATCAGTGACTAGTACTATCACCAGATGTGTTGTTTCTATCCTAGGTTCCCTACCAGATCCAAGGAAACTCTACAAGTTTTGGGAAAGAATTAAAAAAAACCATTCTGAAGAACACCAGTTCAAGAGTCAATAAAGTTGCATACAGAAACGTAACTTACGCTAGAAGGAAATTGATTCATCAAAGAGAGTGATGCATACTGATGCACCACACAGCATCAGACAGTAGTAACGAACCGAGAACCGGCTAATAGTACCTAGTGTTAGTACAGTAACAATTAACATTAGTAATTAGCACTTATGAACTGAGTGGTTCAATGTGCAACGAGGATGATCTGTCGACTAACTAACTAACTAACTAACTGCGTACACACTGCAAAAGACTTGTGCAGTTTGTTTAGGAACATTAGGAACGGACATTGTGTAGAGTGCAACCGGTCCCTGATTAACTCTTAATACCACCGGTGTCTATTTCGGATGTTCATGAAATTGGATTACCAGAGGTCTACAGAGGCAAAGCATTATCCGGCAAGATGGTTCCGGCAACGGGTGAGACGTACTTGTTCTGACGTAACGTGCTGTGGTCTATCTTTGCTGTGATCAGCTGACTGAGTTGATGTCTGAGAGACAGAGTCTACACACTTTATGGAACACGTCACACATTTTCTTCGCATACACGTCTCATACACGTTACACTTTTATTTTAATAAATTACTCTTTATTAATTTTTAGAAGCAAGAGTGGTTGAGTATGTTGCGTTGGGGAAGTATGAGAAGGGGGGCATAGTACGACAGTGAGAGAGTGATAGGAAAAGGTGTCCATAGGCTGGTGGAGTGTGTTTGACGGAAGCTGGTGGATTCTCCAGAATAGGGAGAGGAACAAAATATTATAATGTGGGTGTCGACTCTCTTCACTCCAGGGACGACACTTTAAAGGAGGACACGACATTATTGGGGGCTCGATAACGGGATCTTTGGACAGCGGGATCTCTCGTAAACGTGATCTTTGGACAGCGGGATCTCTCGTAAACGTGATCTTTGGACAGCGGGATCTCCCGTAAACGGAATCATTGGACAGCGAGATCTCCTGCAAGCAGGAACCTTTGACAGTGGGATCTTCTGACAACGGGGTCTTTTGACACGGGATCCTTAGTTATAAGAGGGAGATATCATTTTGGAGAATCCAGCTAGAGTGAATGTGGATAGGGGTTAGGACTAATATCTTACCTGTTCACACTTCACACGTCTGCATAGGTCTGTGGTCCTGATTCTACTCTTGTCACTGAGTGAATGTGCTGTGCGTGGTAATATCTAGATTTATAGTACTTGTTCATATAGTAATTTGCAGTTATATTGTACTCGACCTGCTAGCTTACCTCTCTGTATAATGGCCACCCCTAAACTTAGCACAGCAGAATTAAAGGCAAGGGGGGAAGAAATGGGATTGGCGGGTTCTGCTCTAACGGATTACATACAGGAAGTGGAGAGAGAGTATCGTCAAGCAGAAAGGGATGATCGAAAGGCCGAGCTGGAATTGAGAAGGATGGAGTTGGAACAAGCAACTAAGAAATTGGAAGCTGAGCAAGCAGCTAGGAAATTGGAAGCTGAGCAAGCAGCTAGGAAATTTGAAGCTGAGCAAGCAGCTAGGAAATTAGAAGCTGAACAGGAAGCACAGAAAAGGGAGCACGAGTACCGGATGAGGGAACTCGAGTTGAAGAGTCAATCTAATGGAGAAACTGAGGGAGCAGTTGGAGGTTCCTCCATCCCAGGATCAACACCAGTAGGTGGACATGGGTACCATGCTATGAAGTTTCCTTTGGCGGTCTACGAGGAGGACAAAGAGAAGATTGACCAGTACCTTCAACGCTTCGAGGCTATGTCAGTTGCTATGGGTTTGGAGCGTAACAAATGGAATCTTAAGCTATCCCAGGGATTACGCGGGACGGGATACGAGGTTTATACTCGCCTGCCACCAGGACATGAGAACAATTATGACGAGTTAAAGACGGCTCTGCTGAAACGATTCGAGGTTACGTCACATACCTACCGGAAAAAATTTCGAGCAGCGAAACGAGAACCGGGGGAGTTGTTTGCCGCCTACAGTTTGCGTCTAAAATCTTATCTCCACAAGTGGATGGATTTGGCTGGGTTCGCACATGACTATGAGAGTCTGGAAGAGCTCATGGTGGTCGACCAGCTGAAGAAGCAAATGTCTAAACCTCTCAGGACGTTCCTGGGAGAACAAGGAGCGGAACGTATTGACCTCGTGACTAAATTAGCAGAACGGTTCGTCGAAGTACATGGGGAGGCAGGGGAAAACCTTTCCACCAACTCCAAAAGTCAAGAGAAACATGACAAGAAGAAAACCAAAAACTCAGGAACAAAAAAGTGGGAACCTTATGTGCAAAAATCAGAGGATAGTTCAGAGAAGAAGAAGGAGGGAAGCAAGAGCACTTCAAGCTCTACACCAAAACGACCGTGGTCGGAGAAGTGGTGTTCAATTTGTAAGTCACCCTCTCACAATACGAGGGACTGCAAATCGAAGGCTAAGAACCCTCACTTCGCAGCATGTCAAGTGACTTCCAAGGAGGTTGTCACGGAAAATGCCAAGGTCAACAAGGAAGCTCGCCACCAGGAGAGCTCATTCAAGTCCGACAATAGAAAATCTAGGACAGGGAAATGGTGCAACCAATGTCAGTCAAACACGCACAATGCTATTGACTGCAGGGGAAAGTCAGGAGACACTCAATTCATCGTGTGCTCAGGGAAACCTAAGGTGGAGCCCACCGAACAGGTCGAGGCCGAGGAAGAGACTCCAGACCAGGAAAAACCACCGGTAGTGGAATTGGTAGAGGTTAACGGTCGTCAAGTGGAGTGTTTATACGACACAGGACTGGACGGGGAGGTCGTGATTTCTGCGGATCTGGTACATCCAGAACAATTCACAGGTGAAACCTTGGATATACAGCCTGCACAGAAGAGTGCTGTAACCATGAAGTTGCCTATTGCTAATGTGGAGATTCGGTCAAGGTACGCCACCGGCACCATCAAGGCCGCTGTATTGACCGATCCCATTTTTCCAGTCATCCTAGGTTGCCGGTATGTCTTTCTGGGAATGCCCAGGGAGCCAATCCATATGGGAGCAATGCAGACTCGCTCTCAGACGAGAACGGAAGAGGCAGAAGCAATTGTGACTAACCCAATGCCGGGGGAGCTACGAACTGCCCAGAGTGAGGATGATACTTTACGTCCTTGCTACAAAAAGCTGCAGAAAAGTGCTGATCCACCAGGACGGGGGCAGTACTACATGAAGAATAGGATACTCTACAGGAGAGCAGGAAGGGGAGACAACCTATACGGTCAGTTGGTCGTCCCGAAAGCTCACCGGTCCCAGATTCTTCATATGGGGCATACCATCTCCTTTAGCGGACACATGGGTATTGCCGCCACCATGCAGCGGATTTCCTGCCACTACTATTGGCCGGGAATGACAGATGATGTGCGTCGGTATGTGAAGTCATGCCCTGAGTGCCAGAGGGTGGCACCGAAACACTGGACAGCACCGGTGATGTTGGGTGAGATGCCCATCATGAACTCTCCTTTCGAGAGGGTAGCCATCGATATCGTGGGTCCACTTCCCAGGACTAGGAAGAGGAACATGTATATACTCACAATGGTGGATTGCTGTACAATGTGGGGTGAAGCCATACCGTTGACCACGATTGACTCGAAAAGAGTGGCGGACGCACTGATGGAGGCCTTTACCAGATTAGGCTTTCCGGATCAAATTCTGACGGACAATGGATCTCAGTTTTGTGGAAAACTCATGGAGGAGGTATTTAGGGTGTTTCACTCTAACCACATACATACCAGCCCTTACCACCCTCAAGCCAATGGACAAGTAGAGCGTTTCAACGGCACGTTGATGACAATGCTCAGGAAACTAGCGCAGGAAAAACCTGATAGGTGGGATGAATATATCCCAGCAGCACTCTTTGCCTATCGGGAAGTTCCTCATGGCTCAACAGGACTACCACCCGCTACGTTGCTGTTTGGTCGTCCAATCAAAGGACCGTTGGAAGCCATGTTGAGGAGTTGGACTGAAGAGGGGACGTCAGAAGAAGTGATCTCATCCTATAAATACGTGGAGGAACTGAAAGAAAAACTCCACAAGGGATGGACTCTGGCAAATCAAAACTTGAAAAAGGCCAGGAAAAGACATGCGGCTTACTACAACCGTAGGTCTAAAGAAAGATCTCTAGAGGTGGGAGATAAAGTCTTGTTGCTACTCCCAACGGGAAACAACAAACTGGAGATAGGTTGGCAAGGACCATTTCCCGTGGAAAGGGTGATATCCAGAACCAACTATCAGATCCGGATCCGGGGAAAGTCGAAGATTTTCCATATCAATCTCTTGCGGAAATACGAAGAGAGACCCGGAGACAAGGCAGCTCACCTCATGGCAATGGCAGTTGCAGTGGAGACGGAAGTGGGAACCAGCGAGGGCAGGGAATATCCCTTGGTACACCAGGAAACCTATAGGGATGTGAAAGTGAACCCTGATCTGACCTCCCAGGAGAGGGCAAGGATAACCCAGGTTCTCAAGTCTCATAAGGAGATACTGACTGATAAACCTGGACGAACGAGGTTGGTTGAGTTCGAGATGACTTTGACCACACAGGAGCCGGTTCGTCAGAAGGTTTACCCAGTGCCATTCTCTAAAGAAAAGGCCCTGAAGGAGGAAATACAAAAACTGCTGGAGGATGACGTGATTGCACCATCCACATCCCCATACAATGCGGGGGTAGTTTTGTTACGCAAACCAAGTGGAGAACACCGGTTGTGTATAGATTACCGACTTCTGAACAGTCATACACAGTTTCAGGTGGAACCTCTGCCGAATCCAACTCAGCTATTCGCTAGGCTCCATAAGGCTCGGTACTTTTCGAAGGTGGATCTGAGTCGGGGGTACTATCAGATACCAGTCAAACCGGAGATTCGACCACTGTTAGCTTTCAGTACACCCAGTGGACACTACGAATTCAAGGTCATGCCCTTTGGACTCAGCAATGCACCTAGTGTGTTTACACGCATGATGAGGACTTTACTAGATCCGTTACAGGATCCATCCATCATCTCATTCATGGGTGATATTCTGATTTCCAGTGACAGCCTGGATGACCACTTACAATCCTTGGAGAGAGTGTTTAATAGGCTCAAGGAAGCAGGGCTTACTGCTCGTCCAACAAAGTGCATGATTGGTTACCAGACTCTGGAATTTCTAGGTCACACCATCACTCCAGGACACATTGTTCCAGAAGAGAAGAACCTGGAGAAAATCAGAAATGCACCAAGGCCAAAAACGAAGAAGGATGTGCGATCTTTTCTCTCGTTGTGTGGGTTCTACCACAAATTTATCCCACATTTCACGGAATTGGGAGCTCCGTTGACGGAAACCTTGAAAAAGGGATTCCCGGACCAAATCATTTGGACACCAGAATGTGAGAATGCCTATAGTCAGTTAAAGGAGGCCTTGGTCAGCAAACCTGTATTACAGCTCCCTGACCTTTCCAAACAATTTGTGTTGAGAACAGATGCGAGTGCGATTGGAATTGGAGCCGCTTTGTTACAGGAAGGAAAAGACGATGCTTCGGTTTTAAAACCTGTGGCATACGCAAGTAAGAAACTTCTACAGGCGGAGAGGAATTATTCAACCGTCGAGAGAGAGAGTGCTTGTCTCGTATGGGCAGTGCAAAAATTTCAGCCATATTTGTATGGAGTTAAGTTTCGGGTCCAGTCAGATCATCAGCCCCTGATGTTCCTGGCTACTTCTCAGAAGCTCAACGCACGTTTGATGCGGTGGTCGTTGTTACTTCAACCGTATAATTTCACAGTAGAGTACATTCCTGGGAAGGAAAATGTTGGAGCGGATTTCTTGTCAAGACACCCAGCTCCTGAAGAAGAAGAATGAATCATCTGGACTAAACTCACGGTGGAGAAGAGTGAGATGGACTACTCTCTTAGGAGGGGGCCTATGTCACAAAATGAAACCGTGTGTTTATCCGGTTGATTATTACAGAGGATTTTCGGATTAAGCGGACGATCGACCAGCGACATCTATTTGTACTAACAGAGTAAACACAGTTGTACAGGTTACATCGTGTCAGCCCATAAACACATTTGGTGGTGAGGGAGAAGGATATGGAATGGTTCCGTTTGTCATCTATACTGCCGGACATCAGACGGAAATGGCTGCTGGGATTGTCACCACGGAACAGAAGAGTGACAAGTTTGTCAACATTTGAATGCAGATGGAAGCCGTGAGATCACAGGGGCAGATGTAAAACGGAAGTACCTAGTACGGAAAACAGTGCATCTGTCAATTCTTGGTTTCCGGAACATCAAGATGATTGGCAGCTTGGTATCGAAACTCTTTGCTGGGAGTTTACAGAAACTAGCTGGCTTGTTTTGAGAATCTAGGCAATTACTGACAACTTTGACAGGATTTAAGCCAGGAAAATCGTTCTTGACAGGGGATGATTTGCCACTGTGCCACCTGTGTGGGGGAGTAAAGGATAACGTCACGTGGACAACTTTGGTAGTTTGCCATATAAACTCGAGTTGAGATCAACTAGGGTGGACTTGAATAATGCTCTAGACAGAGTGCAGGGCACTGCAGTGCCAGTGGAAATAATATCTACCGTGTGTTAATTAGTGACTTAATTTTACACGTGCCTATATGGCAGATGTAGATATGATTTATAGGACTGCAGGAGTGCCATTTAAGGTATAACTTATTATAATATATTCGTTATAATTACTATAGACTGTGGCCTTGTTAAACTATAGTGTGATGATTAGCACTGTTAGTGGAAACTAGCTAGAGTAGTGAAGTGATACTTGGCTCTGTTAGCTAGAATAGATTAGTGAAGTGTTGATAAGCTTTACAAGTTGAGAATTGAGTAATGAGGGGTAATTGGGATCTTCCCGTAGGTGTCCCTGGTGGGCGGGGTTCCGCATTCTGTTTGCTGATATTTTTACTTTGTCATCGCCTGATTCGACTCTAGGTGGGTAGCTAATCTGCTCTATGACTAAGTCTAGTTAGCTAAAGATCATTAAGCAAGGTGATAGGCTTACACTCAGCCGAAGGGATCAGTGACTAGTACTATCACCAGATGTGTTGTTTCTATCCTAGGTTCCCTACCAGATCCAAGGAAACTCTACAAGTTTTGGGAAAGAATTAAAAAACCCATTCTGAAGAACACCAGTTCAAGAGTCAATAAAGTTGCATACAGAAACGTAACTTACGCTAGAAGGAAATTGATTCATCAAAGAGAGTGATGCATACTGATGCACCACACAGCATCAGACAGTAGTAACGAACCGAGAACCGGCTAATAGTACCTAGTGTTAGTACAGTAACAATTAACATTAGTAATTAGCACTTATGAACTGAGTGGTTCAATGTGCAACGAGGATGATCTGTCGACTAACTAACTAACTAACTAACTGCGTACACACTGCAAAAGACTTGTGCAGTTTGTTTAGGAACATTAGGAACGGACATTGTGTAGAGTGCAACCGGTCCCTGATTAACTCTTAATACCACCGGTGTCTATTTCGGATGTTCATGAAATTGGATTACCAGAGGTCTACAGAGGCAAAGCATTATCCGGCAAGATGGTTCCGGCAACGGGTGAGACGTACTTGTTCTGACGTAACGTGCTGTGGTCTATCTTTGCTGTGATCAGCTGACTGAGTTGATGTCTGAGAGACAGAGTCTACACACTTTATGGAACACGTCACACATTTTCTTCGCATACACGTCTCATACACGTTACACTTTTATTTTAATAAATTACTCTTTATTAATTTTTAGAAGCAAGAGTTGTTGAGTATGTTGCGTTGGGGAAGTATGAGAAGGGGGGCATAGTACGACAGTGAGAGAGTGATAGGAAAAGGTGTCCATAGGCTGGTGGAGTGTGTTTGACGGAAGCTGGTGGATTCTCCAGAATAGGGAGAGGAACAAAATATTATAATGTGGGTGTCGACTCTCTTCACTCCAGGGACGACACTTTAAAGGAGGACACGACACCCACCCATCCATGATTTCTGTTAAAAAAATATCAATATGGAGATTCCATAACCAATTTAATATTGAACATAATTACAGTTTAATTCAATCACAAATGTGTGAAATGGTGCAATAGAAATCCAGTTGTTACATAAAAAAAACTGCATATTATGGTTGTTAATGTTAGTAAAACCATATGCAATTTATTATGTGTTATAAATAGGTTGTGATATATTGATACATTTGATGTCAAGCTGTGGCAAAGATAAACACTGCAGCTACCATAACCATACATTATCTATGCAACCACACTATCATTTTAACAAAGCAAAGTAAAGGATCCATTTCCTTGTCTTGTCTTTGCATTGGGTAAACTGGTGCTTCACCCACATTTTCATTGATCAATCACCACTTGAGGGGTCATGTGATCAATATCACACCCGCCATTTTTACTGGTACCCATTTTAAGCTGGGTCAACACGGGAGTCCAGGTCAGTTTTTAAAAACAATTGCCTTAATGGAGGTTTGAACACATGACCACCAGGTCAGCATGCAATCTTTTCAATATTAAAGTATGTTTCCAATTAACACGACTGAAAGCTACTGGCAAACACAGCAGGAAGCTACAGATCTGTATACCTTCGACCTTTTATAAGCCTCAGTTTCTCATGTTGAAGATCTTGATGAAATGTCAGCAGGAAATTGTTATCACTTGCAAGTTTCAGAATATCATCACATGATCTTTGAGTAGATAAACACATGAAAAACAACAACTGCATTTGGCTATTAAACTATGGTAGAAAATGAGCTGCTTTTTATACACAATATTTGAAAACATGCTAAATTATTTGTTCTTTTATGTAGACTGGGATTACATTTGATTTCATTTGAATAAAGCACCAATGAAGCTTTCATTCTAAATACATGTATTATTTAACCTTTAGTGGGCTATAACTTAACCCTTACTAGGCTATAATTTAACTGCATTTTAGACGTAGAAAAGCATCAAATGGTGATGAATCAATGTTTGTAATAAATACCAGTAATCAGCAACTGTTATACACATGTTTCTTTGCTGAACGTTCCATGCATCAAATATTTTCATTAATTTCTGAAAATCGCTTCTTGCCAGGGCCACATGCAGAGGCATTCATCCAGTTGACACACAGGGACGTGGGGACCTGATGGAGCGGCTCTGACCCCTGAGGGAACACCAAGCCTGTATATATATATAACTTTTAGACGAGGTCAGCATGGGCGAATGGATAAAATGCTTGTTCTAAAACTTCTGATGTGCTGATGGCGTGGTAACAAGTTCACCCCTACATTGGTCAGTTGGACTAAAATGACTTCGGAACGTAAATTACAAGTAACTCAAAAGTCGGAGTGTGTTCACCTGATGGCGGGGGACACTGGTAACAGGGAAAGCAGGCCCAAGCATATAAATCAGTCCATTGTGGACTACTCTCGAGCTCAAAAGAGAGTGAACAAAAATAAATTGGAACATAATCAGACTCCTTCCGTGTATTTTTGGGTTACTTAATGCTTTTAGTTCCGAGCAACATACCATGTGTAATTTTATATTAATCTGCGATTGTACTTCCAACCTTTAGTCACAGTGTGTTTAAAAAAATCTGACAATGTATTTGTTAATTACAAGATGTACATATTTAGCTGCTATGATTTTGTTTTCAATATTTCCCACATACATTACAATTCCCAGTTTCAAACCAAGTTAACCCTACATACACTAGGTAAGTATTAGATGAATGAAAATATTCCATGTTCCAAACAAATAGTAAATTAAGCAGTACTAGCAATAAGCAATGTAATAAAAATGTTAACTGCTAAAATGAGTTAAAAAAAAAAAACTTGAAGCCCTTTATGAAAGTGTGGCAGATACAGAAAATATCTGAACAAATCAAGTCATAAAGCCACAGTCAAAATGGCCTAAAAACACACAGAAAAATAAACAGTAATTACAAACAAAAGGCTAGTTGCATGACCTTCACAGGACGTTGTAGTCAACCCCAGCAGTGAATGGCTGTTTGTGATTTACTAGGCAGATTTACGTTAAGTAGTTTGCCACTGTTTTCTGAAGACTGACGCTTATACCATTTTATGAAAACCAGCGCATGGCGGTCTAATTCCAAATCGCCTGCAACTGTTTCAAAAGGAGTATGCGGGATTGCAAATCTCGTTCATAACCTTCTTACCGTAGCTCCAGCTGTTTTCTCTATCCAGACCTATTAAGGTCTCTTACCACAGTTAGGTTCATATTTTTGGTGACTAATATTACACTGACTGCCTTTATGTCACTCAGAAATGTCTCCAGTATTTGTTTAATGAGACTGAGTCATGAGTCCACAAACCACTGCATCTCCTCAACCCTAGGATTTGATAAATTATTAATTGCCACATAAGCTGTAACTGTCAGTGTTTGCTTTCTTCAAATGGAAGCCAAATGAAATGATGACCGCATGCATCTGAAGGAGTCTGATGGATAATTACATCACAGATGACCAATCCTATATGTGTATGTAACAAGTACTGTCTGTTTCAAGAGTGGCAGTAAAATTCAAACATCAGCCACAGATTTATCTTGTATCTGTCGTCCCAGCCATTGACTGTGCCCAGTCTACATACATGTAGGTTGCATATCCTTTACAGGACGTCAGAGTCAACTCCAGCATTATTTGGCTGCCTGTGATTCCTGGGCAAGCCTACGTTCAGTAGTTTGCCATTGCTTTCTGAGCCAGCCTGAATACATGACTGACAGATGTTGTCTGTCTTTGTCTGATCCCTACCCATGGATGAGTCCAGTTTAGGCGACCATGTCAGTAATTCTACTTCCATCAATGCTCTGAAGATCCACCAGGACATGCAGGCTTCTCTACAACTACATTGTGGAAAAACTGACAGGAGTGATGACTCATCAAGGCTAGATATTATAGGGGTTTTTTGTGGGTCGTTAAGAGAAATAATGAAATTGGAGTTTGCATTGATAAAAGACTAGCATGACCTCAGTGGTGAAGATAAAATGAAAGACACTACCATCAGGTTGTCAAGTGGTAGATATTTATATATACGAGGTCAATGCATAATTAGGGTTGGTAACCAGATCCCTTCTCTCTTAAAAATGTTGAAAATCATGATGTACTGATATGCATACACATATAAAACTTTGATCAACCAGACAGCCATATTGGTGGGGGGAAAGCTAATGCAGTCATTGCTGGGGATTGAACACATGATCACCGTGTTGGCAAGTGAATACTCCTGCCACTAAATTACCTCAGCTGCTAGCACGAGCTATTCTACCAAAACCACTTTATCAACAGGTGTCGATAACTGGAGTTTAAATCGTATCTGAGGTGAGATTTCTCTGGGAGCGACGGCAGCAGGCATGATGCAGACCACAACAGCCATCAAGTGCTGTCCGGTCTAGAAAATATGGGCCTACACCACCATTTCCCCAATATATAACAATGGTTGGGAAATAACCTTCTATACGTAGGCATGTGTGCACAGCTTGTGTATATAATATCACAACATATCAAATATGCAGATGTGCGTACACACACAACTCACTCACATACATATAATCATGCTGTATTGATAGGCATACACATGCACATAATCATTCTGTAATTTTATGTGAAAATATATACACAACTCGCAAACACACATAATCATGCTGTACTGACATACACACATACAATACACATAATCATGCTGTATTGACATGCATACACATACAAATATACACATAATTATACTGTTCTGACATGCACACATATACAATCATACATAATCATGCTGTACAGACATGCACAAACATTTACTCATTTATTCATTCACAGAAAGCACAGGTTGAGTTTCAAAGTCACAATGTTGACCTCAGTGATTTGAAACACAACCTTCATCATGGAAGAGCTACTTCATTAAATAACACACCCTTGCCTTCACTTTGTTGTTGGTAAGTTTTCAAATTGAATTCCTCACAACAAAACTATGTTGGTAAGTTTTCAAACTGAATTCATCACAAAAAGCTACAAAAAGCTACAGATAGCAACTTCACAACTAGCACAGAAAACAAATGAGTTTGTACCTAGCTTTCTCCTTGGTGACTTCTTGCTGCTGCAGTTGTATTTGCTGGATGTATATTCTGGATGCTTCTAAAGTTTCCTGAGACTGGCTAAGCAATGCTTCCAACTGTTCTTTTTCCTAATTAGAGACGATACCCATAACTGTAAAAGCTGTGAGGTGATTTTCCTGTATTGTATTCTATGTATATTAGATTAGTAATATCTTGTTCAACCCTCCTAGGCTATAAGGGAAACGTATAGTGTCTGTTATTCTAGATAGTGGGGTTTTGCTTTTTTACTCATATCTTTCAGACATTATGATATTCATAACGTGCTTCCCACCTTCAGTATAGTGTACAGTGTTATACTTGTGATATTTAATATTGTGTGGGTACAGTTCATGCCATGTCTGTCTGTGTATTTACAACCTTCCATTAAGTGCTTTCACTTATACTTGATTCAACATCTCAGCACTCGGGACATTCCCACAAATACTCCATGCCTCTTTTCAGAAGCCACTGAAGAGTTCCCATGCTGAAGTTTCAGTAGCAGCTTCATTAAAAGTCCGCCTGGCTTGTTCTCTACGTGATGAGTATTGCCCTGATTCTCGTTGTCAGATGTCGGGGTGCCCCACCGGCTAGATGAATGTATTATTCACTGGCGAGCAACCCCAGATAGTCAGAAACTGACTAGGGACAAAATCTATATGGCTGAACTACAGATTAAGCCCTTGAATATCCAACGTACAGTTCCTAGTGGCTCGTTACAAAATTGAAATGAACTGTGCTGAATATTCGCCAAGGATCAGGAAAGAGAAGTTTAGCTGAGATAGATGTTTAAGTCTAAATATATGAATATAGACGACTATTCTCAGTACAGGTTTTTCTCCCTGACTGCTCCCTTCCTTGGTGTGTAAGTGAACCCCCACCAATGTACACACACAACACGTATGCACAATTGGAATTAAAAGATAACGACAGAACTATGAGTTACAATACTACAACATTTATTTACTAATCATAACAATAGACATCGGATGATTGTCAATATGAGGATGATAAAATCATATAACATATTGTGATGAGAAACATTACGTAACTTTACTTGTTACTTCATCTATCTGGAACTGTGGTCCAGATCCCCACTCTCCAGTAGACTCAACAACAGAAAAAGAACAGCTTGCCGGTATTCTGAGATCCTGTCAGTCCTGACACTCCTAGTCAGTAGTCTCTAGTCTTGAGATCTATAACATAGGGCTCCTTGTGAGAGCTTGAAAGAAAGTCAAGAATGTGTTATATCAGTTCTACATCAGCGCAATCCTAATTAAAACATATCATAACACAAACATATACAATGACCAGTCTGGCCAAGTTTATCTTCCAGCTCTACGGTGTTCACCATCCTCCTTCTCCCTACTGTCTTTAGTCTGGGACGGGCTTTTCAATTGTCTCACACGCCTGTAATGATTACATTTCTGCCGCCCCATGTCCATGTCGCTAATGCAGAAATTCTGTGTCGTACAGCCGCTCCGTCCAATGTTAGTTTAGCAGCTCACAGGGTCGGTAAGGGTATTATAACAATGCCAGGTCATCCGGGCTTACAAGCCGTGACCAATAGCTGTGCCAGGTTTCCATGCATTACCGTGGACGCACGCCCACAATACACTGAGAAAGTTTAGCACCATATACCCCATGACCTTTGTGGGTAATGTCTGTACCATTACACCTCTGCTACAAATGCAATCGATGGTTAGTGTGCCAATGCGCACACCATAATATAACACGTCATATTGATAGGCTAGCATATGACAATCAATATACCAAACATGAAATACACATAAAACATTAATTAAACTAGACATATTATGATACTTTAACATAATAGCATAATGCACTAGTTAGTTTGTAGGTATACGAAATGAGATGTATATACACAAAAAGAATATGTACGAAGCATATTCCTAGCATCGTATATTCATATGAAATTACACATACATACATCCAACATATCCGTAAACATTATATTACTTCAAGATAGACATCTAATGATACTCACATAATAGCATCAGGCATTATTAATGAGTACTAATATTGTATAGCTACAAAATGAGATATACAACAAGTCTAATTGAAGTGACCAAACAGACCAGCCATATTTGCTGAGCTGCCCGGTTTAATCACCACCGAGTTACTGCTGTTGTAAGAATTAAATAAATAGTCAGTTGACTATATTCTGTACAACAAATGCACACACCAAAAAGCAACTAGGATAGTGTACAAAGAAATGACAAGCATCTACCAAGACACCTAAAAGTCTACCCAGACAAGATCTGTCTCACATAAGGCTCTATTTCTCAGAAGAATAACACTTTAAAGCAATATGATATTGAACGCAGAACTTAGAAAGAACACTCAAGTAATCTATGACAATGATAGTTCTTGCAATAACCTAGATCAGATATAGACTGAAAATCGGTCCATCCATCTAAGAAACTAAGAGACTTACTAAGGGACTAGTTACTAAGAAATAATTCCTAGCAGCCAACATAATATTCATGCATATGACTACAGACATTGAGATAGTTCCTACCTGTTCTTAAGGCAAACTTAATCTAACCTAAAACAGGCTAGGGACCCTTATTTAAGCTAAGTCAAGCAGACCATATTATCTCCTTGGCATTCCCGTCATAAATTCTTCTTATCTCCTCCTGACAGTAATTGCCCTTATCATTGCAATTAACTCCAAGTCTGTCCAGTCATAAAAATTCTTTTAACCACTAACCCTCACCATAGTGTCACACCTGGATGGTTTTGCGTTGCCAGCCCCAGATCAGTTTCACAGTCTTATCAGTGATTTCACACCTTGCAGAGTCTGCCAGTCCGAGTGGACCGGGCTTGTGTACCGCCCTGGGGCCATTATCTCTCCCTGTGTCAATGTTGTTCACGCCTGGGTGGTTTCCTACCTGTGCTTATCAGGTGTCAGCCTGGTCAGTTTTAATTACACAGTCCATGGCCCCTTCATTGTTGATTCAGCATGTCTGGGTCAGCAGTTTCCCAAGGTGTATACTAATTATCTAGTTGCCATTTTACTTGCCATCTGCAAGCTTACGTCATGGCTAGAGGCTTTTTTGTGAATAATCTTACCTCACGACTAGATAATTTTGGAGTAGTGTGATTAATTCATTCTTTCTCAATTTGGCCTCTCAAATTTGGAGACCGAGAAAAATATTCTGGGATGTTAAGGCGGCCAATTCGTGACAGAGCTTTCCCCTTAAAAAAAAAGTTTCTGCCAGAAATCTTTTGTCAAAGCACGCCGTACATCCCAGAATAATGCCTAAGCACTCTCCGTTCTGTATCTGCCTACAGGTTTCCAATATTCCTTGTGGCAATGGGTTGTCCTGCTTCTGCATAAAGACGTCCCATTTCCATAACCCAAAGATACTCTGGATAGATCCTTGTACCTGGTTTTCGGCCGGGATTCCATGCAATAGCTTGGTAAAATCCGGTAATTGTCAAGAGGTTGTAATTTTACCCCTCTGGGAAAGATCACAATCAACGGGATTCTTCTACGCCTTTGGGCAGCAATTGTTTTACACCATTCACTCACGTGATTTACTCCTTTCAGCCGAGGATGTACCCGTAGTGAGGTCTTGCATAAGCTGGCCACAGCAAAGCTTGTCTCCGTGATTTTCCTCCGTCCTTTATAGATTCTTAACAGATCTATCAATATCTTCCTTTTAAAAGGAATAATGTTACACATCATGGTCCCATGATATAAATTCAACTGGCGCTTTCCTCCTTCAAAGTTGGGCGTAACAATCTTCCCTCCTCGGTGTCGCGGTTTCTTCCCCTGATAATCAGTTAACGGGCTGAGTTTCTCTGCATTAGAGTTTCGTGTGAAAACCGTGCTAGAAATTGGAAATTTAGTGTGCCAAGTTGTCCTGCCTTGAGAAATAACATAGTTACTCCAGGGCGATAAAGTGGTGTTACTTTTGAATAAAGTATCCACAAATAGCTGATCTACTCCTATCAAATCGACCTGACTGAAGGGTAGATTGAGTCCTAAGAGTGTTGATTCCAAACCACTGAGTCCTAAGAGTGTTGATTCCAAACCACTCTTGACTTCTGTTACTTCAGGTTCCTGTTGCTGGAATTCCCTGATAACTTCAGCTAATGAGATGATAGGCGTTTCTTCCTCCATCTTGTGCAAAGAATTTTCTTCTTTAGCAACTACAGACAATGTTGTCTGCACAATATCAGAGTCCATATTCTGGCCCCTAACAATTTCCGGTGTTTCCTGAGTCTCCGAACTGGTATGCTCCGAGATAACAACTGGAAATGTTTCCTGGTCTGGATGTTCCTCTCTGGTCGTGCTTTCATGGGCTAAGTCCAGTTGAGGTAACTCCTGTGATGGGCTGGTGTCTACACAATCCATCACACTACGTAAATCATTTGAACTGATGTCTAGTGTCTTTTCCTGAGCTGCAGCCTCAAAGATCACAAAGGGTTCCGGGTCATCCTTCATCCCACTGTCAGTCAAATTTAATCCCACTTCTTCCTCGTCTGGGCTGAAGGGAATAATAAAGTCGGTTACCTTTCGATCTCCGACCTCCTTAAAAGATGTCCTCAGGTCATCTTCCTCTTGAGTTTCACCTCTCGTTGAAGTAAAATGAGATTCCTGGGAGTCTTGTACTGGCAAACCGTAGTGCAAACAGTTGTCCTCTGGGTAACTGTTACTAGGTAAATTATCTGAACTGATAATTAGTGACTCTTCCCGCGTTGCAGCAGTGAAATTCACCTGGGATTCTGTTCCTTCCTTCCTCCCTATTTCAGTCAGATGTAATTCCACTTCGTGATTCTGTGACCAGAAGGGAATGTGAGAATCGGCTAGGTCTCCGCCTGCGACCTCATTAAAGGTTGTCTTCAGTTCCTCTTTCTCTCGAGATTCATTTCTCGTAGCAGTCAAGTGGTTTTCCTGAAGGTCCTCTACTGTCAAACGACTATTGCCGTGGTGCAAACAGTTATCACGTTTGTGACTGTTTGAAATGCCCTTGGCACGTTTTTTCTTCCCTCTTTTCCGTTTAGGACTGGGTCGAATGAGAACCTGTAGTTCCCGGTCCACTACCTCTGATTCTGCGGTGGGTGGCAAAGATGTCCCTTCCTTCCTGGTTGGGTGCGCATCCATATCTCCTACCTTATGTTCCGCTAGAACGGTTAGCTTCTCTGCATTGACTACTTCCATATGCTGTTTATTAATCTCTGCTTCTTCAGTTTTGCTACGCTCTTGTGCTCCAAAGAACTCATCATTTTCTTTAAACATAATTTCTTCTTCTTGGTCCCACCATTCTTACTCAGCTGTGATATACATTTCTAGTTGCTCCCCCTTTAAGCCTTTTCTTATGCCCCACCCTTTCGCGGACTCTGCGAAATCTGCGCGCGCCTTCATGTCCTCTTCGGGATTGCGGTAACGTAAGGCCATAATTGCTAATGACTATATTCAGGTAAGCTCCTATGTATATATCAAAACTCAGATCTAAGCTAGAAAGACAAGAGTTAACTACTGACAGTCTACGCTATCCAATGTGTATAGTTTAGCCTCAGCAGTGAAAGACAACTGAAAATAATATTCAAGTAGTACCTGGCGACAGCAGTGAAGTAAGTGTGAGAGATATACTACACAGTAATCAACAGTAATATTTATCTAAATAAACATTAAAATGCACTGCATACATGTCAAAATGAACATGGCATATATTAGCATAAAATTGCAAATCAGTCAAGCAGTTAAATCATCAAACACATCAATGTAAATATGATTAAAGTGTTCAATTATCAATAAATGATTAATGATAACACTAAATGATAGATGATGGTATTTTTCTCATAAGTTCTTATCTGTTATACTTTTGAAAAGTTATATATGTACTCTGAAACTTCCTCAACTAAAAGTAGCTACATTTGATGATAGTCTATTTTGATGACTGAAGATTACAAGAGTTAACTTTGAAAAATCGTTTGTCTAGGGTCTAGTAGAATCACTATGATTACTAGAATCCTGATTCAGGATCCCGGACGAGCCCCCAATCTGTCAGATGTCGGGGTGCCCCACCGGCTAGATGAATGTATTATTCACTGGCGAGCAACCCCAGATAGTCAGAAACTGACTAGGGACAAAATCTATATGGCTGAACTACAGATTAAGCCCTTGAATATCCAACGTACAGTTCCTAGTGGCTCGTTACAAAATTGAAATGAACTGTGCTGAATATTCGCCAAGGATCAGGAAAGAGAAGTTTAGCTGAGATAGATGTTTAAGTCTAAATATATGAATATAGACGACTATTCTCAGTACAGGTTTTTCTCCCTGACTGCTCCCTTCCTTGGTGTGTAAGTGAACCCCCACCAATGTACACACACAACACGTATGCACAATTGGAATTAAAAGATAACGACAGAACTATGAGTTACAATACTACAACATTTATTTACTAATCATAACAATAGACATCGGATGATTGTCAATATGAGGATGATAAAATCATATAACATATTGTGATGAGAAACATTACGTAACTTTACTTGTTACTTCATCTATCTGGAACTGTGGTCCAGATCCCCACTCTCCAGTAGACTCAACAACAGAAAAAGAACAGCTTGCCGGTATTCTGAGATCCTGTCAGTCCTGACACTCCTAGTCAGTAGTCTCTAGTCTTGAGATCTATAACATAGGGCTCCTTGTGAGAGCTTGAAAGAAAGTCAAGAATGTGTTATATCAGTTCTACATCAGCGCAATCCTAATTAAAACATATCATAACACAAACATATACAATGACCAGTCTGGCCAAGTTTATCTTCCAGCTCTACGGTGTTCACCATCCTCCTTCTCCCTACTGTCTTTAGTCTGGGACGGGCTTTTCAATTGTCTCACACGCCTGTAATGATTACATTTCTGCCGCCCCATGTCCATGTCGCTAATGCAGAAATTCTGTGTCGTACAGCCGCTCCGTCCAATGTTAGTTTAGCAGCTCACAGGGTCGGTAAGGGTATTATAACAATGCCAGGTCATCCGGGCTTACAAGCCGTGACCAATAGCTGTGCCAGGTTTCCATGCATTACCGTGGACGCACGCCCACAATACACTGAGAAAGTTTAGCACCATATACCCCATGACCTTTGTGGGTAATGTCTGTACCATTACACCTCTGCTACAAATGCAATCGATGGTTAGTGTGCCAATGCGCACACCATAATATAACACGTCATATTGATAGGCTAGCATATGACAATCAATATACCAAACATGAAATACACATAAAACATTAATTAAACTAGACATATTATGATACTTTAACATAATAGCATAATGCACTAGTTAGTTTGTAGGTATACGAAATGAGATGTATATACACAAAAAGAATATGTACGAAGCATATTCCTAGCATCGTATATTCATATGAAATTACACATACATACATCCAACATATCCGTAAACATTATATTACTTCAAGATAGACATCTAATGATACTCACATAATAGCATCAGGCATTATTAATGAGTACTAATATTGTATAGCTACAAAATGAGATATACAACAAGTCTAATTGAAGTGACCAAACAGACCAGCCATATTTGCTGAGCTGCCCGGTTTAATCACCACCGAGTTACTGCTGTTGTAAGAATTAAATAAATAGTCAGTTGACTATATTCTGTACAACAAATGCACACACCAAAAAGCAACTAGGATAGTGTACAAAGAAATGACAAGCATCTACCAAGACACCTAAAAGTCTACCCAGACAAGATCTGTCTCACATAAGGCTCTATTTCTCAGAAGAATAACACTTTAAAGCAATATGATATTGAACGCAGAACTTAGAAAGAACACTCAAGTAATCTATGACAATGATAGTTCTTGCAATAACCTAGATCAGATATAGACTGAAAATCGGTCCATCCATCTAAGAAACTAAGAGACTTACTAAGGGACTAGTTACTAAGAAATAATTCCTAGCAGCCAACATAATATTCATGCATATGACTACAGACATTGAGATAGTTCCTACCTGTTCTTAAGGCAAACTTAATCTAACCTAAAACAGGCTAGGGACCCTTATTTAAGCTAAGTCAAGCAGACCATATTATCTCCTTGGCATTCCCGTCATAAATTCTTCTTATCTCCTCCTGACAGTAATTGCCCTTATCATTGCAATTAACTCCAAGTCTGTCCAGTCATAAAAATTCTTTTAACCACTAACCCTCACCATAGTGTCACACCTGGATGGTTTTGCGTTGCCAGCCCCAGATCAGTTTCACAGTCTTATCAGTGATTTCACACCTTGCAGAGTCTGCCAGTCCGAGTGGACCGGGCTTGTGTACCGCCCTGGGGCCATTATCTCTCCCTGTGTCAATGTTGTTCACGCCTGGGTGGTTTCCTACCTGTGCTTATCAGGTGTCAGCCTGGTCAGTTTTAATTACACAGTCCATGGCCCCTTCATTGTTGATTCAGCATGACTGGGTCAGCAGTTTCCCAAGGTGTATACTAATTATCTAGTTGCCATTTTACTTGCCATCTGCAAGCTTACGTCATGGCTAGAGGCTTTTTTGTGAATAATCTTACCTCACGACTAGATAATTTTGGAGTAGTGTGATTAATTCATTCTTTCTCAATTTGGCCTCTCAAATTTGGAGACCGAGAAAAATATTCTGGGATGTTAAGGCGGCCAATTCGTGACACTCGTATCATTCCTTTCAAGGCCAATCTCTCCAGACCTGAATACAATAAAGTCAATAAGCGACTTAAAGGTATTAGTAATTAACTTTTGTGGCGAAGTGGTCAAGCCGTTTGACTCGTGCTCCGAAGGTCGTGGGTTCGATTCCGGGCCGCGTCCTTCGGTTTACGAGTTAAATGTTTCGGAGACTCCTGTGGGCCGTCGCTAAAAGCTACGGAGTTCGTGCTTTGTGCGACGCTTTCCGCGCTGCGGAAAGCGACCGAGCCATATGGGATAAAACCCTGTGCAATGAAGTCGACCCTGTCGACTTTTAAGCGACTTTTTTTTTTGTATGCCAGTGTGTTGCCGGGGCCCACAAGGGAAGCGAAGAATAGTAACATTGTTGCCTTCCATGCATGTCGTAAGAGGTGATTAAGGAGGCTTGGGCTGAGACTTAGTCTACAGTCTATTGAGACTTCCGGTCCCCAACATCGTGGATAGGCATTTAAACCGTTAAGGCCCCTGGAGTGTTTACGCTTGTGGCTACAGTTTGCATTCGCATTTTCCTCATGTTGGACTGGTAGTGCATGGTTCCGTCGCCCTGCTACTGAGTGAGTGCGTGGCGCGACACTGAGCTGTGAATTTCGCGTGGAATGCTTTTACATCTGTCCGCGGTTGTTTGTAGCGTGAACTGCATGTTAGGAACAGTGGCGGTCGGCTGTTGCTGGACTGACTGGCTTGCCTTTCGGTTTACGAGTGCATTTTTCAGAAAACTCATGGGAGTCGTCGCTTCGGAGTTCGTGTTTTGTGCGGCGCTTTTGGCGGGTCGCCCTGTGGAAAGAGACCGAGCCATATGGGATAAAACCCGTGTCAATGAAGTCTTTCTGGTGACTGCCGATTCCATCGAAGATAAACTATTTTTCGTGAGGGCATTTGTGTTGGCATTCTGGCGGCAGCATTATGCACAGTGTACCTGTGCGGGCTGTTGGCTTGCCCATACTCATGTCTATACCATTGTTCACATAGGGCAGTGAGGTGCATTTTATGTGATATTCACTGGCACAAGAACGGAGCACAATGGGGACTACCCGTTGCCGTGAAGCTGGAACCGCGACTAACTAACTAGTAATTAACTTTGCAGTACAGATCCTATATAAATGAGTTGGAACCATTCCATACGGTGTCCAGCATTTTTGCCCTCCAGCCCAGCAGTCATGGGTCCCAGTTAACATTAGGATGCATTTTTAAATTGGCCCGGGTTCTCAGATCGACCGAGCCTAAAATTAGGACCAGGAAATGTCTCAGACAAAAAAAACAAACAAACAAGGCAGCTGATGTAATATTGACTTCATTACCCCTCGAGTGCCTATTTGTCTGTAAAAATATAGGGCTAGTCCATATGACCAATATGTGTCAAAGTGTGTAAAAATATAGCGCTAGTCCATATGACCAGTATGTATCAAAGTGTGTAAAAATATAGGGCTAGCCTATATGATAATTATGTATCAAGGCGGGCAGACAGACACTTTCCTTCTATCAACATGTTCTCCGGCAATGTTACCAGTTTTATGACAACATGGGAGGTGTTGTAGCGTGGTGACTAGACACTCGCCTATCGGCCCGGTGAACATGAGTTTGATCTACTTCAGGGTGAAATGGAATTTAACAAACTGACCTGGGCTGCTAGATCGACCCAGGCTAACATAAGTAGCAAGAAATGACATGGGAAGTAAAGGAGATTGACGTGACACTGACCTCATGACCCAGCAAGTATCGACTAGTGTATCAAACATGGCTCGAGCACCATATGCCCAATGCACATGAAGGCATGTAAAATGGTCCTATAATTTACTGTGTTTGTTGTTGTTGTTGTTGCATATCCCTTACAGGACGTTGCAGTCAACACCAGCATTTTTCAGCTGCTGTTGATATACCAGGCAAGAGTACGCTCAGTAGTTTGACATTGCTTTCTGAGCGACCGGCTCACGTACCCCGTTAGTTACCAACGCCGTGCGAACCGCTGCCGATTCTCGCGCAGCTGCGTTACTCATGAATGTTTTAATGTGTATATACCTGACTGTGTAGACGTGTTTTAATGTGTATATACCTGACTGTGTACACATGTTTTAATATGTATATACCTGACTGTGTACACACGTCTTACTATGTATATATCTGACTGTGTAACATGTAATGTGTATATACCTGACAGTGTACACGTTTTAATGTGTATATACCTGATCCAACTATATTTGTTTACATGTTTCAACAACGGAATCGTTTCTTAAATATATCTAGCTGATTCTGATACATTCAGCATTGAAATAAACATAATTCAACCTTCTGCAGTTGTTCATTCTCCTGTTTTGTGATTGTCTTCACTTTGTTCAAAGCACTCATTTGTTTTTCCAGCTGTGGATTAAAAAACAAGATGGATTTTTAATGTCTTGGAGATCACATGAATTTTACTATCAATGAGAACACACTGAAATAAGACATTGCATAACTGCTTGGCAAAGTTAATAATTTTGGAACAGGAAAAATAGATCGTGCACAATTTGTTATTACTAAATGTGTATGGCACACACGTGTGGTGTACGTACTGGCTGGTTGGCCTCTCTGTCTTTCTCCTCCTTTCTTCTCTCTCTCTCTCTCTCTCTCTCTCTCTCTCTCTCTCTCTCTCTCTCTCTCTCTCTCTCTCTCTCTCTCTCTCTCTCTCTCACTCACTCTCCATACAATACACACATACACATTTTAGAATTTTCAAAATAGTTCCAATATCACTTCACAATCTCTTACAATTTTCTACTTCACTTTTATGAATATGTTAATGTAATGTATATAAACACATTCAGATCACATTTGCATCCATAAATGTTTTCACCAGACTTGTCTACTCATCATTTGAGCAGTGGTTTTTTGTAGGCAGGTGTCTCACACTACAAAACTGATAGCCAGGAGTAGTACCTAGTGTGTATAGAAAAGAGGATGCCAAATTAATGCAGGTAGAATTTTGTGTGAGAGTGAAGTGATCATGGAATATGCACTTCAGATCCCTAACTACACAAGCTGACAGGACAATCTCAACTTCTGACATATCACTCACTGCACAATACCAACTTCTGAGATATCACTCAAAGCTCATCCTCAACGTCTGACATAACTCAGACTGCACATGACAGCACAACCCCAACTTCTCACATAACCCTGACTGTACATGACAGCACAACCTCAACTTCCCACATAACCCTGACTGCACATGACAGCACAACCCCAACTTCTCACATAACCCTGACTGCACATGACAGCACAACCCCAACTTCTCACATAACCCTGACTGCATATGACAGCACAACCCCAACTTTCCACATCACCCTGAGTGCACAAGCTGATAGCACAACCCCCATCTTCTCTGATATAACCCTGACTTCACATGATGATAGCACATGAGAGTATTGTTTGAAGCAAATCAGTTTGAAATTTCAGTATTCCACAAGTGTACTGAAACAAATGTCAATTGTGGCACAAAAGCACCCTGAGTTGTTCAACCATGGGAAAATAATGAGACAGTATTGGGACATGCATGACTGTATTTCACTGATAATGCAACAATTAATGCTTCCACTGAACAAGATTCAAGAGAAGAGATCTGTTCAAAAGGCCTGTGACGTCAGCCAAGATGTTCTGGAGTTGCATTACCATGTCCAACCAGGCTCATTTCTTGATACAATCAATCCTTTAGAAAGACAGAACTGGGAAATTCTTCAACATCCTGTCACAACCTGGCACCTACAGATTTCCATCTATTAATCTGAATCAGACATAAGCAGGAAATGCAAAAATGGCCAAGTAAACAGCGCTGTGACTTCTACTGACAGGGTTTTGATAATTGGATTTCCTGCCCAGACAAGTGCTTTATCTTTTCCTGTCCCAATGAGACTCATCTCAGCACATGCTCAAGGGAAGAAATAACTTTTATGAAAAATAATGAATGCATTACTTTTAAAGAGTTTAAGACACAGTGGAATGGTTACCGGGGAAGCCTGATTTTTCCAGCATGCTGTGACCAAATATAACAAGCATTAGAACATATTACAACTTGGCTGGGATTCGTGAGAAAGAGCCAATTATACACTACTTTGCACTAAAAGAGTAAATAAACAGTATGAAACGCTGAAATATGACAGTAAAAATAGAGTGCATGAGAACTTTATTTTCTGATTTACCCTGATAGCTTTTGAATATGGCGTCTAGATATATTACAAAGGAACTTCAGAAATGTTACTATAGTTAACAATTATTGGGGACAGTTAAAATTGACATAAGAAAAGTGGTTACAGTTAGAAACTAATGACCTGTGTGATGCAAACGAATGGAACTGTGGGTAACTGGAACTTGGGAGCTCCATCATGACAATGCATCTGCTCATTCTTCATATCTGATTCAACCTTCTTGGCTATACACAACAGCTCTCTTGTTTGTCAGACTCCACATTCTCCTGACATGGCTTCTTGCAATTTTTGACTGTTTCCCAAACCAAAAAATGCCATTTAACGGACAAGGTTTGAATCACTAGAAGATATTGTGTGGAATGTGACAACCATGCTGTATTCTGTTCCCAAGGAGGACTGCCCGTAATGCTTCCAACTATGGTGGAACTGCTGGAAGAAATGTGTACAGTTCCAAGGAGAGAACATTGAAGGGGGTAGGGGTTTCAGACCTTAAGGTGAGTAAAGGAATATTTGCTGGCCAGAGGTCCGATGCTTTATGAACCGACCTCATATGTGCTTGTGCACACTCTCATCCTCCTCCTCCTCCTCCTCTCTCTCTCTCTCTCTCTCTCTCTCTCTCTCTCTCTCTTTCTCTCTCTCTCTCTCTCTCTCTCTCACACACACACACACACACACACATACAAACAAACTTGAAGAAACAATGAGCAGACAGGCATATGGGTATATACACTTGTGCATACACGAACTAACACAAACACTAGGATAGAAAATGAGAAACAATGAGCAGACAAGTGTTCCGCAACCTCCCAACAATGGCTTCCTCCTCCTCATTTAATTACATGGTACAAAACCAAACATAAAATGAGAGATGTACCTCTTGCTGCCGCACAAGAATATCATGCAGCTGCTGTTCTTTCTCTTCCAGCTGTGTGTCCAGCTGTCCTCTCATGTGCTTCTCTTTTAGTGCTTTCTGTAAACATTCAAAACTACATTTAAGGAACACCACTCTAGTTAAATTGCACAAATATTATAAAGAGAATATAAAAGTGAAGGACAATTAATTTATTTCATCTAGGATGACTAAACAAAAAGTGAAGGTAGCCCTATAGAAGATATTGCCATTGGGGTGTGAAGTCTTAAGCCTTCACATATAATGGCCACTATATAATGTGGTGTGGTGCTCAATTGATTATCTCGTCGCCGTTCTCTCCCAGACATTTCCCAGAAAATACTTAAAATCATCTTAAGTGCACTAACCACCATGCCACTGAGAATTCTATAAGTGCACTAACCACCATGCCACTGAGAATTCTATAAGTGCAATAACCACCATGTCACTGAGAGTTATATAAGTGCAATAACCACTATGTCACTGAGAATTCTAAAAGTGATGTCACTGAGAATTCTAAAAGTGCAATAACTACTATCTATATCTATAAAACACAATGTGTGTATGTAGGTGTGTATGTAGGTGTGTATGTAGGTGTGTATGTAGGTAGGTGTGTAGGTAGGTGTGTAGGTAGGTATGTAGGCAGGTAGGTATGCAGGTAGGTAGGTAGGTAGGTAGGTAGGTCCGTTCTTTATGCGTTCGCAAACGGTCCATCCGATGGAGATGAAATTTTCTACATGTTTTCCTTTCATTCCCGTGCAACCAACTGTCATAGTTTTTTTAGTGTACATTCAGCTATTTAGTTACTAAAATTTAATATTTAAATTTACATTATAATTTCTATATAGCGAGGGGACTTAACATAAGAAAAGTTATTTCAAGGGGCATAACTTTTAATAACATTGCTATTATTTTATATATAGATTGTTGCATTGTTTTCAAAGATTTATAAACTCTTTGTCTATAGTTATTTACAGGCATATGAGTTATAATAAATAATGATATAATCTTTAAGGCCTTTTCATAGTTTTCATAAAAATAATGCATCTATTTAAATAGTGAAAATTTTCTAACTCATCTTTTTATTTTTCTTCAACAGCACATTCATTTTTTAAAAACATTCTCATATGTATGGCGCGCTACACCCACATTGGGTATTTATGATGCCCATGTTAAACAATTCCTCAACGAGTTACTCTTCATGCATTTTAATGCTTATTGTTCTTTTGTTGTCAAAGAATTGCTTCATAAGAGATGTTGAATGAAAGAATGTATGAGAGGAAATATAGAAGAAGGGCAGAATGTAGGACGGGCTTGCGAAAGATTTTCGTTCGTTAAAAAAAAAAGTAATTTTTTGTGAGAGAAAGTTAGTTGCATATCGTTTGCAGTACTCTGCAGTCAACCCACCGCCCACCATTTATTGGCTGTTCGCGATATCTTGGTAAGTTTACTTTAGATAGATCTCTTCCAATCATATTTTCTACTATCAATCTATCTATTCTTCTATTGTATCTATATTTTTAACGGGAACGGGCCGAACATAGATAGATAGGTAGTTAGGTAGATAGACAGACAGACAGACAGATAGATAGATCGATCCCCGCCAGGGCCTGGGCGAAGCCGGGCCGGGTCAGCTAGTCTATATCTATAAAACATGCGTGTGTGTATGTGTGTGCGTATGTGTGTGCCCTTACTGTACATGACAGCACAACCCCAACTTCTTACATAACTCAGACTGCACATGACAGCACAACTCCAACTTCTCACATAACCCTGACTGTACATGACAACACAACCCCAACTTCTCACATAACCCTGACTGTACATGACAGCACAACCCCAACTTCTCACATAACCCTGACTGTACATGACAGCAAAACCTCAACTTCCCACATAACCCTGACTGTACATGACAGCACAACCTCAACTTCCCACATAACCCTGACTGCACATGACAGCACAACCCTAACTTCTCACATAACCCTGACTGAACATGACAGCACAACCCTAACTTCTCACATAACCCTGACTGTGCATGACAGCACAACCTCAACTTCTCACATAACCCTGACTGTACATGACAGCACAACCCCAACTTCTCACATAACCCTGACTGTACATGACAGCACAACCTCAACTTCCCACATAACCCTGACTGTACATGACATCAGAGAAATTACGAGAGAGAGAGAGAGAGAGGAGAAAGAGAGAGGAGAGAGAGGAAGGAAGGAGAGAGAGAGAGAGAGAGAGAGAGAGAGAGAGAGAGAGAGAGAGAGAGAGAGAGAGAGAGAGAGAGAATTGACAATACCAGAATATGAAGTTGAGTAAAACAAAATACAATTCTAAACTCACCTCTGTGAGTATCTTTTCTCTTTCCTGTTTTATTTGTAGCTCCATCTCCTCATAGAGTTTCCTCACTTCCTCATCATGCCTAATGCCTTTGCTGTCAGAACCAAACAGTGAAAATATTCAACAATCAACTCATCTCTTTTCTGGCTGCTACAAACTATTACTTTACCTGGTATGTGAAATATATTTTTCTATGTTTCTCTCCTTACATTCATTGTATCCGCAGTTTCTCCGCTTGACTGTTTAACCATACACTTCTATGCATGATATGCAATCTTATCGTAACAGAATAGTGTTAACCTGCCAGTCACAGCGTGTTCCACATGTATGTGAACACTTTCTGTCTCAGACAGCTGTTCCTAAGCAATAACTGGTCAGATGTGGCCAAAGAAATAATTTCAGACACTGAACGAGGTAAGGCTATAGCTAGAACAGAATTAAATAAAGTAGCACATACTTGGGACACAGAGTTAAAGTACAGACTTCAACATGGTAAATTCATCACAATAGTTGGAGTGGAAGGAACTAAGGCAACTTAAGAAACAAAGTGAGAGGAAGGCTACCATTTCCTCTAAGTATCATGGCTGATTGATAAACAGAGTCAAAGGACAGATTTGCAACCAAATAAAAAAAAAAACTTGCACTTGAAAATGACATGTTTCTATAAGGAAAAATACTTCAATGTATGGCCTCATCAGGCTTGGTAGATGTGAAACAAATCAAGACGAGAATAAGACAAGTTAACAATGTAGTACGCAATACGCGAAATATAACAATATTCTAGAACTCACGGTTTCCCACTCTATTAACGTTTCCTCTGCTCTAACCTAAGGGTCACACTACACTGTGGGGGGGGGGGGGGGGGGGGGGGGAATTTCACAGTATGAAACTTTTTGCCTGCCCTGTTCCAAGATGGATCAAGCCCCAAGTCCAACCCTGTTTAGTTGCTTCCTTCAACACGCATGGTCGATTACGGTGTGACTGTTCTTTGCTTCCCTTACAGACACCGGTAACATACAGGTGTGTCATGAGTCTCTTGGGATAAATAATGTGGTAGTTTCCCCTTACTTTCCATATTGATATGTTTTGGACTTCGTCATGAGCCTGCCTTAAGCAACATTTTAAAGCTGGTGTGCACAGTGACAACGGGAAAGCTGAAGGGTAGGAGAGGCGGAAGGAGATTGAGAGAGAAGATGATGGACCGTTAAACTTCAAGGCATAGACTCTGTGGTAGAGGAATACCGGTATCAGAAGCGACAGAAAATTAGGCAGATATGATCACCAACGCCACACGGCGTGGACTGTAGAAAAAGGCAAAAATACAACATTTAATACTGTCATTCACGTAAAATAAAACACACAATCAAGTAGTATTAAGTAGTCTTGTTGGGCGACCAACAATAGCGACTACTGTACAAGAAGTGAATAAAGACACACAACTACCGTCGTTAAAATGTTGGTCAATAATCACACAATAATAATCTGATTATATGAAAGTTAAAATGAAGTCAATAATTCCATTTCCAAGTGTCAACACATACAAAATACAACACACGACAGATTCAACAATGGAACCAAGTCAGTTACCACCAGCAGTTATACACGCCTAAACGTAAACGTTACGGTGAAAAGTGCAGCGGCTGTGTGCCACAGGCTAACTGTGCGACCTACGTAAGGTGGTGTTAGCTTGTGAACTGTGTCCCTGGTTTCTCTTATGTATTATATAGATGACCTACATTTGGAGACATGTTTTCACAGCTGGCGAAAGCTTAATCTGGTTTTCTAAGTTGCGGACTTTATTGCTTGTAATCTTGCATATATTGCAAATCCTTAGTTTGAATGGACACCAGTATCAGTAAAGTTATCATTGTAATGTATCATGTTTAGACTAGATCTGTCGTGCACATCACCATCACATTAATGTAGTGTTTGCGCGGTCTCCTGCAAACTCAAGGAATAGATGAAAATGGAAACAGATGGCCGACATCCTTCGCTGTTGATCTGGTTGACTTTTCAATGTTCTAGATAGATGTCTGGTTGAGAGATACTCTTTTTGATAGATGTCTGGTTGAGTTGTCAATGAAGAATGAATTACATTGAGGAAGAGTTGCGCAATTCGTCGACTCTCGCCTGAGTCCATCTGAATCCAGTAGCAAGACAAGTCAAGACGATTCGAGACGAATACAGGTGCAGTGGATGACCAGGGCGCTCTACGTGCCTTGCCGTGCTCATTACGTTCCACAACGCTTTGCAGGTAAACGCCGTCTTGCCCGTTGAATCAGGAATGATTTCTTCCGCGCAGTCTGCCGGATCCTGTCTTCACCTGCTGGGTAGGCATACCCTAGTTCACCGCTTGGTTTGACACCAAATCGGTTACCCGCGCCTGGTTTCGCCAGCCTCTCACAGCTGTTGTCCGGGGGGTGGGGGGGGGGTGGCCGCTGTCGCATGTTGTCAATCTAGAAGATAGATGTCTGGTTGAGTTGACAATGTTCTAGAAAGATTTGTGGCTGGGTGGCAATCTTCTAAATAGACGTTTTGTTTTATAGAAATCGTCTTGGTAGATGCTTGGTTGAGTAGCAATGCTCTATATAGATGTCTAGTTGAGTTCTAATTAGATATCTGACTGAGTGATAATGGTCTAGACCAGCGGTGGGGAACGTCCGGCCCGCGGGCCGTAAAGGCCCGCAATCTTCATTCGATCTGACTCTGCCAAGGCAACCGCAGGCGGGACTAAAAATTCAATAAATCTAGGAGCCTACTCAATGAAGTACTCTGAACAACATAAGAACTAGTGTACAAGGACTACGGTGCAAGAACTTGCGTCCAGAAACCCGTCTTTAAGAAACTGTGATGGAATGAGTGCACAATAACCAATGTGCAAAAACAGCGGTTGTAATTGATACACGAGTCCGATTCAGCAAGTTGATGGAATGCGCCGTTTAATGATTTCATAATTAGTAAAAATGCCATTGGCAGTATTTTTACTTCAAATTATCTCTCTCTCTCTCTTCCCCCCCCCCCTCTCTCCCCCTCCCCAAATCGTCAGCTATAAAATTTTGACAACATTCATTGTGATGTTGGAAACATTAGCGCAAGACAGTCTTTAAAACTAGCTTCAACTACATTGTCAGTAATGGAGATTGCTTCCACAGGATCCTTGAATCGTTATCCTCTCAGTGCAGATTTGTGGCGATGGAACAGGGAAACAATACGGTTTGCTCCAGGGGGAAGGAACATGGCAGGTGTTTCAGGGCAATCACAGTGTGAGTTCTGAGATACAGTTTGACTAGAAGGGATCCACGTCCCAAAGCACAACAAAATCGACCGTGTTCTGAAACCTAGTGCATGTGCACTTAATTGAGGAACGATTTGCGGCATCTTTCAACTGATAAACCAACTTGCTGTGCAACTTTAATTTTATCCACACTATATATTCTCGGCTCCATGGCCGAGGGGTTAGCAGCTTTCTCCGCTAACCCCGAATACTCTCGTCACGTGACGCGACGAGAATTAGCAGTGGTTCGAATCGCAAAAGTGACTTATGAGAGTATGGGGCCAGTCGCTCAGAAAGTCGTGGTGTGCTGATAAGCGTAATCTAGCCTAGGAATCAACACAGCTGAAAGATGCTGGTGTTGACCGCAATATCCTGAAACAGGATGGAAACGCGGGGAAAAAAAAATATATATATATATATTCTCTCGACGTTATAAACGTTCCGAAACGCAGTGTTTTTGTTGTTTATCAGGGAGACTGCAGTCATCCACTAAGGGATCGTCATCGTCTCTAACACGATCTTCATGGAAACGCCTACGCAAACCAAGCACAAGGAATTTCATCTCTAAATATATTGTAAATCAAACTGAATGTGTCAAATGGTGACATTTCAAGCAAAACATGCAGTTTAACATCCGTTCAGTTAACGCTGGCGATGTTACGTGCACAATAGACAAGCATCTACTGTTGCTTCGTTTCGAGAGTAAATGGGAACGTGCATTATCAATGTCTTTTTACTACTTTAATAATAGTATAACTTAACCCAACAGAATCATTCATTCAAATAGAAGTCCGCCATCAATAATTAAAACAGGAATCCACCATAAACCATTCAAACAGGAATCAACTATCAATGATTCAAACAGGAGTTCACAATCAATCATAAAACCACGAGTCCATTATTCCGGTAATTTCAGAAGATATGGCATTATAAACATTAATGTGCTCATGCTCCAGGTATCTCCAAATAAATTCTCTATTGCAGTCAGTGGTTCTCAACCTTTTTTGGCCCATGCAACCCTTCACCACATGTTCAGAATCTCACCCCCCACTTACACACACCCACAGACACACACACCCACCCCCACCCCACCCCCACACACACAATTAAAGAAAGGGGAACGATCGCGTTGTGTGTGGTCCTGAAGCCAGTTTGAGTCTGCCAATCTGTGGTCTTAATTCCCCCCTCCCCCCCCCCCCCCCGAAACCCTAAAATTCCCCCTGGGGATGGGGCTATTCCCCACCAGTTGAGAACCATTGCTCTATTGAAATGAGGCCGGTATACGTCCTATAAAAAGGATATGCAACTAACTATACCTTTACTAAATCTTCGAGGTTAAAAAAGGTTAACAGCACATCCTTTACAGGACGTCGCAATCAACCCAAGCATTATTTGGCTGTTTGCGATTTCTTTGCAAGTTTACGTTCAGTAGTTTGTCATTGATATCTGAACGATCGGCAAACTATTCCATTGTATTAAAACCATCACAAGGCTGTCTGCTCCCAAATCAAAGTGTTGAACAAGTAAGTAATAATTGAAGAAATCATTTGTAAGCATGCTTACCTTCTTAAGGCGGCTTCTAGGGACTGGAAATCGACTTGCGATCTCTTGATGTCTCCTGCCAACTTTTCAAGGAATTCCTCGAAAGCAGTGACCATATCAGGTTTCTCTCTTTGCAGCGTCAACCAAACAGCCTTGATAATATCCTCACTGCAATAACTAATACACGATTAGGTGTCTGTTTCAAAGCTCAATAACGGAGAACAACTGTTTCACACAGCTAAAGCACAACTGATGTATGTGTTAGGAACACGGACAACAACTATTTCACACAGCTAAAGCACAACTGATGTATGAAACACGGACAACAACTATTTCACACAGCTAAAGCACAACTGATGTATGGGTTAGAAACACGGACAACAACAAATAAACTGCAAACATTCATTAAATACAACTACACAAAATAGAAGGGCTAACATGGTATGACGTAATCACTAATGCCCAGCTTACGGGGCGAACCAAACAAATGGCCAGGAATCAAGAGATGCGGTAAAGACGCTGACGTTAAATAGAACATACGTGAGAAAACCTGTTAACAGTATAACTAGACAATCTGTCTCTTGAACCAACAGGGCAAAATAAGTAGCGGGAGACGTTCATATACGTGGGTGAGAATGAGAGAGAGAGAGAGGGGGGGGGGAGAATAGATGAGAGAGAGAGTGAGAATGGATGAGAGAGAGAGAGAGAGAGAGAGAGAGAGAGACAGACAGGCAAACAGACAGACAGACAGACAGACAGACAAAGAATAACACGGAGAGGGCAGATAAAAAGCTACAGGTGGCAGCAACGAATACAAGGGCGTGGCGGGAGCTTGTTGAGGGCCTATACTCTATTGGGAGATAAAAGGCAGAAGAGACTCACTCAGACTCCAGTATGGCGTATTCTGAAGTGCAACCACTCATGTATAGTTTTGCTCTGAAAGGCCCTTCCTCTACAGCTGGGAGATGCAGTTGGGATTTTCCCTCCCTAGAGGTATAGGGGTCATGATGGCAGTTCCCCAAACTCATGAGTACATTTAGAGGGCATGATAGAAATGACTAAATAAATATGATGATACAACTGGCCCTAAATAAATATGATGATACAACTGATCCTATATAAATATGATGATACAACTGGCCCCCGTACATAAATATGATGATACAACTTGTCCTATATAAATATGATGATACATCTGGCCCTATATAAATATGATGATACAACTGGCCCTCCTACATAAATATGATGATACAACTGGCCCTCCTACATAATTATTATACAATCGACACTCCTATATAAATATGATGATACAACTGGCCCTCCTACATAAATATGATGATACAACTGGCCCTCCTACATAATTATGATACAACCGACACTCCTATATAAGTATGGTGATACAACTGGCCCTATATAAATATGATGATATAGCTGGCCCTATATAAATATTATGATACATCTGGCCCTATATAAATATGATGATACAACTGGCCCTATATAAATATGATGATATAGCTGGTCCTATATAAATATGATGATACAACTGTCCCTATATAAATATAATGATACAACTGGCCCTTCGTGGATATGATAAAACTGGCCCTATGTAAATATGATGATACAACTGGTCCTATATGACGATACATTATCCGTATATAAATACGATGATACAATTGGCTCTATAGACATATTATGGTACAAATATCATGATAGACCTGACTCTACATAATTAAGATGTAGCTGGCTCAATATAAATAAGATATAACTTGCTAAGAGGACCTGGTACACCGTGATTTCAATCCCACATGATGAGTATATCATGTCAACTGGAGATACAACTGAGGCGTCACCGTCAACTCGTGGTCGCGTCGTGCATTCTCAACTGCCAGCGCTATCAAGCAAGTCACCCGAACAAGTCAAGAAGCCTGATACGGGGGAAAATGGCACGTCGCAAGAACACAAAGAAACACGCGGTATCCAAGATGTGCAGCGTGGGAGCCGACAAGAAGAAGAACGTGGAGAGCCTGCCTGCGAGCTGTAACAAAGAACCTGAAACTACAGCTACTACTGAAGCCACCACGAGGGAGACCGTCGACAGCCCACTACAAACAAGAGCCAAATTTACTGAGAAGCAGAGAGAGGAGAAAGACACCAGAGTCGGAAACACCGACTCACCGACAGCCAAGTGGGTTATCGAGCGTATCCAAGTGGATATATCAGACGAATAAATCCTGAAGCAGCTACGAGAAGAGAATCTACACACCCGATTCTTGAAGGCGGAGCGGCGCCTCACCTACTCCAAGATTCCTACAACCTTGGCGGTGGTGACGACAGAGGGCAGCAAGATGCCGACCACAGTGTCGATCAACAAGAGAACGCAGCAACCAGAGAGATACATCCCAAGGATCACCAAATGTCAGAGGGCCGGCCACAGCAGAACAACATGCCGCAGTAAGACGGAAATCTGCCGGTACTGCGCAGATCACAACGCCTTCAAGGAATGTCCACTGGCCAAGCTGGACACAGACTTCCGAGCACCCAACAACAAGAGAAAGTGCGCCAACTGCCAGGGCAAGCATGGCGCAAGATACTTGGGCTGCCCGTACCTTCAAAGACATAGAGGCGTGTTAAAGTTCGCCAACAACACAAAGACACCATATAAGGTTGCAATGCGAAGGTGCGAAACAGCCACGGGCAGCTCACAAGCGGAAAAAGCTCAACTGCAAGACCAAATAGATGAGCTAAAGAAGCAAATCAAGCTGCCTCAAACACCGGCACCGACCAGTGACAATGAAAAGCTGCTTGCTGAAATAAAGGAGATCCAGCAAAACATCAAGAAAGAAGTGGAACGTATGGCCGAGATGAAGAAGGAAAACGAAGAAATGCTATGCAACATTAAAGCGGAGAGAGAGTGAGAGAGAGAGAGAGAGAGAGAGAGAGAGAGAGAGAGAGAGAGAGAGAGAGAGAGAGAGAGAGAGAGAGAGAGAGAGAGAGCTGCTGAAAGCTGAAATGGAAGTAATCCGAAACAAACCAACAGAAGCGATACAAGAGAGCGCAAACAAGCCGCAAGATGAAACCCTGCAAAAGACCGAGCCAGAACCGCAAGCAGAATACCCACCCGGACTCTCCCTGGAGGAGTGCCTAGAATCGATAAAATTGGAGGAACGCAGGCACCAAGAATTCAAAAGGCGCTGGGATGAAAGAGAAAAGAAGAAGCCCAAGAAACTCAGGAGACCGGTAGTATACCCAGATAGAATTACTGACTTTGAGGATGGGCCTAGCTACACGTACTATATAGAAGACGGAGAGATGATCCCATGGCTGACCGCGGAGGAAGAAAGCGAAAGGTAAGAGAAACTCAAAATCGAAAGTGAAAAAGGGCGCAAGGCGGAAGATGAAAACATTGATAATCTCCTACAGAAAATACTCTAAAAAGGGAGGCAAAAATACCATATAAAAAGTCCTTTAAGGACTGCAACCAGTCAAGCCAGGTGAACCAGCAGCCTTCACTAACAACAGACACCACCAGAGGAGACGGGAACAAAGGACAGCCGCCGACCAATCCCCCAGCTGACGACACAGACACAAACGCTTACATAACCAGACCGAGATAGGACTTACTCGTAAGAGCGCACAAGTCAAGAAACGGGGTAAAAACACCCACAAAAACCACGGATCTTAACAATAACCACTGCTGAGGAAGCAGGTTAGACGAGACCGAATTTGGAATTTGGTGCGGCGGCGGCGGCGGATGCGGCGGCGGCGGCGGAGGAGGAGGAGGAGAAGAAGAAGGCAAACAATCATTATCTACATGTAAGACAGACCATCTACTTGTAAAGCATGCAACCATTATCTACATCTAAGACAAACTATTATCTACATCCAAGGCATTCAATCATCTACATGTAAGACACACAATTTTATCTACATGTAAGACACACAATCATCTACATGCAAAGTACACAATCATTATCCACAGGTCAGACACACAATCAGTATCTAAATGTAGGACAAACGGTGATTATTTACATGTAAGACACACACTCGCTATCTCTATGCCACACAAACAATAGTTATCAATATGTCAGACAAACAATAATTATCTCTATATGTCAGACAAACAATAATTATCTCTATATGTCAGACAAACAATAATTATCTCCATATGTCAGACAAACACTAATTATCTCTATATGTCAGACAAACAATAATTATCTCTATATGTCAGACAAACAACCGTTATCTCTATATGTCAGACAAACAATAGTTATCTCTATATGTCAGACAAACAATAGTTATCTCTATATGTCAGAGAGAGAGAGAGAGAGAGAGAGAGAGAGAGAGAGAGAGAGAGACTTCATTATATACATGGCTATGGTGGGACCAAAGCAAATTGATGAACAGATGTCAATTTCAGATGTAGAAAAGATTAATAAGCGAATAGAGTGCTTGCATTTTCCAGGAGTTGGCTTTATACCGGCGGTTGTTGGCAACCGTCCAGGGACGGAGACGATCACTCACTCTGTGAAGATGCTGCTGGCGCCTACTTGATGCATCATCTCATGGAACAGACTGTCTTCCAAAGTCGTGTTCGTGATAACCGCTTCATACAGATCCTGGACAAAGGATGGTATCCGTGGAAAGTTCTAAAACAAGCATGCATGACTATAAATATGAAAAAGATAACACGTGACAGTTTCCATTAGGATCTCATTTATCAGTACACTTCTCCCAGTTTAATGCAACCCAAAGACCAGGCCCTAGGCCTTTGTTGGCAACTGGTCTAGGATCAAAACTCCGACAGGCGAACAGTTAGAGCATTGCTTTGAGGATTCAGCAGCTTTCTCAGCTTGTCTTGTTCCAGATGTATTCGTGTTACATAACCTCTGGAGTAAACTAGGCAGGCCGAGTTAGGGATCATGATGCATGGGCAACACATGGTCTCTACAATTCAGCTCAGGCTTTGTGCTATGGAGAGGTATAACTCTATCCCTGATCTTAACCGGTCTTGGAATCAAAATGAGAGGTAGCAGTTACGGGTTATAAGTCCTTGCCTTTGATGGTGGGAGACACCTACAGGTGCCTGATCAGTTACATACGCTACCACCATGGGTTGTAGTTATTATGCCTTTTTGAAGCACAATGGAACAAACTATCGTCTATCAAGACGGCAAAGTGTCAGTAGTCTCCCAGTTGCATGTCCAGTCGTGCGCATAATTAAATATGTTCGTCCCAGGCCAAGGGCCGGTTTTGTTTTACATGAATCTTGGGCGTTTAATGGTATCTCACATTCGCTTAATCTGTTTGGTGGTGAGTTCGAATACCTGGCCTGCTTGGATAAGATCGAAAACATCCCGTATTACTTTAAATGTTTCACCCATAGTTACTTTAGACCTTACATTTGTTACTTTAAATGCTCTCTCTCTCTCTCTCTCTCTCTCTCTCTCTCTCTCTCTCTCTCTCTCTCTCTCTCTCTCTCTCTCTCTCTCTTCTCTATCTCTGTGTGTGTGTGTGTGTGTGTGTTACTTTAGTCCTTACAATTGTTACTTTAAATGCTTCCCATCTTGTTATTTTAGTTCTGACAGTTATATTACTTTAAATGTTTCACCCCTGGATACTTTAGACCAAAAATTGTTACTTTACACGCTTCTCCACTTGTTACTTTAGTGCTTACAATTGTTACTTTAAATGCTTCTCCCTTTGTTACTTTATACTTACACTTGTTACTATAAATGTTTCTCCCCGTGTTTTACTTTAGTGCTTACAACTGTTACTTTAAATTTTCCTTTTGTTACTTTCGTGCTTACAATTGTTATTATAAATGTTTCTCCCCTAGTTTCTTTAGTCCCTACAGTTATTACTTCAAGGAATGGTAATCTTTTAAAATAGCGACTGTCTCGAGTAGAAATAATTACATGACCACTTAAGTGTGTCTCGCCATGTGGCATTTCTGTCTGATGTCCCTCCGTGTGGCTATCGTCTCCTCAACCGCGGCAAGGCTTGGGTGCGATCTACCTGGTTAGCTTCACCCAGAAGCTCGAACTGACATAGCAAGCGGCAATGGAAACACAATGTTTAGAAGAATTGAAAGAAACCTACGACATATTTAGATATATTGGAGACAGTATTTTTGCGGAGGCCACGAACACAACGAAGTACTTTGTCCACACAAAGGCCTTGTCCAGAATGTTCATACGAACTCATCGTCATCATCATCATGTACCTATATCAGCATCCTAACTATACACTGAAGAAAACCACTGAGGCTGGGGGAGGGGGAATGCCGAAAAATTGCTTGACAACGCTGATTCGTTGTTAGCCATGATTCATGAACTGGGGGGTAAAATAGCATCTTCCTGTGCCATGGCAGTAAGCGTGGGCGATCATGTTTCGCCATCTTACACGATGACCATTGTCGTGGACCAGCTCTTTGTTCTTCCCCGACCATGCCATGTGGTCAAACTATACATATATTCACTGTTGTTTTCTCCTTGCTCTTTTCCCCTCAATCTTGCCAGTTGTCACCAAATCTAATTTCTCTAATCAGTTTGCGGTTTTCATTTGCCTATTGTAGGACTTGCTCGTTGGTGTTTATGTCTATAGTATTATTTGCATTTTCCTCAAACTACATAAATTTCCACAGCCATCCATCAGATGTTTTCCAGCTTGTCTGCTCATCGTCCACGCTTCACATCCATACAAAAGTACAGGTTCTACGTAACACTTCAACACTCTTTTCCTCATTGCAATAGAAATCTTTTTGTTAGTCAGCATGTTTTCCATTTTGCAAAAGGCTGCCTTTGCCATAGCGATTCTTGTTCTAATCTCTCATGTCACC
The DNA here is from genome assembly GCA_963921405.1 of Cepaea hortensis. Classification (NCBI taxonomy): domain Eukaryota; kingdom Metazoa; phylum Mollusca; class Gastropoda; order Stylommatophora; family Helicidae; genus Cepaea; species Cepaea hortensis. The sequence goes on from OY992876.1 coordinate 196,577,150, forward strand.
TCCCATTAGAAGTTATCTCTCAAGTCACCTCCCATTAGAAGTTATGACTGTTCCGAGATAGTTGTACCGATTCACCTGCTTAAGAATATGTATTTCTATTTATCCTTATATTACACTTTGGTATGTATTTTTTTAAAGAAACGACCATAATCTCTGTCTACTTACAATTTAATTCTAACTCTAGTTGTTCACTGTGTGCAATAGTCAATAACCGTATCTACTAATTGTTGCAGATCCTGTTCATGTTCTGCATTCAGTACTGTAATATGCGCATATATCATGCCAGAATTGATTTATTTACTTTGCCAATCTCTAGATACACGAAGCAGGGGATCAAAGACAGAAGCAAACTATCAGGGAAGACATGCAGGGGGATGCAAGAGACAGAACGAGATAAGAGGCTTGGCTTACTGCCTATCTATACCCTAATACGGTATAAATATACAGGATGAAAGAAAAATTACAGATGGGTTAGTAATTTCAATTGTAGTTTGTCATTTTCAAACATATTTCTGATGTGACATTTAACAATCAACCAGCGAGTTAACGCGTATTTGTAATTTTTTTTTTTTTATTTATTTAAAAAAAAAATATAGAAATATCGACTTGCGCTAAGTTTGACCCCATCAACGATTTAACGGACGTTTAGAGAGTAATTATTGTCGCAAAGCATGCACATTTCTTACCTCATTATCCAGAAAATTGTTGTCATGGTAACCACTGGGTGATCCGTGACGACGAAAGCTGTCCGACATGACGGGCCAATGCCGATCTGTGGAAGGACAAACTGTGTGAATGTGTACTTTCAGGCCTTCTTACATTCATACATGTATTAAAGACGCGTGCCAGCTGTTCTAGAGACGATTTTGTAATACTCTAATAACTCATGGTCCTGCCGCAGCCGCTTTGACAATAATAATACTAAGAACTAAGAGAGAGAGAGAGAGAGAGAAAGAGAGAGAGAGAGAGAGAGAGAGAGAGAGAGAGAGAGAGAGAGAGAGAGAGAGAGTATGTGAGTTTTATTTTTGCGCTCGCTCGTTTTGAACTCAAGCGTAGTCCATATGCACTATTTATAGTAGTGATGGACTGAACTTTGCGTGTGGGATACCTTTCCCTATTAACAGTGTCCCTCGCCATCAAGTGAACCCACTCCGACTTCAGAGGCACTTGTAATTAACGTCCCCAAGTCAAGGACGACAGGTCAACATTTTAGTTCAGCTGTCCGGTATACGGGGTTGAACCGCTGACCTCGGCATCAGCACACCGGATGTTTAAGAACATGCGTTCTTATCCATTCTGCCATGCGGACTTGCAATGTGTTATGTGTTGGTCCGTGGTACTGCCGTAGCAGCGTTGACTATAAATGTATATTTATTTCTATTTAGTTGCATGTCCTTCACAGGGCGTAGCAGTCAACCCCAGCACTTTGGCTGTTCGCGATTCCTGGGCAGGTTTTACGTTCAGTAGTTTGCCATTGCTTTCTGAACGACCAGCACCTATACCTTTTTCGAAAAGAAAAAAAAACAGCATCGCCGTGTTTCGAACCTGGATATATGGGATTACGAATCGCGTCCGTGACCTCTAGGAGACACGGAGGCCAGTATAAGTGTATAAACACACGTTATATAATGGTTCATGATCCTGCTTTGACTACATTCATACTATCCATTAAACCCAAAGCAAGCAACTATGGAGTACATACCAGCACAAAACGCTTAATATTACAGTATCTGTTGATTCTAGCGTAGAGACAATGAGATCCTGATCGTTGTTACAGGGTTCGTGCAGTGAGCTGAGATGCTCCTAGTGCACTCTAAATGGGGTCTGATGTTGAGCTAATAATACAATGCAGACCCGAGAAGGCGAACTCACCTGGGACTCAAGAAATAGTTCTTTTTATCAGAAATTTATGTTATAAGAGTGATGCATTTACAACATACAATACAATATTGTTCTTCACAACAGAAATTCGCCACACTCGAGATCGCATTAAGCGGTTTGCACTGTATAGTCAAACTGAAATACTGAATTCTCATATGCGTGCAGAAATATAATTGAACAGGGGAAATTGACTTATCGTTGAACGGGAAATGAAAACCCGCCACAAACCAATCAGATTTGAAAAAAAAAAAAATTTTATTGTGAAAAAAAAAAATAAAATTACGGAGCTATAAGTAGCTGTAAAGAGATGCTGGAAGAGAATAAAATAGAGGCAAGTTAAATACTTTGGGAAACATTTTTCATGAGTTGGACAATGACTACAACCAAACTCTTTAGACCCACTCTCTGGCCTTGCTAGAGCCAAACGTTGTCTGGTTGCTCCATGTGTGATGTAGCACACACTTGTCAGAAAAACTCTGAATGAAAGTGTTTTAGGCATGGAGAAATGATCTATTGAAAGCGTGGGGACTTGCATAGTAGGTAATAAGTTAAAAAATATATGAAACGTTCATGTATTCAGTTAAAAATCAGAGCATTTTGTATCCATCACGCATGCAGAAAGGCGTCTACTTACATCATGTAATCAATTAAGTGTCATAGTATTCTATCACTCACGTAGAAATTCGTATAATAAATCATGTAATCAAATATCAGCGAACTGTGGATCCATCATTCACGCAGAAAAGCGTCTACTTACGTCATGTAATAAATTAAATATCAGAGAACTGCATGTCATCATTCACCGAGTAAGGACATGACTTGCCGTCATTTATCAATTAAATATCAGAGAACTAGATATTCGTAACTTATACAGAAAGGCGTCTACTTACATGTAACCTAGTCCCGTTTATATTATGCTGGAAGCCACATTCAACAATTTACAATGATAGCTCTAGGCGCTCTAGTACTATTGTTCACATAACCACTGACAACGGACTGCAAATCCACGGAGTCTGCAACCAACCAGGCCACAGTAACACCAGGGCAGTGTTCACGTTACGCACGTGAAATCCCTTGCCTCTAACCGACCAGCACAGTGGACACTGACAATGGGCGACACATTTTTAATGGACGACAAATCAGTAAATGATCATTCTATATTGTCTCTATGGTTGTCACCATAAACTGTCTGATTTTTACACGCACGATAGAAGCAACTGTGTACACATATACACATGGGCAGTCGAAGGATAGGATGACAATTACACACATGATGGGGCGTGTGCTGTAATCTCTGGTCATATGATGAGAAATGTTCATCTGTTGGATCACCGTTATCAACATCATGCGTCATGCATCTAAGCGTGACGATTATAGCGTTCCATCTCTCACATGATCAATTGTCTCGGATCAGGCCTGTGTTCTTGTTTCGATTAGGACATTTGGCCATCGAGATATCTATCCCTTTGTCTTCCTCTTGTTCTTTCCCCATCAGGTTTGCTAGCTGTCACTATGTGTTCTAAAGGGCTTGCGAACGCGGTTTGTGAGCCCGTATACCCGGGTTCGAAACACAGCGGTGCTGGTTTTTCGAAAAAAGGTATAGGGGCCGGTCGTTCAGAAAGCAATGTCAAACTACTGAACGTAACACTTGCCTAGTACATCAACAGCAGCTGAAAATGCTGGTGTTGACTGCAACGCCCCGTAAGGGATACGCAAAAAATTTTTTTTTTAAATACAAATCCTAGTATGTACACGGCATGACGACAACTCGGTCAAGCGGCCTATCTACCTCAACTCTTGACGGTTTGATGGATGAAGTCGGTGGGTTTGATGGATGAAGTCGGTGGGTTTGATGGATGAAGTCGGTGGGTTTGATGGATGAAGTCGGTGGGTTTGATGGATGAAGTTGGTGAGTTTGATGGATGAAGTTGATGGATTTGATGGATGAAGTTGGTGGATTTGATGGATGAAGTTGGTGAGTTTAATGGATTAAGTCGGTGGGTTTGATTGAAGAAGTTGGTGGGTTTGATGGATGAAGTCGGTGGGTTTGTTGGATGAAGTTGATGGATTTGATGGATGAAGTTGGTGGATTTGATGGATGAAGTTGGTGAGTTTAATGGATGAAGATTGGTGGGTTTGATGGATGAAGTCGGTGGGTTTGATGGGTGAAGTTGGTGAGTTTGATGGATGAAGTTGATGAGTTTGATAGAGAAAGCTGGCTGATGCCTTGTTTGTTAACATTCACTATTGTAAGTTGAGCACGTCATTAGAGGTGACTGATCATCATGGGACTAATCTGATGAACCTACTATATTCATCCGCTTCCTTCACTTGTTATTACCCTTTGAGACATATACCCTCCACTAACTGACTCCCAATCTCCGGTTCCTAGATATCCCATGCAGCTTTGTCCATGACCTCCCCATATTAATTATTCATTTCTGTTCTACTTCTCTTCTCCGTGTGGCTTTAGGCCTTTCTCTATTTTCTTTGCCCTTGAGTGTCAGACATGTCTAGTTATAGTTATACTACTATGAAGTTTTATCAGTTTATATCCAACCCTACGCCAGCGTCATCTCTTCACGGTTCACTGGTATTCGTCTAGTTTTCTCCGTGGGCCCCACGTTGGTGATTCGCCTTGTTTCACATTATCTCAAAATGCTAAGGTCAAAGTATTTGATCTCCCCCATCACCCGTGTGTCTTTCCTGATTCAGACAAAGTTCTAATATGCTAGATGATAATTCTAGATATGTCCTTAGGTGGAATGAAGACAATCTGCTATCTTAATCGCAACGCACCGTGTCTCTCGTTGTCTCTTGGTTGACTTGCTTCTGTTGTGTTTTTGTTTTTCTTTCGTTATCTTTGAGCTTGTTCAAGATTGGTTGGATTTTGAAGCTAAAGTGTTTCTATGAGATGGGAAAATCGGCCCCACGCCCAACACTCCGTCTTCCCTTACAACCAGCACGGTAGACTACAGTGTGCTACTCTTCTCTGCTTACCTTGAGGGTCCCAGTAACATGGACGGAACCCTCGTTGGTCACCTTTAACCCTATGCCTGGTAAGCAGCTGTGTTACTATTCTTTGTTTCCCCTCAAGGACACGCGGTGAACCTATGGCACTCTTCCGACAGACGGGTCTAAATAGTTCTGCAGTGAATAATTTTATATAACTAACACTAACCCTAACACTAACCCTAATCACTTATTCACTGCGGAACTATTTAGACCCGTCTGTCGGAAGAGTGCCTGAACCTATTAATTATCCATCCATTCATCCATGACGATAAGTGTGGGCGGTCATGATTCGCCATTTCACTCGATCACCCGAGTCGTGGATCAACTCAGTGTTCTTGTCTCTACCGTGCCACGTGGCCAAGCCATCCAGGTATTTATTTATCTGCCCTCCCTTTGTTCACTTCCCATCATTCTTGTCTGTTGTCACCAAGTTCTCCAATTTAGTTCTTCTCATAACATGCCCAAAATATTTTGACTGGCTACGTCTAATTTCTCTAATCAGTTTACGATTTTCAATTATTTCTTGTAGGACTTAGTCTTTGGTTTTTCTGTCTGTCCATGGTATTCTTTACATTCTCTTCAGAAACCACATTTCCACAGCCATTTGATGTTTTTCAAAGAAGACAAATCAAAAGTTTTCTCCAGGGCGGTTATTATTGAGAACGCATTAGTAAACATCAGGATTTGTCTCTTTGTTTTGTTCCTAATGAATTTCACATTGATACTCTTATATAGAAACTACTGAAAGTAAACTTGCCAAGAGATCACGAACAGCAAACCAAAAAAAAAAAAAAATGCTGGGGTTGACTGCAGTGGCGTGCAGAGGGGGGTGCGGGGGGGGGGGGGGGGTGCAACGGCCCCGGGCATCCAGCCGGGAGGGGGGCATCCAATTAGGGAGAGGGGGCAGCACAGTGCAGTGGGAGGGAAGAAGGGATGAATTAGGGAAAGAACAATTTAGGGGCATCCAATCAAGGGGTTGGCCCCGGGTATCAAAGAACCTCTGCACGCCACTGGTTGACTGTGACTTCTTGTAAAGGATATGCAACTAACTTTGTAAAAACTCTTATATAGGCAGCCGTGGGAGTCTGTGGTGTCATATAGACCGGGATATGGGATGGTAACAGTCAGTGTAGATCCCAGGTAAATGAGTGGAAGTGGTACATGAAAAAAGGGGAAGTTAAGGCGGGAAAGTGGAAGATATTGAGATATGATGGTGGGCCGAGAGTGAAAACTAAGAGGGGGTGCCCTGGTGGATGCCCGTACAATGCATGAGTGGGTGCCATTAAAGGGTTGGCCATAGTGAACGAATGTTAAAGGACAATGATGTGTGTTTCTGACCCATTCAGTATTTCTGACTGAACGTTGGGGTTAAATATTCTAAGTTTAGACACCAAGTTTCAGTGACATCATAAGTAAACAAACACCATACAACATGTATATGTTAGGTAAATATAGTAGCAAACATCACAAGTCACCCCTGTGGTAGGTGGGTAATTAAATATAATATACCAACCACGAAGCTCCAATCACATCCTGGGAAAACAAACATGCAACATCAAGTTAGTTCACTTAAAGGCGTAACATCTTACCCGAGTGCTCCAGATCCGTGGAAAATGCACACGTTTAGCTGTAGCAATTGAATAACCACATTTGTTTCATCGATGACTGGCAGTTGTGAAGGGAAATATGTCGACGGGCTGGCTATTCAATAATCAATGCACTAGTTGTATAGCAGCCTGTGTTAAACTCGCCATCATTTTAATAAGTTCACCACACGTCAATAGACTCTTGTAAACGCTTCAGATAAACTAAGCCACGTTTATACACTTTATTCATCTCTATTGTTGTTGTTGTTGTTGTTGTTGTTGTTGTTGTTGTTGTTGTTACTAAGAAAACTCTGCACCCGAAATGCATGAATCAAATATAAATCTCTTGAACATAATAACTGATGAATTAAGGTTCCATGGGGGAACCCTCCAGATAATTGAAACAACATGTGAGATAAAGATTTAAAGAAAAAACAGATCGGCATTCACGTGTGAAGTTATTTGTTGCTGTTATTGTTATTGCATAATGCCGTCGATTGCAGTTATCCACTCTTGTACTTCTTGACAACTGGAGACAAGTTATTATTTTTTTTTTAGGTGCATGTCCTTCACAGGACGTAGCAGTCAATCCCAGCCTTTTGGCTATTCGTGATTCCTGGCAGGTTTTACGTTCAGTAGTTTGCCATTGCTTTCTGAACGACCGGCTCCTTTACCATTTTCGAAAAAACCAGCACCGCTATGTTTCGAACCCGGGTATACGGGATTACGAATCGCGTCCGTAAATACTTCGCCACGGAGCCGGTAGACAAATTATGGCATGGTTCAATGCCGGTAAGCAAGCATCACACTCAGTCCGAGTGTGCTCATGAGTAATCAAAGCGGTGTGTTCAAGACGTGGGTGCTGATTGTCTAACATCATCGTGGGGAATAGACGTGACTCTCTTGCCGCCGCGCAGCGTACAAATGGTGTCGTCCTTGTTAAGCTTCAACACAGAGAGCAGGTCTTCCTTTCGCTAGCCGGACTAGTGACTGCTGGGATCTCTCACATCAGCCGGACTAGTGACTGCTGGGATCTCTCACACCAGCCGGACTAGTGACTGCTGCGATCTCTCACACCAGCCGGACTAGTGACTGCTGGGATCTCTCACACCAGCCGGACTAGTGACTGCTGGGATCTCTCACACCAGCCGGACTAGTGACTGCTGGGATCTCTCACACCAGCCGGACTAGTGACTGCTGGGATCTCTCACACCAGCCGGACTAGTGACTGCTGGGATCTCTCACACCAGCCGGACTAGTGACTGCTGGGATCTCTCACACCAGCCGGACAAGTGACTGCTGGGATCTCTCACATCAGCCGGACAAGTGACTGCTGGAATCTCTCACATCAGCCGGCCAAGTGACTGCTGGGATCTCTCACATCAGCCGAACAAGTGACTGCTGGGATCTCTCACATCAGCCGGACAAGTGACTGCTAGGATCTCTCACATCAGCCGGACTAGTGACCGCCTGGGATCCCTCACATCAGCCGGACTAGTGACTGCTGGGATCTCTCACATCAGCTGGACTAGTGACCGCCTGGGATCCCTCACATCAGCCGGACTAGTGACTGCTGGGATCTCTCACATCAGCCGGACTAGTGACTGCTGGGATCTCTCATGTTATCCGGACTAGTGACTGCTGGGATCTCTCACATCAGCCGGACTAGTGACTGCTGGGATCTCTCACATCAGCCGGCCTAGTGACTGCTGGGATCTCTCACATCAGCCGGACTAGTGACTGCTGGGATCTCTCACATCAGCCGGCCTAGTGACCGCCTGGGATCTCTCACATTAGCCGGCCTAGTGACTGCTGGGATCTCTCACATCAGCTGGACTAGTGACTGCTGGGATCTCTCACGTTATCCGGACTAGTGACTGCTGGGATCTCTCACATCAGCCGGACTAGTGACCGCCTGGGATCTCTCACATAAGCCGGACTAGTGACCGCCTGGGATCTCTCACACCAGCCGGACTAGTGACTGCTGGAATCTCTCACATCGGCCGGACTAGTGACTGCTGGGATCTCTCACATCAGCCGGCCTAGTGACTGCTGGGATCTCTCACACCAACCGTACTAGTGACTGGGATCTCTCACATCAGCCGGCCTAGTGACTGCTGGGATCTCTCACATCAGCCGTACTAGTGACTGGGATCTCTCACACCAGCCGGACTAGTGACTGCTGGGATATCCCATGTTATCTGGACTAGTGACTGCTGGGATCTCCCATGTTATTCGGACTAGTGACTGCTGGGATCTCTCACGTTATCCGGACTAGTGACTGCTGGGATCTCTCATGTTATTCGGACTAGTGACTGCTGGGATCTCTCACACCAGCCGGACTAGTGATTGCTGGGATCTCCCATGTTATCCGGACTAGTGACTGCTGGGATCTCTCACATCAGCCGGCCTAGTGACTGCTGGGATCTCTCACATCAGCCGGCCTAGTGACTGCTGGGATCTCTCACATAAGCCGGCCTAGTGACTGCTGGGATCTCTCACATCAGCCGGACTAGTGACTGCTGGGATCTCTCACACCAGCCGGACTATTGACTGCTGGGATCTCTCACACCAGCCGGACTAGTGACTGCTGGGATCTCTCACACCAGCCGGACTATTGACTGCTGGGATCTCTCACACCAGCCGGACTAGTGACTGCTGGGATCTCTCACATCAGCCGGCCTAGTGACTGCTGGGATCTCTCACACCAGCCGGACTAGTGACTGCTGGGATCTCTCACATCGGCCGGACTAGTGACTGCTGGGATCTCTTACATCAGCCGTACTAGTGACTGGGATCTCTCACATCAGCCGGCCTAGTGACTGCTGGGATCTCTCACATCAGCCGTACTAGTGACTGGGATCTCTCACACCAGCCGGACTAGTGACTGCTGGGATCTCTCACATCAGCCGTACTAGTGACTGGGATCTCTCACACCAGCCGGACTAGTGACTGCTGGGATCTCTCACACCAGTCGGACTAGTGACTGCTGGGATCTCTCACACCAGCCGGACTAGTGACTGCTGGGATCTCTCACACCAACCGGACTAGTGACTGCTGGGATCTCTCACACCAACCGGACTAGTGACTGCTGGGATCTCCCATGTTATCTGGACTAGTGACTGTTGGGATCTCCCATGTTATTCGGACTAGTGACTGTTGGGATCTCCCATGTTATTCGGACTAGTGACTGCTGGGATCTCCCATGTTATCCGGACTAGTGACTGTTGGGATCTCCCATGTTATTCGGACTAGTGACTGTTGGGATCTCCCATGTTATTCGGACTAGTGACTGTTGGGATCTCCCATGTTATTCGGACTAGTGACTGCTGGGATCTCCCATGTTATCCGGACTAGTGACTGCTGGGATCTCCCATGTTATCCGGACTAGTGACTGCTGGGATCTCCCATGTTATCCGGACTAGTGACTGTTGGGATCTCCCATGTTATTCGGACTAGTGACTGTTGGGATCTCCCATGTTATCCGGACTAGTGACTGCTGGGATCTCCCATGTTATCCGGACTAGTGACTGTTGGGATCTCCCATGTTATTCGGACTAGTGACTGTTGGGATCTCCCATGTTATTCGGACTAGTGACTGTTGGGATCTCCGATGTTATCCGGACTAGTGACTGCTGGGATCTCCCATGTTATCCGGACTAGTGACTGCTGGGATCTCCCATGTTATCCGGACTAGTGACTGTTGGGATCTCCCATGTTATTCGGACTAGTGACTGCTGGGATCTCCCATGTTATCCGGACTAGTGACTGCTGGGATCTCCCATGTTATCCGGACTAGTGACTGCTGGGATCTCCCATGTTATCCGGACTAGTGACTGCTGGGATCTCTCACACCAGCCGGCCTAGTGACTGCTGGGATCTCTCACACCAACCGGACTAGTGACTGCTGGGATCTCTCACACCAACCGGACTAGTGACTGCTGGGATCTCTCACACCAACCGGACTAGTGACTGCTGGGATCTCTCACACCAACCGGACTAGTGACTGCTGGGATCTCTCACACCAACCGGACTAGTGACTGCTGGGATCTCTCACACCAACCGGACTAGTGACTGCTGGGATCTCTCACACCAACCGGACTAGTGACTGCTGGGATCTCCCATGTTATCCGGACTAGTGACTGCTGGGATCTCCCATGTTATCCGGACTAGTGACTGCTGGGATCTCTCACACCAGCCGGACTAGTGACTGCTGGGATCTCTCACACCAGCCGGACTATTGACTGCTGGGATCTCTCACACCAGCCGGACTAGTGACTGCTGGGATCTCCCACGTTATCCGGACTAGTGACTGCTGGGATCTCCCACGTTATCCGGACTAGTGACTGCTGGGATCTCCCACGTTATTCGGACTAGTGACTGCTGGAATCTCCCACGTTATCCGGACTAGTGACTGCTGGGATTTCCCACGTTAAAGTAAAGAGGTCATGATGCTCAACCCCAGCCCAGCAGCGGCACTGCATGCCTGGCACTCATTCAGCATAGAGGGAGAGAGCTATAAATAAAACGACACGATAGACGCGGCCAATTAAATGAAACCTGTTGCTGCTTCTAAATGACGACAGCGCCTCGCTGAAGGAAACGCATTTCGAATCAAGGCCAGTTAGACGCCCAGGAAACATGCTCCACTAGTCACGCATCTGATCCCACAGCCATGGAATATGAGCCAGTCATGTTATAGCATTGTGGATATTCATTTATTCAACCATAGGTCAAATAAATAATAATTTCATACCGGAATACGATCAGCGTTGCCCGTGGTGGGTTGTACTCAATCTTTAAACCTCAAATAACGAAACAACCAAATAAATAAATAGGTCAAATAACAAATATATAAATACGCGGGACCTTCTACCTTCTATATTACTCACATTTAACGAAGATATGGGGAAGGAGAGGGGTGGCCTTCGTGGCCAAGCCATCTACCCAGCGCTTTAAAGGTCATAGGTTCATTGTCAGACTGAATGGTGCGGATCATGAGCGCAATGTTTCGGAGCACCCTGGGGTAATCGTTGGAGTCACGGATTCTATGCCTAGTGTGATGTCCTCGACAAGTGGTGTGACGTTCCGCGATGATAAACCTTGTTAGATGTGATGAAACCCGGTGCAAAGAAGTCGATCGTCTCGCCTTTAACTTTGAACCTTTAAAGAAGACATAAGATTGGTTGGTGTTGTCATTCTTTGTGCAGAAGTAATGAGCAGAAGTGTCCATTAGTGCGGCTCCCTGAAAATTAGATGAGACAAAAATACATAGTTATTGAATGTACCTGACAGAAGACGAAGGAAATGAATAGAAATAGAAAGACACAACCAGACATCCTTCAGTCCTAGTTTTCGCCCTAGCTGTTTGTTTCTGTCGCGATCCTGTTTTCTTTACTGAAAAACGAATAATACGAAATATAACTAGAAAGTTAAATGAAAGGAAGGTCACACATATATAAGAGAACTTTTTACCAAAGTCTTAATCAAGGAACACACACACAGCCACAAAACCGCTGTATCATAAATAAATAATCCACATGCCACATGATATAACGTATCTCGACAGCACTCGCCGATACTTTCGCTGGCATTGTGTGCTGTATGCGTTTATTACCATTCGTGCTTCTCCTCCCTGCCGGTAGCACGTTTGATTTCACGGTGAGACCACACAAGGAGGTCGGCATGGCCGAATGGATAGAAGTGCATGCTCTTAAACTTCCGGTGTGCTAATGATGAGGTAGCGGGTTCAACCCCTACACCGGTCAGTTGGACTAAAATGTTGACTTCTCGCCCTTGGCCTGGGAACGTAAATTACATGTACCTCAGAAGTTAGAGTGGATTCGCCTGATGGCGAGGGACACTGGTAATGGGGAAAGCTAAAATAAGTCCAGTGCACTAGAAGTAGTAGCACGACCGTGTGTGGACTATGCTGAACAGGAGTTTAACGCTGGCGAACACAAAACAACAAGGAAAAAGATGGCTCAAGGTTGTCCAATGGCAGAAGTAGCCGTTAAGGTTAAAGTGTTATACCGTCACTCATTCTAGGACTCAATATATTGACGTGGGTTGGTCAGTTCACTTCCTCGCAGACATTCCTTCACACAGAAAATTGTGACTATTATCCGGTCGACATTTAATGCGGCGAGGTCGACTTCAGCGTCGTACAGGTCAGAAATAAAACGAGAGCGGAGGACTTTGGCATCAGTGAACCTACCATACATTAATGAAATGAACACAATATTTATTAAATCGACACAGATGTTAAGAAGTAAACATGACTATTTATGAAGTGAACATACAGATGTTTATGCAGAAAATAGACGTTTATGAGGTGAAAACAGTGATGCTTTTTTAAAATAAAAAACATGTTTATGAGGTGAACAGAGTGGTGATTTTGAGATTAAAATACAGATGTTTATGAGGCGAACAGACATCTCTGAGGTGAACACAGATGTTTATGAGGCGAGCATATATTTCTGAGGCAAACACAGATGTTATTATGCCCACATATATTTCTGAGGCGAACACAGATGTTTATGACGCGAACACAGATGTTTATGAGGCGAACATACTTTTCTGAGGCAAAGACAGATGTTTAGTAACTAAACTAAACTAAACACAGATGTTTATAAGGAGAACACTGTCACAGGATGCCGCGAGTCTCACCAGAATGTTCTCCTACATGAAAGTATGCAATAAGAGGAAAAACTAGAGGAATAAAATCACGCTTCTCAGTGGCTACTCAGATATGACACCAAATTGCGCACCAAACGCATAACGCAAGCAGCCGGTTTTCTCAAGAACAGTTGTAAAACTCGCAGTCTACCCGGAGAGTCTAATCGCTCATTTGACATGGTTGAGGTTCCACTACCCATGAAGGGACACCAAGGCGTGAACTAGCATACAGGTTCGCGGAGACGATAGTCGGTCTGGGACGGCCACGCTGATAAACATGCCGGTCCAGCGGAGCAAAAGGCGTGAATGGTGTGGGATGTCAGACTGATAATGAAACTACACCGACGGGCAGACGTACAGCCGACCGCTAAGACTGAATGGAATGTGAAACGGACCGTGTACATGGGGAAGGCCCAAATCAAATCAAATCAAATCAACTTTATTAGGGTCACAAATTGGGCGCGCAGGCCCGTCTTACATTCGGCCCTTCAAGGAGATAAGAGTAACTAAGAACCATTATAAGTAGACTGGGCTTTGAAAGTTTCAAGTAGATACTTCACAAATAGGAACAGGTATTAAAGAATGATATGTCTAAACTTCATATGTCTGAGTCTTGTGCTGTTAGAAGTTTCTAAGAATATTAGTTTCTAGCTTGTAAATTCTGGAGCTTCATTTGTCAGCTATTTCATTGAGACTATCAGTGTCTCTTATTACTGATCTGCGAACTAGTATTCCTCAGATTTCTGTCTATAGCATATTGCTATAAGTTTGTCATTCTTACTATTCATTCATTGGTACCTTGCCGTCTTGAAAGACGATGTTTTGTTACATTGAGCTTCAAAAGGGCATAATTACAACCCATGGCGGTAGCGAATGTGGCTGATAAGGCCAATTCGCGCTGTAAATGTTCGTCGACAGTGGATGCATGCAAACACATGGTCATTTCTACCATCATGCACCATCATACGTCTCCCACGGTCGGTGTATGACTTATCTGCAATCATTTTCTCCTTTGTCTTAATTCCATTTCTGATATTTGCCCTCCATACAACACGTTCAGCGGTGACTTGCTCCCAATGTGCATTATCAATCATGGCCCGCTTATACACACCTTTGTATCGTAGTAGAGACCGACCCTGAAATCTCCTACCTATCTGTAATTCACCAAAAAAGATGTCATTTGGTATTCTACCACCATCCATCCTCCTATCGTGTCCTATCCATCTAAGTCTACGAAGACTGAGGATGGAACAAACCGTCACACAACCTGATCTTTCCAATATTTCAGTGTGTGTGATTTTGTCTTGCCACTTACTACCAAGTATTTTTCACAGACACCGCATATGAAAGCTGTTTAAACGTTTCACTTGGTGTGAGTAAGTTGTCCAGGCTTCACTGCCATAAAGAAGAGTACTAAGGACACATGCTTGATAGACAAGGACTTTTGTTTTGGCACGAAAGGCATATTTCAGTAGAAGTGAAAAGTATATTCCAAAGAGGGCGGGAGCTAGTACACAACCTTGCTTAACTCCGCTTTTGATTTCAAACTCTTCTGAAGTTGCACCATCAAATTTGATTATACCCTTCATGCCTGTGTGGAACGATTCCACAATGGACAGAAGAGTTAGTTGGTAGCCAATCTTCTTTAGTGCCTTGAACAGACCCTCACGACTTACCAAATCAAATGCCTATGTGAGGTCGATGAAGGCAATAAACAGTGACTGATTCTGTTCACGCCATTTTTCTTGCATTTGTCGTAATGAGAATATCATATCATTGGTAGACCGATTCTGTCGAAAGCCACACTGTGATTTGGGGTATACTTGATCTCCCAGGACGTGAAATCTGCGCAGAACAATTCTGGCAAATACTTTCCCAACAATACACAGAAGTGAGATACCCCTATAGTTGTTACAGTCGCTCCGATCGCCTTTGTTCTTGTACAATGTTATGATGCTTGAGTCTTTAAAATCCTGTGGGACTTGTCCTTCTCGCCAGCATAGCTCTATTAGCTGGTGGATCTGTAGAGGGAATGTGTCTTGCAAACTCCTGATAACCTCTATTGGAATCCCATCCTTACTTGGAGCCTTGCCAGATGCAAGTTCATTTATAGAACACTTAACTTCTGTTAGGGTGGGACGTGTGTCCACGTGGTCAAGCGTTGGCAGGGCCTCTATGGCTTTGAGGGCATCATCCGCTAGTTTGGTCTCACTTGAGTAAAGCTCCAAATAGTGCTCTACCCATCTGTACACCTGCTGTTTCTTCTCAGTGATGATTTCTCCAGTCAAGGTTTTCAGTGGTGCACTTCTTTTTATCATTGGACCACAGGCTTTCTTTATCCCTTCATACATGCTTCTGATGTTTCCCTTATCACTTCCATTTTAATTCCTACTTTACACGTAGGAATATACGATGCTAGGACTAAACTCCTTAGATAATCTTTTAATATTTATATGTCGTACTTTTTATGTATACACTATTATTACTAACTCATTAGTTATGCCATTATTAGGAATGGCATTATATGCCTAGTATTAATTTGCATACTTAGAGGTTGACATGCATATTGGCTATTTGATGTTTGAGATGTAAATTGTCATATGGTAACTCACTAGGAGGAATTTGGTGTTATGCTATTCTGTTCTTACGAGAAGCAAACTTAGACATGTCTATGGATTGTGTGTGAAGCAGAGGTGTGGTGGTGCAGACATTACCCACAATCAGTAACGGTTAGCCCTTTCAGTGCGTGGTGAACGAGCATTCATAGTAACTTACTGAGGCATATCACAGAGACTGATCACTGACACTTAAGCCCGGCAATCAGATATTCTTATGATACCCCTACCGACCCTTTGATCTGCTAAATCAAATTTTGAACGGAGCGGCTGCAAAGAACTGGGTGTTTGAATTAGTGACACGAACTTAGGACATTTCATTTCTCATGATGGGACGTTACAATGGATGGCAGTAGATGTAATAACTACAGGCGTGTTAGACGATGGAAAAGTCCTCCCCGACTAGACAGTAGGAGAGAGATATAGAGGGAGAAAGAGGAGAGTGAACGCAGTAAATCTGGAGATAGATATTGCCAGACTTTTCAATGTATTATATGGGGGTGACGGATTGTATGTATTATATAGGATTGTACTGATTTAGAACTAGATAATACATTCTTGATTATGTCTTCCAAGCACTCAACAGGAGCACATGTTCCCATGCAGTGACGAGGGACCAGGTGATGTCAGGACAGAACTCACAGTTCAGTCATTATACTTCTTTCTAAGAGACGCAATTGCCTTGCTTACCTTGGCGGGGGATTACTTACATTCCAGGGAGGGGCGATTTGTCAGAGGGAAGAAAACTTGCACTGCCTAGTAGTCTAGCAGTATACATAAACCTAGGCATCTAACCTGTCCTTTCCCACTCCTTGAGGGATATAAAGACCAGCTAATTTCACCTTTGTTTAACGAGTCACTTGCAGCTGTACTCTTGGATATTCATGGGATTAATCTTTATTTCAGCCATATAGATTTTATCCCGAGTTAATTTCTGACAAATTGTGGTCTCGGTCTGATCAACAATTGTCACTTCTGACAAACAGGTTGCTCGCCAGTGATTATACATAACTTGGCGGCAGCACACCTCCATTTCTCTCTCTCTCTCTCTCTCACACACACACACATGTGTATGAGACAAACACAAACATCACAAAATGCTGTTCGAAACTGAGGAGCAGGAGTGTATATAGAATACCCCATTCAAATAATACTAGGGACATGGCCAGAGTACAGACAGGAAAGTACTGCCATAACTATGATGCTGAAATTGAGGCAATTAAGGTAGCAGCAGAGAAATTACTAAATACCAGCCATGGTACACAACCTGTGATACTATTGACAGATGCAAAATCAGTAATCGAGGTACTCCTGTCTGGGAAATTGCCAGTACTAAGGACATTACTTTCTGAACTTAGCATAAGGTCACCATACAGTGGATACCATCTCACTGTGGAGTACCCAGAAACAACAGAGCTGATCAATTGGCTAAGGAAGGAGCAAAAGAAGAACAGCCTGATGTGCCCGTTACATACCACCAAAAGAAAAGAATGATCAAATCAGTCAGAAAGCCTCCAAAACCAGCTCAAAACAACTACCACGTTATGGGCAGACCAGAACAAGTGATTATTCTGTACCTTGGAACAGGGCACAATAGATTACACAACCACATGTATACAAAATTCAAGATTGGTGAATCAGCCATGTGCACATGTGGATTGGCGTCGCAGACAGCAGAGCTCATACTCCAAGACTGCCCAAAATACTCCATATGTAGGCAAACCATCTGGTTTAGAGAGACGACAGTGGCAGATTAACTTTATGGACCACTGATTGAACTAAAAAAGATATATTCGTAAAAGAGACAACATTGCAGTTATAGACATATTTCAAGCGAACGTAAGAAGAACATACATACATGTTTATGAGACAAACACACACTCATGTTGATGAGACAAACACACACTCATGTTTATGAGACAAACACACACACTCATGTTTATGAGACAAACACTCATGTTTATGAGACACACACTCATGTTTATGAGACAAACACATACACACAAGTTTATGAGACAAATACACGTATGTTTATGAGACAAACGCACATACATTTATGAAGTGACTGTTTATTCACATTGTATAACACATTATATCACATGAGGTGAAATCTGCATGGGGAAAAAAATACATACATGATTGACTAAAAAATTATGATTGTCCTCAACAAAAACACACAGATACAATAATACTGAATACTTTCTGATACTGAATGCAAGCAAGCAATCAAACACAAGCAGCAGACGTGTGTATTAGCCCAAGCTTCTCCAGATCAAATCACTTGCTGTCAGAGCCAGCATGTAGACTGTATTCTGCTAAATGCCAATCATTAAAGCAGTTAAGGTCTCTGCTTCAAACTGATCAATTTCCATGTTGTTTTCCAGTTGATGGACAATTTGTCAGAAAAACAAAATGGGATCATCTCTCTCTCTCTCTCCCCTTCCCCCAATCTCTAGGTAGGGGATCAGATGTGTGGCCAATAGGAGGTCAGTGTTATGTGACTAACCTCCCCTTGGTGGTTGCACTTTGCAGAGTGTAGGCCCAACAGAACATCACCATGGCAACAATTGGGGGAAAAAAAAGCCTACTCACAAGTGAACATTTCTAGTGTGTGAAGTTGTGAAAAGGTGACCCTGGTTTGATGCTATGTTGAGGTGACACATAAAACCCTGAAAACATGTCCTCCCCAGGATAAGTGAGGAAGAAGATGTCATTTATAAAACATTCAAAATACAGTAGCCACTTACAAGCCACTAGCCAATACATGGGAGGTAGAAAACAATTGTACATTCTTAGGAGGATGTTGCGCTCAACCCCAGGTTGTCTGTCCAGGCAATTGTATGTTCAGTAGTAAGCTAGTTTCTTTATCACATGATGCAATGACCAAGTGCTCCCCCCAGCACTGTCTGCAGGGGGATTGGCTTCAAGTCTGTGATGGATTACATATACACAGAGCAACAGCACTGTCTGCAGGGGGATTGGCTTCAAGTCTGTGATGGATTAAATATACACATAGCAACAGCACTGGACTACTCAGTGACGGTGAAACCAAAAAATGTCAGCTATGTGTGGTGGACATTTCTTGATCAGTAGCTGATACCGAATATATAATTGTAACTGAATCAGATAAGAGTTTTCACACATATGTATATCATGTCACTGGACTAATATAATCAACATTGCTGCCTCATGTCAAGGGAGGACTCTTCCTTTGGTGCTAAATCTATAGCTGCAAATAGTGCTATGAGCTGACACAACAGGGATGTTCAATCTTTACTATATGTGTTCAACCGTTACATTTGTAACATGCTGATTTCTGGGAGTTCACTCATTCAAACAGGTAGCATCTTGTATGACACATTTAGTCCACTCTGTTCATAGTCATTTAGCAAATGATTTACTGTTTGAATTTGGTGGTACATATTCACTAGAACATGCATCCCAATAACAAGCAATATATGTACTTAAATACAGAATCAATGTTAGTGGACACACAAGTTAAATCATCGTGTAATAAATCACCCCATCAAGTAGCACAATAATGAGCACTGAATAAGTAAATTAGGTGGTTAATTGCTGTCAGTAATTGGAAACACATATCTAACATGAAGATGTCTACAAGAAGGTAAATCAGTAGGCAAGCCACAATACAACATGTCAAATAGAACTTTATAATATGTGAACGTGGAAACCATTTATTATTGTACTTACATCTCTCTTGATTTCTGAAGCTCTGCAAAGATTCATGCACTTGTCTTATCATTTTATCAGTTCCCCAATATCTGCAGTACAGAAATCTTTGCCTGGGAAGGTTAACCTGGTCAACAAATGCCCGCAGAAGTCGGATGTGTCGGCCTAACGGCGCAAGAACGCAGCTCTGCTGTAAACAGGCACAACACAGTCACATCCGGAAAAAAATCCGGATGAACGCAGAAGAAGAAGAAATCTTTGAGCTGCTGCTTAGCCAGACACACATCTCATGATTGATTTCTATGTCATCAGCAAATCATTTGCACCAAATGGTTTTGTACCGCTTGTTGCAAAACTTGTCGCTATAGAAGGCAACAATTTCTTATGAATATTCTTGCCGCTAAGTCCAGTGGCCCACAAAAAAAAAACAACCTTACAACAGCATCCTGTTCTTCGGTGGTGCAATTTTTTCGAGCATGGCTGAAATAATCAACACCACAAAGTGAAACTTTTCATGTGCCAGCACATACAATTATCATCAGCGGTATACAGACAACAGGCTAGATGGATTTGCTACATAATGACACCTTTATGAACTACCAGCAACCATTTGTGAACTGTCTTATATAAAACTGTATCACTGAATTACTGGCTTAACCTCATATGTTACATTACACAATAACAAATTAGTTCTTTTGTTAACGTTTGTAAATTATTTACCTATTTCAAACTACATGCCATCTGAAATTACTATTAGCACTTTTAGACTGAACCTTGTAGAACACTAAGAATTAACGGGCACTTTTGGTAATAGAAAAAAATGAGAGCCATACTTTATCTGCAACATGTCTGCAGTAAATTACTCTAAAATAATTGCACGCACAAAAATATAATCGGGGAATATCCCATATTTTAAAAAAATCATACAAGAACATCTGTTAGATCAGTTGCACAAATGCTGACTAAATATGTTTTCTTGTGTTGACAAGCTGGCATGTAACTCACTACAACAACCAGTAACTCATACAAAATATAAGCACAACAAAATGAGATTAAAAACACCATTTAAAAACAATGAAATTTAACAAGAACAATTGTTTCTAATTTACTATCACTGGTATACAGTTTTGTTCAAGAAAACAAAAATATATCTCCATAATTGTGTATGCTACTTATGCAAGAAGTTACACAAACACATGTGTGTGCTCTCACACACATGTCAATATCCATGAGAAAAATATGTAATAGTCTAAAACACTTGCATTTGTAAAAGAAAGACACAAAGATCTATTTACCAGAAATACTAATGTACTTGTGTGAATACAATCCAGTGCACCTGTCTACAAGAAATGTTTATAACACACACCTAGCTACTGTACATGAAACATTCAAATATGTTAACAAGAAATATTTCTGCCTGGTTTTGAAGAAATACTTGGAATCTGAAATAAATGCCAGTTTCTATGTGCTTGCTGACTGTGTTGTTTGTTGAATGTCTTGTCACTAAACAGGACCATGTTGTCTGTCATCTGCTATCTTATAGTGCATTAGGACATGGCCGACGAGATCAATCCTAGTCGATCTGCATCTGTTACAATGAAAGTAGAATGGTGGCTACTCATCTGATGGAGATAAGCTGATGGTTGATGTTTGTACAGGACACCACAATCCTAGTCAATCTGCATCTGTTACAATGAAAGTAGAATGGTGGCTATCCATCTGATGGAGATAAGATGATGGTTGATGTTTGTACAGGACACCACAATCCTAGTCAATCTGCATCTGTTACAATGAAAGTAGAATGGTGGCTACCCATCTGATGGAGATAAGATGATGGTTGATGTTTGTACAGGACACCACAATCCTAGTCAATCTGCATCTGTTACAATGAAAGTAGAATGGTGGCTACTCATCTGATGGAGATAAGATGATGGTTGATGTTTGTACAGGACACCACAATCCTAGTCAATCTGCATCTGTTACAATGAAAGTAGAATGGTGGCTACTCATCTGATGGAGATAAGCTGATGGTTGATGTTTGTACAGGACACCAGAGTCCTTCGTCACTTCTTCAGTCACGGTGCCAGTTAAGGTTTGTGTATGTGACATAACTTATTAACAAGACATACTTGTTTATTTGTGTATGTGACATAACTGATTAACAAGACATACTTGTTTGTGTACATGACAAAACTGGCTGACAAGACATACATGTTTAATTGTGTACATGACATAACTGGTTGACAAGACATACTTGTTTAATTGTGTACATGACATAACTGGTTGACAAGACATATGTGTGTACATGACAAAACTTTCTAGTGCAAACAAACCAGTTTGCCTGTTTTTCAAGAAATGGGGTACATTTACATGAAATATCATATTGTACACAAGAAATACATGTGCAGAATGAACAAGAATGTTAATTTGCATGGTTGTAAATAAACAACAAATACATATGCAAATGATTATTAGAAATATTTAAGTAGATTTATATGAAGCACTTATGTTATTAGTTACAAGAAAGAATTGTCTGTGTCTGTAGAAAAAGTACTTGTATAAATGTTAACCAGAAATATTTGTGCAAATATTTATAATGGAAATAATGTTGCAAGTAATACTTGTGTTTATTTGTACAAGAAATATGTGTAAAGTGTTTACAAGAAATACCAGTGTACATATGAATGTCACAATTGATTGTGTAAGCATTTGAAAACAAAAGATAATGTCCCACTGCAACAACATCTACAGAAAACAAAAGATAATGTCCCACTGCAACAACATCTGCAGAAAACAAAAGATAATGTCCCACTGCAACAACATCTACAGAAAACAAAAGATAATGTCCCACTGCAACAACATCTACAGAAAACAAAAGATAATGTCCCACTGCAACAACATCTGCAGAAAACAAAAGATAATGTCCCACTGCAACAACATCTACAGAAAACAAAAGATAATGTCCCACTGCAACAACATCTACAGAAAACAAAAGATAATGTCCCACTGCAACAACATCTACAGAAAACAAAAGATAATGTCCCACTGCAACAACATCTACAGAAAACAAAAGATAATGTCCCACTGCAACAACATCTACAGAAAACAAAAGATAATGTCCCACTGCAACAACATCTACAGAAAACAAAAGATAATGTCCCACTGCAACAACATCTACAGAAAACAAAAGATAATGTCCCACTGCAACAACATCTACAGAAAACAAAAGATAATGTCCCACTGCAACAACATCTACAGAAAACAAAAGATAATGTCCCACTGCAACAACATCTGCAGAAAACAAAAGATGATGTCCCACTGCAACAACATCTACAGATCTTTTGAACTGACTGATGTGTGTTCTATATGATGTGCTAACAGATAATCTCTGCTAAAGGTGAACAAGTCAAAGTTTCACTAACAATATGCCCTTCTTCTTCTTAAGTCCATGCCATGTGGTGTTGGTGAGCATGTCTGTCCACAGCCTTCTATTTTGTGTGCTGCCAATAATTTATAATACTGAAGTTAATCAATGCCATGATGTCAAACTGTCCAGTCTCTTCTCATTTGGTCTCCCCTGCCTCTTCTCCCACCAACATTTCCGTTGTGATGACGTACTCAGTTTTCTCCATCTTAAGACAAGCCCAAAGAATATGCTTTCCTACCTTCGTGGGAAGTCTGGTCTGACCGAGGAAGGTGTTACAAATAGCACGGGAACAATAGAATCGTTGTGACTGCTGTTCTGTATACAACATCACAGTAAATTGTCTCAGATAGGGGTATAGATATTACATCATGTGGCACTTATCTGAGAGGCTACTGCCGAACTCATTCCTATCAACCACAATCACTGACTTGTTCTAGTCTATTTGTCTTTAAAAAATCTCTAATTATAGTTTACAACGAATGATATCTTTGTAAACATTAAAAGCACACATATTTACTTGTGTATTGCTCTGTTTTACTGCAGCTTTCTGTCCAAGCTGCTGCATTAACTCCTGCTACATCACTCTCATAATCCATTATACACTTTCCTAAGTCTGCAAATTTATTTTCAAATGCCTTTCTCCATTAATAATTTCACATAACTCATTATTTCTGTTTCAGACAGTAATTTACACTTACTGTTTAAAATGTTCTGCGAATATGTTTTACTATGGTATCTAATTATCTTCTCTCGCTGTTTACTCTGTGTGTAAAACCGTCTTGGCAATATATGAGGATGTTTTAATTGATTTCTTGTTGTTTTTGTTTGCTAGCTGTTCTCCTTGTTAAAAGCAATATCCTTGTAAAAAGACAATTATTTTCAAGTAGGTGGACACATTATTCAAGTTATAATATATACAAGAACACAGCACATCTCATAATGGAGAAGCAAAATGAAGGAATATTTCATGAGTAGAAGTGTATGCAGGTTGTAATACGAATCGTGCCAAATTGATAGATGGATTATTGCTGGAAAAGTGTATATGTTGTAATCATATTATCTGCAAGACTTGAGTATGTGAATCTCGTGTATGTATACAGGCAGATATTCTGTTGTGTCAGACATTCTGGCTTCCTGCACACACAGATGCTAACAAACAGTTATCTACGTTAGCGCTTCCAGGATGACTATAGCTAACTGTAACTACACGAATGCATTTGAAAATACTGTCAGTACATTAATGACTATAGCTAACTGTAACTACACGAATGCATTTGAAAATACTGTCAGTACATTAAGTAAAACTTTACATCAGGATTACTTACAAGTACAAGACCTGCACACAAAATCCACAAAAATAAAGCACACGAGATCCAATCCCTCATGAGCAAGAATATTTCACACACAAGTGAAACACTGTCCCCTCAACGTCATCTGGTCCTGTACAGAACATCTCTCTGATCATGGCCTGCTCCATCTCTGGCCATTCCTCCTGCCTAAGGTATCCACAATGGCCTGTGTCCATCTTCATGCTGGTCAATTCCTGCCTCCTCTTTCAGGAACCATGCCTTTGACCACTGTTGTTTACCTTTGTCTTAACGGACGAGAAACATGGATCAATCTCTGAATTCTTAGAGGCCTGATGAATGCTCACATCATTGTTCCAAGTTGATGAAATATTACATTCATAAACACACATAATGTTTGACAACTGATTCTATTGTGGCTTTGGTAATCAAGGGACATTGATTGGTGTAAAATAAATGGTGTATAGCCAGCCTATTTGTTATTAAATGGCCTGGTGACTTTGTGATATGTTTTAAGTATTGCTAATTTTGTTTGGCTTTATAAAGACCCAGTGTCTTTCCTGCAATTAATGAAGCTTTGTTTCTTTAGTTTCCTGTGAGTATTCCAAAAGTAGATAATCAAACTGAGTGAAAGTTGAGATGTTCGATTCCATTATTTTTCTTACACATTGCCAAAATACCCCTGTGGTTTAGTCTTAGAAGTGGTGTGGTTATGAAAACATCTAGTAACCTTCATTGGGACTTTGTTTGTACTCTCACTGACAACAGAGACCCTGCAAGTGTTCACATCTGAGAGTCCACAAAATATATTAATATATATTTATCTTTCAGCCAGCGACACTGATCCACTGTAAATTAAATGAGTGTACTTCAGTGAAACAGATGTTGCTGACAAAAATTTTTTTTGTTCAAGTCTGTTTATTTCACCACTAGAATTGTTTATAACGTTACTGTACATACAAGAGTTATATATACATATAAATTTACATAAACTACTGCAATCATGTTATGTTCTTCAACCTACCTTCACCAAATCTGTTGATTCTGCACAGGCATTTTGACCTACTTCAGGATGCTGCTGACTCTATCACAATGACTGCATAATAACATGTGGAATAACCATAGCTCTTCTCACATGATTAGACTTTCAATACTGCTGACAAATAGTTACCTCTGAGAGTACATAATCACAGACATGTAATGTCTTGCAAGAACAAAGAAACACAGGCACTCACTGTTCCATAAGAGCAAAGAGACATAAACACAGACATTTCTGTAGGGGTTCACTAACATAGACATTCCATTGCCTGTACAACTTCAGACACAGACAAACAAGGTCCAGCTAGTATGCAGAAATGTACACATGAAATAGCCTTAAGTAGCCTAACAGGGAGACACACAATCATATCAGTCTTCTCCTTCCTAGAACTACAGTACTACACCATTTGGCAGAAATCCTGTAACAAACACAAGTTTCACACTCAACAAATGACAAAGACAGATGACAAGGACTCAGTCAAATAAAACTTGCTACAGGGATAGTATATTTATAAAAACATAAGAGCTATTCCAAAATGAGACACTACCGTGAGGGTGTACATGATAGGATTATATATATAGTCAGTCACATTATTTTGATATCAGGTGACCAACTCTCTTCCTCATTACCTATTCCTTACACAGAACCAAGGTAACTACACACAGGACAGATCTACAGGTGCTCAGTCTTTACTAGTGGATGTTAGAATGTGTGGATACTGATTTTACCTACAGCATGTTGGTTGATTTAGCACCTGATCATTCCTCACATTTGCCCTGTAAACTGTTTCCAAACTCAATTTTCAATGGTGGCAGGTCAATAATGTAAACACTATCAAATATATACATACATATTCACAACCTCCTTACATTTGCAGGGACAAAGGTATATCTTTGAAAGATGCCAAAGAGTGAACAAAAACAACCTTCATAGACAGCCTAGAAAAAGCTGGACACTACTGTGTAGAATGGAAAAGAAAGTCTGTGCTACATGTTAATGAAATTAACAGCACATATACCATCTTGTGGAAAGAAGACAAGAAACGACAAGAGCGATAAATATGCCATCACATATTTATTCATGCAGACCCACTGAAACTTCAATGTTTTCAACAAACCATAATGGAAACAGAACATTATATACATCTATAAGAAAGAGACAAACAATGTTCTTTGCTCATGTTTCAAGTAGAGAGGCACTGAAAAACATCTGTGTGATGAGAAAGAGGCAGAGGCAGAGCGAATAAATGACGCTGTAAGTCCTAAGATGGTGGCATGGAGGAATATCATCAATATAACTGATCCAGAACACCAAGGAACGGGTTCTGTGGAGATGCATGAATACCTACGCCATTTTCAGGGAAGGTGATGATGAAATGATCGACTTCTGTCCGTAAGCATATTTAACAGCTGGATCTATTAAAGCCATTATGAAAACAACCTCTGAAGTCTGCATACAGTACCCAGATAATTCAACAGACGAGCTCACTGAAGCATGTGGGGAGGTGTACTAAAATTACGAGGCTGATAATCATTGCAGAGGACAGTGCATTATCAAATCTAAAGACTGTTACTGAGGCCATTCTTTCACAGGCTCAGTACATAATTGTTTTCACTGACGCTCAGATGGTTCTATAATACAATAGACAGTATAGGGTCAAATTTATTAAAATTTATGTCAACGATTAAATCGCATACCATAATATTAGGATAATCATGCAATGGAACTCTGGTTATTCAAACATACCCTTTCAGACGTCACAGATTAAAAATATTTATGAATTTTCTGTCCTGGTCATGCAGGAGTGCGGGGGAATGAATAGGCTGGCAGGGAATGCACCTCTTGGCGGTAGGTTACCTATGGACTGGGGTGAGGTGGTCGGGCATCTGTGTGACCAGGTGGAGAAAGCAGTGGACCAGACTGAGCACCTGATGTGGAGAGAATGATATGGCTGCAGATTGGCAGGGTTCTGGATGAATCTCAAAACTCGGGAAGACCAAGAGAACTTTCAATCAGATGGCAGTTGGAACGATTAGCAGTATGACTCTTCCCTGGCTGTTGAATGAGGGGACGGAGTGCATGTGGGAATTTCCTAAGTGCCGTGATGTCGTTTCTTAGCTCAACTCAACTCTAGACAAAGACAAACCAGTGAAGAAATATCAAGACAAAAAAGCCAGCTCTACCACTAGTCTCAAAACAGACTTAAAAAAAGAACAGTAAATAAAGAACTTGTTTGAACATATAAACCACTGGAGACACTAGGAGAAAGGTCTCCAGACCTGGCCAGTCCTGACCCCAAACACAACACTGGCCATCTGACCAAGAAGGACCCGAGCCCGCATCTTCAATGTTGAACAGAACATACATCACCAAAAAGCAGCTGAA
Source organism: Cepaea hortensis (assembly GCA_963921405.1). Classification (NCBI taxonomy): domain Eukaryota; kingdom Metazoa; phylum Mollusca; class Gastropoda; order Stylommatophora; family Helicidae; genus Cepaea; species Cepaea hortensis. The sequence goes on from OY992876.1 coordinate 196,604,773, forward strand.
TAGAATTCAGCCACAACACACTCCAGATTGGTTGCTTTTCACGAATGCTTACAAGACTATAGAACATCACCTGGTTCAGCTTTCAGCTCCTGAAGATATCAGGGATTGTGACTTCCAACAAAGCCAGACAAATGAAACACTTTCTATGGAACAACATTTGATCAACACGTGCATGCACCACTACACAGCATTAGGTCAAAGAGAGCCCGGGCACAGCTGGGTCTATAATGACAACAAGTTTGTTTGTTCTTGTTCTGAGAGAACCACAGGACAAAGGATGTTGTGACAAATTGTGTGCACAAACACAAATATCATGGGTTGAATGTCTGAAGTTTGATTTTACTGCTTGTTTTAAAAATACAATATTCAGTTCTAGAAGACCTGAAATACATTCCTGTCTATTAAAAGAAATTATTCACATTTCACAATGTGTTTTTTAAAACATCGCTGAATGAAGTTACTAAAACACAGCTAACCTTTTTTGTGTCTTAAGAGGACACCCTAACCAAAAAAGACATCATTATCTTCAAATGCATTTCAATGTTAACTTTCAGAAGTGAAGATTTTAGTTTAACAATGTATTAAGACCAGTAACAAAAAATTACTTTGCTAATGAATGGCACCAGGTAACAGTTTAGCTTATTTGTGATTCATGAAGAAACCATTTGAAGAGGTCAATAAAATTAAATGCAAAACAATAAAGTAGCAACAGTATATAATTAAACAGAAATGAATGTGGCATATATATGTCATTTATCCACACATTCAGTAGATTTAATCATGCAACTGACCACGTTCCGTCACAGTTTGAATCTTTTTCAGTCACATAAACTGTCATTCTGGAACTACAGTGATGTGCTTATCTCTATCAGACCAAGAGAAACCAAAAAATGCTACACATGCACAAGGTGCATTTCCCAGAGTCTCACACAAAAACATGGTGCCTACAAAAGAGTCACAACTCACACAGCAATTAGGCTTTTCTCAGTCACACTACCAAGTGGTTTCCCTAAAATGGTTAAATACTGTATAACTATGACATATGACACAGCTTAAACATGTAGCATTTTATGACAGGATAATGCATACACCTGTGTACTAGAAGGTGATTACGATTTGTTCTTTGGATGCTAGTGTAGTTAATATGTTTCTTCATTTCCACGTCTGCTTATCTCATCCTTCACAACCAGACGCTGGATGGATAATGTTCTGACATGTAAATAAGTAGCAGGTATTAACATGGCATTTCCCAGAATACACCTGATGATACCAGTGTCTATAAGGGAAATCTTTTGCTGCGGATGTAACAGAACTGAGCGATGGCTGCCACGATTGCCAGAATCTGAAGAAAACAAGAGGGAAATAACTCTTACGATACAAAGCTTCTTGTAATCAATTACTGTGCTGTCCACACAACGTCAGTATCTGTCTTTTAAAACACATTCTAGTAATTACTGTTTGTGTGCATGTGTGTGTATACATATGTTTGCACATACACATATAAACAAATACACATATAAACACCACACATTTTATGAAGCTGTAGTTGGTAGTGTAACACATCTCTAAAACAAGTACTATTTCATCAACTAATCTTTTCAAATAGGTTTCTAATTTTCATTAACATACATCAGTCATGATTCTATGTCAGTCAGCCAACATGTGCACAGAAAGGGCAAGAAAGACAACAACTTACCTGCACAGATCCTACTGTGATTCCACTGACCCCTAAGATGTACATGTTCCTCATAAACCAATACTCCATCTCTTCAATGCAGCCCTGAAACAACATGCAATACTCCAGACAACCATTACTGATGTTAATGACATTCCTTAAATGATATCGTTATATTAACTGTGACACAATATTCTTAAATGTGGATTTTCCCGGGAAGGTTAACCCGGTCAACAAATGCCCGCAGAAGTCGGATGTGTCGGGCTAACGGCGCAAGAACGTAGCTCTGCTGTAAACAGGCACAACGCAGTCACATCCGGAAAAAAAAAAAATCTGGATGAACGCAGAAGAAGAAATGTGGATTTGCATAACTACATCTGGCTATTATATATGTGCATGATGAATTATTACCAGAGAAAGGAAACATTAAAACAACTTTCTTCTTATTCAACTCAAGGGACTTATAATAGCCATTTAACTTGCCACTAAGGTATACTGGTCTAACAACACAAGAGGAGTCACGTGATGATTACACTGGCAACATTTCTCTTCCCACGCAAATCTCTTAAACTCATTTTATGAGACTAGGTGAAAGTCTACCACTATTGGGGTTGAACTCTGGAGCACAATGTTGGTAGGCTGGTGTCCTAGCCACTACACGACCAGTGCTAGAAGTATAAAATCCACCTCAGAGTCAATAACTCTACTGTCTTGCCCCAGGTCTTGTCCTAATCCACACCAGGCATGAAGTGTAAGGCTGCGGGCAGTCAAAGCTTGTGTTCTAGATCCAGAAGTGTTGCCCTGATTGTGTCACAGCTGTGTTTGTTGCGAGCACCCTTGATGTTGTCTGTCTATCACTTGTTGGTCTTACTCCAGTTCTATGGCAAGATCTTTCTTGGTTGCATGCTCTTACTGGTATCTGATCAGCTCAGATGTCCAAACCGCTGTATTTGTTCTCTCTTGATCAATTTTGTCTATGCAGTCAGGCCTATCATATTTTTAACCTTGTTATTTCACATTGTCTCCCTGGCGTAGGGGTTAATGTCTTTCTCCGTAATCCCGTATATTCTCGTGAGTAAGGCAGCTGCGCAAGATTAGGTAGCAGATCAAGCCCCGTTGGTTACTTACGGGGGTATGTGAGCCAGTCGCTTAGAAAGCAATGGCAAACTACTGAGCGTAATCTTGCCTAGTACATCAACAGCAGCTGAAAAATGCTGGTGTTGACTGCGAACATCCTGTAAGGGATATGCAACATTAAAATTTAATTTCACATTCCATCTCACCTGGAAACCCCAGCAACCTTTCTCAGGCATTTCATCTCTGATGTGACGATGTTTCTACTGGATTTCAACTTACGAATCTAGCTGTGGATTACTTTCACACAAAAAATACCCCAGGATCTTTTATTCTCTCACCTCTTGGTAGTGCATAGAATGCTGAGCCTTCTCAGACCAGGGCAAACAAATAACAAATCCCATGTGCCTCCTTGAACAAATCTCTCAGCAGTTGGAAAGACTACAAATCCACAATGAGAAACCTTATCCATGACAGAATATTTACTGCATGTATCCATTCTGGACTGCACACACAGAAATTCTTGCTAGTGCTGTGGAGATCGTGTGATCTGAAGAGTGGGGACACTAGTGAACAGATTCATGTGTGATAGGATGCTCACTGAATTTCATTGAGAATTTCAATATGGGTGGGTGGGTGGGTGTGTGTGGGCTGGGGGATGGGTGTGTTTGTGGGGAGATGTGTGTTAATAGGGAAGGGTGGGTTGGTGGGTGTTTGGGTGGGGTGTGTGTGGGGGATGTGTGTGGGTGGGGGATGTCTGTGGGTGGGTGGGGGATGTGTATTGCTGGGTGTGGGTATGTGTGGGTGGATGGGGTGGGTATGTGTGTGGGTGGATGGAGGGTGTGTGTGTATGGGTGGGTGATGTGTGGGTGAGTGAGGTGTGTGTGTGTGGGGATTGTGTGTGGGTGGATGGGGATTGTGTGGGTGGGTGGGGGTGTATGTGGGTGGGAGGAGGATGTGTGGGTGAGTGAGGGATGTGTCTCAAAACATTGTAATATGCATTATGTTTACAAAATTCATTTGACAATGTATTTTCCTATGTGAATGTATCATGCACTATTGATGAATGAAAGATGAGTGATTGGAAGGGCCGAATGTAAGACAGGCCTGCGTGCCCAATTTGTAACCCGTTTAACATAAAGTTGAATTGAATTGAATTGAATCATTAATCAACTTACTCTTTGGTACCATAAAGTGGTGTCACCGAAGCCACAGTTGGGTGAAGGATGAATGCAGCATGATTGTGGAACTCGCTGCTCCTCGGGCCATGCTTGAATATTGTACCAGTCAGTATGGTTGTCCACACCACAACACTGGAGCTATATTGTACAGACAGAACAATTGTACACCTCTAGAACAAATGAAGTGAAGAAAAATACACTGAAGGTTTACAAAATAAAACTTTTCAATAATCACGTGACACTGTTGACATGCCATGGAGGCATACTGTAAACATGATATTAAGCCCACGTTTTGAATGACCAAATAGAATACAATAAGGGCCAGTATCTGGTCATGCATTTTTACTTTCCCAGAGTAATCTCTTGTCCCCATTCACTGAGATTGGGTTGACCCCAGAACCATGAAAGTAGGGAAGAATATCTCACTACTACAGGGAATTGAATCCCAGATGACAGTGTTGACCATCACAGTTCCATGTTTCAATCAGACAAAAAAATATGGACAACATACAGGCAACTGTAGGGATACAGGCAGCACTGGATTCCTGTTTTTGCCAGGTTTTCTGGCTATTTGTTCTTTTGACTAATGCCTGCTACCTTCTTACTCTCACAAGGTAAATAAAGTCTCATTGCCATTGAGGTGTGAAGTGTTAGGCTTTCACATATTTCAGGTCATGTCACCATAATGTGCTAGGTCAGCCAGTGCCCTTCTTCACTGCCTTTCCTTTCCAGACAATTGCCCTAAAATTGGGGAAATTTATGTTGTAGTATATTATGAGCCGGTCTCTCTGGCTGTGGGGTTACAACACTTTCTCTCTGTAATCCCGTTTATCACGCAGAGTCTCGCAGCGGAGCGAGAACTGAGGTGGTTCGACCCCCGCTCGTGACTTGCGGATACTGAGCCGGCCGCTCAGAAAGCAATGGCAAACTACTGAGCGTAATCTTGCCAAGAGATCAACAGACAGCTGAAAGATGCTGCTGTTGACAGCTAAGTCCTGTAAAAGGATACGCAAAACATTTATTAGTATATTATGAGGTCAGATCAACTCTGCAGCCATTCAGGCAGGAATAATGATACTGCTGGGGATTGAACCTAAACCACTGCCTTGGTCAGCAAGTACACTGACCACTAGTTTTCTTCTTTCTTCTTCTGCTCTTTATCCCCCGTTGGGGCAAAGGCCCTAAACTAAACTATGCCAAGCCGTCCTATCTTTTGCTATTATATACAGCTCTTTCCATGTTCTTCCAATATCATTCATCTCTGTAGCTCTCTTCTCTACATGATATTAGGTCTCCCGCTTACTTACTTATTTACTTGTGTTCGCTGGCTATGAACTCCAGCGTGAAGTCCTGTATGTCAGATGAAGACATCCTGTTGTCCAATATCAGTGTGATGTCATACAGGACCTGAGGTTTGCGTGAGTATCCGTTGTCCCATGTCTGGCTTATTGGTGTGCAGACTGGTGGTTCCTCGCCGTGCAGGCAGACACTCTCCGACTTCGGAAGAATCAGCAATCCTACTGACTTTAGCCAGGACCCCAAAGGGACCTGTTGCCCAGGACGCTCGGCAAGGACGCATCAATAGGTCTTGGCCAGTATAGAACACCTCTGCGTCCCAGGTCTCCTGCTATTTCGTTTGCCTTGTGGGTTCAAGCCAAGAGAATGTCTGGTTATACTGTCCTCAGGTTTTCTCAGTGTATGTCCTATCCAGCACCAGCATCTTTTTCTCACATCTTGGTTGACTGGAATTGCTATACCACCACTGAACCATTCAGATCAAGATTTGCTACGTGAATGATATGAATCATTGAATTGCTATACCACCACTGAACCATTCAGATCAAGATTTGCTACGTGAATGATATGAATCATTGAATTGCTATACCACCACTGAACCATTCAGATCAAGATTTGCTACGTGAATGATATGAATCATTGAATTGCTATACCACCACTGAACCATTCAGATCAAGATTTGCTATGTGAATGATATGAATCATTAGCAAATCCTAACCTCAGCATTGAGGTTTCTTTCTAGTTCCCTTTGAAACAGTCTTGTGAATGAAGTCTAGATCTCATGCAAATGCATTAAATTAGTGGAAATATGGTAAAGCTGTGGAAATGTAAACAATATAAAATATCACAAAGTAATGCAGCTTTACAGAACATATAATTGTGTTAATGGAAATTTAGAGTTATTCCCTAATATTCGAAGAGGGGTCCCCAACAATACATAATACTCAGACTCTGCATTCCCTCAAGGAACTGACACATCCTGCACATGAGTGTCTGCATCACATGAAGTATTAGGCCAAATGTTCATCACGGGCAATACCGACAGGTACATACTGGAGTGTCCTTGGTTTGAATAAACTCCAAAGTTGAGCATACATTACGATGTTACTCTAAAGTTGAGCATACATGACGGTGTTACTCTAAAGTTGCACCACAACAGAGTTCGTTGATGAAGAGCTCTATATCTTCCTAGTCTGATCTAGCTACAACAAAGTCCCCATGTCTGGTGGGTAAGCTAAACACTTACGTCCCGCTGTAAAGTATCCAGTGTCAGAGACCAGCCTTTCGAGTCACGATCATACAGGGAGACGTTCTGAGACTGCAGTTCTATCTGAACTTCTGTTCTGTATTCGTATCTGATGCCCCCAGTGAACTCGCTGTGAATGATGTCTCGCACCTGATGGATACAGTAAAAATATGTCTGAACACACAATGATAATAGATCAATTGTCACGAAGCAGTTGCTTGCTAAGGGTCTGTAATGTGACAGTGCCATCACATGTTGTAGGCCTGAGAGCAAGGGGGAACAGGTGGCCAATCTCTCCCTCACTTTGGCAAGCGATGAGTTCAGGTGTGGAACCCGCGTCCATCAATGCTCAAGACATGACCAGCACAGTCCACTATCAACTTTGCTAGCATGCTGGCTAGCATGGATAGTTGGATAGTTATTTGTTTTGTATACATATATTCATACCAAGCTTCAGTTGACCATGGAGATCATGTTGGCCGTGACTTTCTGTAAAAGTGGGTGTGCTAGTTGCCTAACTTGGTGTCATGGGTGCCTGCTGGAGCTACAGAGTAAATGTACCTGGCTGAGGTCCCTCTCAGGTTTTGGGGTAGTGATGGTAGCTGAAAAAACTAGCTACTGTGCGACATCTGCTGTACTAACAAGTCACACAACATCTGCTGTACTAACAAGTCACACAACATCTGCTGTACTAACAAGTCACACAACATCTGCTGTACTAACAAGTCACACAACATCTGCTGTACTAACAAGTCACACAACATCTGCTGTACTAACAAGTCACACAACATCTGCTGTACTAACAAGTCACACAACATCTGCTGTACTAACAAGTCACACAACATCTGTTGTACTAACAAGCCACACAACATCTGCTGTATTAACAAGTCACACAACATCTGCTGTACTAACAAGTCACACAACATCTGCAGTATTAACAAGTCACACACTATCTGCTGTACTAACAAACAATACTATTCATTGTGCTAACAAGCCACTACACTGTCTACTGTGTCACTACAGCTGCTTTTAATATGAAATTTGACTTTAAACAACTGTCCCCTTTGTGGAGTCACCTATAGTACACAGCTAGAGACAGAAGGTTGCAACTGTATCTCTTTCCGTTAAAAATCTCCCAAAAACATATTTGTCTGACTTCTCTAATAGTTTGGAAGATGTGAACAGTTTATGTATACAATTCCACCCTCTTGTCAATCCTGAATGACAGGTTAAATCTATCAGAGAATTGATGAACTATCAAATGACCTCAGCAGAGCTTGAAGTAACGGCATTTAAAATGAATACATAGAATTATACATAATATATAAATAAATGTTACAACACTCAATTAAACCATTTCACAACAAAACAAAGATATCATAATATCAAAGACAAATGTGCACTTTCTTTCTGGGAACATAAAATATTGTAAAAACTGTTCTGCAAGTTATTTTTGTTTATTGGAACTGTCAGATAACCATGTAATCTGATCCACACCCAAAGATTATGAAGAGATGGAGCCGCAGTAGTGTAATGGCTGGGTGTTCACAGTGATCCTGGGCTGGCCTGACCCAGCCAAACATGAGTACCAAAGTCTAGGGAAGTAAAGGTAGCCGCCATGACACCCACCAAGAGCTGATTGGTCTATACAAATATGGATCTAGCACCATATACTCAATATACCTTCAAGCATGTCGCAGGGTTGTTGGCCTGACTTATTATTAAGAGAGAAAACAGGTATGGGATGGAAGAGAGAAACAGGTATGGGATGGAAGACAAAAACAGGTATGGGATGGAAGACAGAAACAGGTATGGGATGGAAGTCAGAAACACGTATGGGATGGAAGACAGAAACAGGTATGAGATGGAAGATACAAACAGGTATGGGATGGAAGACAGAAACAGGTATGGGATGGAAGACAGAAACAGGTATGGGATGGAAGACAGAAACAGGTATTGGATGGAAGACAGAAACAGGTATGGGATGGAAGACAGAAATAGGTATGGGATGGAAGACAGAAACAGGTATGGGATGGAAGACAGAAACAGGTATGGGATGGAAGACAGAAACAGGTATGGGATGGAAGATACAAACAGGTATGGGATGGAAGACAAAAACAGGTATGGGATGGAAGACAGAAACAGTATAGGATGGAAGACAAAAACAGGTATGGGATGGAAGACAGAAACAGTATAGGATGGAAGACAAAAACAGATATGGGATGGAAGACAGAAACAGGTATAGGATGGCTATTTTCACAACCATATGGCTCCAGGCATGACCCAGTCTAATACAGTAATTACCAGCATATTTGCTGAATGGTACAGGATATTAATGTCATGCCACATCACCCACTGACATCCATTTGGTGGAACAAATAATGACCTAGTGCCACACCCCAAATACCACAGTGGCATGGAAACTGGGTCCAGAACCTTTCACAAGCACATCCAAGCTGTCAACAATGTTAAGGTTTTCAGTGTGGATAAAAAAACTAAGACAAAAACAATCAATAAAACAAAGTAAGACAAAAACAATCAAACCCACCTTATCTTTCATGACAAAGCCGAGAGTGCCTGCTGTGATTTCCAGTGCAAACACCAGTAGCACCAACACAAAGTACTGCAAAGATAACGACAATCTTATAGCTCACACTACACACAATGTGGATACACAGTGTTAAGTCATAGTTTTGTGACATCAGGTAATCTGGTCGTGGTTTTGTTTTTACTTCAAAACTCAGTGTAAAGCCAGGTACATACTTGTACGGCTGACCACAAGTATGCTGTTTTGGAGATATGATGGTGCAGTAGTAAGCAAATTTGCTTACCAATGCTAGGGTAATGGGTTCAATCTCCAGTACAGCTCTTTGGTCAAACCAGCCACATAGAATGGGTAGCAGAATTGTCTCTAACAGAGTATTCCCGGGGCAATGGGCTGGAGTCTGCTGACAATGACATGCCTGAACCCTGTGTAGGCAATACATCCAGCCCAGGCCCAGTCCCAGACAGACCGCGTGTGCTGTGTGCTGAATCATGACCTGGTGATGTACCAATATGTCTTTTAGCACATGTGGAGCTCCAGGACCAGTCTTTCACACCTTGTGGGTTTCTGAGCTGGGAGAGGGGAAGAAGACCCCATCAACACAGTTCTAGTGAAGTCTGTACTTTGGTAGTAGGTTGGGAGAAAAGACACTACACTAACCTCAATTGGATAGATGCAAGCCCTTGTGAACATTTAGATGATCTGAATGCCAATCCATTAAACTTAAATGATGCTGACCTTATTACCACTGGTGTGATGTTTGATCAGTAGCAACAATGGTCCAACACCATATTTCAATATCTGTTAATGACATGTAAATGCGCTTACTTCATGTTAGATTTTTGGTCACAAGGCTAAAATAAAGTCTCTGAAGATGTCACTGCTCCGTTTCAGATCTGCTCATAAGCTTATTTTTCCTGGAAGATGTGGTGGTTTCCCCTTGCAGTCCACACCCACGTTGCTGGTTTGTTACCCCCGTCTTTGACACAAATCTCTGGGCCCAATGGATAAGAGTGCTTGTTCTTGAGCATCCCGTGTGCTGATGCCGAGGTAGCACGTTCAATCTCTACACCCGTCAGTTGGACTAAAATGGTGACTTCTTGTTCTTGACTTGGGGACATAAATTACAAGTACCTCTGAAGTCGGAGTGTTTGCTTGAAGGCAAGGGACACTGGTAATAGAGAAAGCTAATCCATATGCAAAAATCAGTATAGTGCACTAAAAGTAGTAGCACATGTATGGACTCATTCTGAGTTCAAAGTGAGTGAATGCAAAAAAATCAATAAAAAAGTGAGTGTGTTGCTCTGCTAAGGTACAGAGTAGTCTGCTTATTTCAGGTGGAAACTCAGTTCTCTAAACTGTGATTGCTACATTCTGGTGTTGCTCATCTACCACTAGGAGGGACTCTTTTCAAACTGTACAGTTACATTCAGCCTGATGATCTGAACGTGCCAGCAGACAGGTCATCACTCACCCCTATCAGCAAACACTGGTTTTCAACAAAAGCTCCACAGCATCCCATGAAGCCAATGATGAGAATGATGATGCTGGAGATAACACATAACGATGAAGCACTCAGAAATGTGTGGGTGGGTATAATGGACACACTGTCTCCTCGTGTGCTCCACAGCCACACAGCCACGGCCAGCACGCCACAGCCCAGCAGCTAAACAGTCAGATCAGAAAGCAACAAGACATTTAGCACAGCATGGGAATAACACACATCTGAACCTGTGGAAGTTATGTGGCGATGTTACTGGGATATTACTGGAAACTGAATATGAAAAAAAATGTGTTTTTTTTTGTAATTGCAACTCTAGGTAAATGCCTGTAGAAGCTATATAGCACTGGGACATTAATATCGATAATCTGTTTGTCCAGACCACAGAATGTTTAAGAAGACTCCATTGGCACCTTGCCGTCTTGACAGACGATAGTTTGTGCTTTAAAAAGGCATAATAACTTTTAACTATGGCGGTAGCGAGTGTGACTGATAAGGCCAATTTGCGCTGTAAATGTCCGTTCACAGTGGGTGCATCTGAACACGTGGTCATTTCCACCATCATGCACCATCTTACGTCTCAAACGCTTGGTTTGTGACTTTTCTGCAATAATTTTCTCCTTTGACTTTATTCCATTTCTGATATTTGCCCTCCATGCAACACGTTCAGCGGCGACTTGCTCCCAATGTGCATTATCAATGCCTGTATCAATCATGTCCTGCTTACACACATCTTTGTATCGTAGTATAGGCCGACCCTGAGATCTCTTACCCATCTGTAATTCACCAAAAAAGATATCCTTTTGTATTCTACCATCATCCACCCTCCTAAGATGTCCTATCCATCTAAGTCTACGAAGACTGAGCATGGAATAAACTGTCACACAACCTGATCTTTCCAATACTTCAGTATTTGTGATTTTGTCTTGCCACTTAATACCAAGAATTCTTCGCAAACACCGCATATGAAAGCTGTTTAAATTGTTCTCTTGGTGTGAATAAGTTGTCCAGGTTTCACTGCCATAGAGAAGAGTACTAAGGACACAGGCTTGATAGACAAGGACTTTTGTTTTGGCAGTAAGCTTCCTGTTCTCCCAGACTCTTTTTCTTAACCTGTTCATTGTTGTTGCAGCCTTACCAATCCGGATGTTGATTTCCTGATCTAGGGATAATTTGCTATTAACCACTGATCCTAGATATGTAAAATGGTCTACTATCTCTAGTTCAGCGTCGTCAATAAAGATTGATGGTACCCCATGTGCACCTTGTGACATAATCTGTGTCTTCTTTTTGCTAATTGTTAAACCAAATTCAGAACAAGCATTGGAGAATGCAGATAGTAGACATTGCAATTCTTCCTCAGAGTGGGTCGTAACTGCAGCATCATCTGCAAAAAGCAACTCTCTGATCAGTACCCTCCTAATTTTGGTCTTAGCCTTCAATCTCTGAGCATTGTAGAGGCCGCCATCTGAGCGTGAGTGAATGTATATACCACCATCCTGATCACGAAATGCATATTTCAGTAGAAGTGAAAAGTATATTTCAAAGAGGGTGGGAGCTAGTACACAACCTTGCTTAACTCCACTCTTGATTTCAAATTCTTCAGAAGTTGCACCATCAAACTTGATTATACCCTTCATGCCTGTGTGGAACGATTCCACAATGGACAGAAGAGTTGGTGGTCAGCCAATCTTCTTTAGTGCCTTGAACAGACCCTCACGACTGACCAAATCAAATGCCTTTGTGAGGTCGATGAAGGCAATAAACAGTGGTTGATTCTGTTCACGGCATTTTTCTTGCATTTGTCGCAATGAGAATATCATATCAGTGGTAGACCGGTTCTGTCGAAAGCCACACTGTGATTCGGGGTAGACTTGATCTCCTAGGACTTGAAGTCTGCGCAGAACAATTCTGGCAAATACTTTTCCAACAATACACAGAAGTGAGATACCCCTATAGTTGTTGCAGTCGCTCCGATCGCCCTTGTTCTTGTACAGTGTTATGATGCTTGAATCTTTGAAATCCTGTGGGACTTGTCCTTCACGCCAGCATAGCTCTATTAGCTGGTGGATCTGTATAGTGAGTGTGTCTTGCCCACTCCTGATAACCTCTATTGGAATCCCATCCTTACCTGGAGCCTTGCCAGATGCAAGTTCATTTATAGCACACTTAACTTCTGTTATGGTGGGAAGTGTGTCCAGGTGGTCAAGAGTTGGTAGAGCCTCTATGGCGTTGAGGGCATCATCCGCTAGTTTGGTCTCACTTGAGTAAAGCTCCAAATAGTGCTCTACCCATCTGTCCATCTGCCGTTTCTTGTCAGTGATGATTTCTCCAGTCAAGGTTTTCAATGGTGCACTTCTTTTGATCACTGGACCACAGGCTTTGTTTATTCCTTCATACATGCTTCTTATGTCTCCCTTATCACTTGCGATTTGAATGGACTCACATAACTTGATCCAATAATCATTTGCACACTGCCTGGCAGCCTTTTGCACATCCTTCCTAGCTTGCCTTAGCTCACTCAGAGTGTTACGCGTTGGTCTTTCCTTGTTTCTTAAGAGAGCTTTCTTCTTCTTATCAATCAAGGGCTGCAGAGTCTCGCTGTTGGCCGCAAACCAGTCCTGCCTCTTATGATCCACAGTGCTGTAAACCCCTACGGCAGTTTTATAAAGAGTTTCCTTAATTTGACCCCACTTTTCATTTACTGTACAATTTTCTGGTGTATCAGTGAAAGCGTCTTCAAGTTGCTGTTGAAACTGAAAGCACTTTTCAGGATCATGAGTGTTAATAATATTAATCCTGGGGCTAGATTTGTGTTTAGCTGTGTAGATTCTCTTTGGTCTCAGTCTAACCCTTGCAACAACCAAAGAATGATCCGTATCACAGTCAGCACTGTGGTAACTACGAGTCAATGATATATGGTTCAGATGTTGTCTCCGTGTGATGATGAAGTCCAGCTGGTGCCAATGGCCGGATCTTGGATGTTTCCATGTGACCTTATGCATCTCTTTTGTTTTAAAAAAAGAGTTTGTAATACATAGGTCATTACTGGTGCAATGCTCCAGCAGCCTTTGCCCATTTTCATTCATGCGACCGATGTTGTATTTTCCAAGGCACACTGGCCATGAACTCGAGTCCTTGCCCACACGAGCATTGAAATCACCGAGCATATAAATGAAGTCAGATTTTGGAACTGCCTTGATCACGGAGTCTAACTCCTCATAGAACAAATCCTTCACATCATCAGAGGAATCGAGTGTCGGTGCATATGCAGTAATAATGGTGGCAAACCCACAAGAGGTTGCCAAGCGCAGGGACAATAGTCTTTCATTTCCTCCTGCTGGAATTTCAATCATTCCCAGTAGCGAATTCTTCACTGCAAAGCCCACACCGTGTTGCCTTTTTTCTGCCTCTACCCTTCCAGAAAAAGGTGTAGTTGTTTTCCCTGAGTGACCCTTCCTCAGCGAGGCGAGTCTCCTGCAGGCCAGCAATATCAATGTTAAGACGATTGAGTTCGGCATCAATCACAGCCGTTTTTCTCACATCGTCAATATTGGTCAAGTCAGTGGAAAATCCTGGACACATGGTTCTCACGTTCCAGGTTGCAAGCCGTAGCTTGAGGTTTCTATTTTTATTTTTGTTTGTACCTGGTGCATTGGTTTTACAGCCTGCGATACAGATTTTGTCCTAGCCCCAAGCACCCATTGAAGCAGGCAGGCTGTGGCGGATCAGCACCCAATTGGCTGGGGGCTGCCCAGCTTGAGGCGGGCGGTAGCTGATCAGTGACACATATAGGTGTCTCCCACCGTCAGAGGCAACGCGTGGTGCCCCATGTCTACGCCAACTGACAAGGACTTATAACCCGTAACAGTTGCCTCTCGCTTTGATTCCGAGACCAGTTAAGACCAGGGATGGAGTTATTGCCTCTCCATAGCACAAAGCCTGGGCTAAAATATAGAGATCATGTGTTGCCCATGCAGCATGATCCCTCTCTCGGCCTGCCTAGTTCACTCCAGAGGAAAGGTAACACCCCTACATCTGGAACAAGACAAGCTGCAGAAGCTGCCGGATCAGCAAAGCAATGCTCTAACTGTCCGCCTGTCGGAGCTTCGATCCTAGACCAGTCGCCAAACAAGGCTTAGGGCCTGGTCTGCCCTGCCATGACAATTTTGTCTTTAGCTTGCATTTCCTCGCACCAGGGTAAGGCTTGTACCCTCCCAATTGCGCTCTTCCGCCCGAAGCCGTTGGCACAATGTGGGGTGTCGGGTTTGGTAAGCGCCGCCCAACGTTCGGCGCTAACAGAAACCAGGTAGTCCCGTCTACTGTTATACGGTAGCTCAGTCATATCTGACTAAGACCTGACTGGATTAAGAAGACTATTGTCAGACAAAGACAATGTACAAAACACATGTTTTAACAGACAAACCAATGATTATTCAACAGGAAACAGAATGCAAAAACAAACAAGACTATCAGCTCACAGCAGACAGACAGAACCACATGTAAGACTTTAGCTTCATACATAATTATGTACAGCCAACCACACTAAAACAATGGCTGTTATTGCTTGTTTACTGTCAGTGACTAGCTCACTTGCCTGCTAGCACGCTGGTCATATGTTTGAATTCCCATATATGTTAGTTGAATATCCATTACAGGATGTTGTAGTCAACCCCAGCATTTTTGGCTGTTTATGATTTCTTGGCAATTTTACGTTCACTAGTTTGCCATTGCTTTCTGAACAAGCGACACTCACACCTTTGTATAAAAACCTACACAAGATGTTTTGCTGCCAAATAGCCGGCAGCTGTGTTTCGACCGTGGTATGCAGGATTACGAACTGCGTCTGTGATCCCTTCACTAGTCAGTGACCAGTTCACTGGCCTGCTGGTCAGATGTTTGAACTCCCATCTAGCAGACTGTTTACAACGGACGTGGCCTCCCAGGTCGACCCAGTCTAAAATGGCTACCAGAAAATGTCCTTGGAGGTAAAGGCAGCTTCCGTGACCATGACCAAATCATCCATGAAGCCTCAATGGGTCTATACACATTTAGGGCTAGCATCCATATTCCCTATGTTTCAAGGCATTTAATAAGGGTCCTTTATTTTTTGTCTATGTTCCATACACCCAATTCACATGCCCACCTGCCTGCCGGCTAGTGGTGGATTTGCACTGTTTAAAACGGACCTGGGCTTTTAGGTTGACCCAGCCTACAACAGACACCAGGAAGTGTCTTGGGAAGTAAAGGAGATCGGCTAGATCCTGACCACATCAGCCACCGATTGCCAGCTGGTCTATACAAATATGGGTCTGACATGTTCACAAGTCATTTACTGACATAACCAATACACTTCAGGGTGTGGAGGACCCTTTACATGTGTGTGTGTTATGTGTGTGTGTGACTTCATGATTTATAGTCATATGTTAGCACTGGCTCTATGTAACTCTTAATGTGCAATTTCCTCAATTCTAGTGATACAGATTTATTGCACATAATGTTCTTTATGTAATGTTAACTTGACATATTCTAATGTACACATCCCCTGTGCTAGGTAATTGTACTTGATATTCAAGTTATGAATGTGTATTTAAATACTGGAATTTCTACACTTGCTTCAATATTGCTTGTGCAGAGAAAAAATGTCAACACTGTGACATAAACAATATTACTTGTCCTGTGTAATATACTCACTGACAACTTACTGTCTTGACAGACGACAGTTTGTTACATTGTGCTTCTAACAGGGCACAAAGTCCAACCTATGGCAGTAGCAAATGTTATACCTCTCCAAAGCACAAAGCTTGGGCTGAATTGTAGAGACTATGTGTGTTGCCCATGCAGCATGATCCCTCTCTTGATCTGCTTAATTTACTCCAGAGGAAAGGTGACAACAATACATCTGGAACAAGGCAATCTGCAGAAATTGCCAATCAGCAAAGCAATGCTTTAACTGTCCGCCTATCTGACTAAGATCTGACACGTTCTGTGTAATATGACTGCACACAGAAACATAAAATTGAATAAAACAATCAGTGAGTAAACTACAAACACACTTACCCACACAAAAATGTTAAAGATGAAGAAGATGTACTTGACCACACTAAAACTGGTCTTTTCTCTTCCCATTTCACCTTCTTTTGGAGGAGCACTAGGATGTATACAAATACAAACAGAGAT
Organism: Cepaea hortensis; assembly: GCA_963921405.1. Taxonomy (NCBI): domain Eukaryota; kingdom Metazoa; phylum Mollusca; class Gastropoda; order Stylommatophora; family Helicidae; genus Cepaea; species Cepaea hortensis. The sequence continues at coordinate 196,621,471 of OY992876.1, forward strand.
AGCCATAACAAAATCATGATTTCATTCTTGAAGAAGTTCCCCAAACCCAAAGACATAGGAAACATCAAACTCAATTCAATTCATAGTTCTAACTATGTCAAAATAAATTAATATACAATTATTGCTCTATGAAATGGAAACTTGAAGTAATGTATCTTAATACATATTTTCTAATCTGTGTAAACAGCAAATTTCTCAATTATAAATATTCATAAGTTCTTGAAAAGAAAAATAAACATATCTGAGTGAACATTAAAACTGAATAGTGCTAACACTACCGCAGCAATGCAGTGGCTGGACACTGGCCTGGTAGTCATGGGTTCACATTCAGATTGAGGCAGATTTGTAAAACTGACCTGGGCTGCTAGGATGACCCAGCCCAAAATGGATACCAGGAAATGTTTAGAGAAGTGTAGATGGCCAGCACGATACTGACCACATCACACCTCCAGTGTCAGTGGGTCTATACAAATATGGGTCCCAGGAAATGTTTAGAGAAGTGTAGGTGACCAACACGATACTGACCACATCACACCTCCAGTGTCAGTGGGTCTATACAAATATGGGTGCCAGGAAATGTTTAGAGAAGTGTAGGTGGCCGACATGATACCGTCCACATCATACCTCCAGTGTCAGTGGAAATGTGAGAAGTATAGGTCTTTTTCTTTGCTGTCAAATTGTAAGCACAAATACAAATGCAACATTCTGCCTTTCTTTTAAAAGTTCATTTGTAGATAAACTTCTCAAAATGACATGTCTCATAATTAAACAAGTATGAAATGAATAAATATTAAATGCTAATACTTCCACTAGACTAGCATTAAATTATTTAGTGCATCTAAAAAACATCACAAAAATAAATGAGGCTTATATGAAACATTTAACTGAGATACTGATACAACTGTAAAAACATAATAAAGCTTTAAAAAAATATATGCAAGAATTGTAGATTATGTGGTAGTGAATTAAATGAAAATGGTATCAAACATATCAACTATAAATGCATCATAAACATGCAATTATATTAAAAACATTATCTTTAATAGTAAACAAAAGCAGTGAAACAAACAAATTCTAGTAAATACATGTTATAAAGCACTACAAACAAGTTCTTACAAGTCTGTCACCAGTTAACAGTACATACAAGCGTAGCAGGTCGCTACAACGTCAGTAATCATATAATTCTGTTTCACTTGAAACTGCTGTCTCAACACTGTCAGCGCTAAAACAAATTTCAAGAAGGAGGGGAGAAAGAAAGAGCGTGCACGTGCAAGAGAGAGAGAGAGTTTAAATATAGTCTATTTGTGGAGACAATGTTGAAATATAGTCTATTTGTGGAGACAATGTTGAAATATAGTCTATTTGTGGAGACAATGTTGAAATATAGTCTATTTGTGGAGACAATGTTGAAATATAGTCTATTTACAATTCCTTAATGTTTCATTCAGTTAGTTTTGTTTGAACAGAAGAGATCTGCTCTAGCTTGTTCTATTAATGTTCCTATTATGTATGTGTCTTTGTACTCATACAAATCCATTCTCATCATCTCTAATTTCTGTTAATCTTGTCTCAAGAATAATAAAGAACATCTACTGGCAACAAAGAGCAGCCATAAGAACTGACAAACAATTGGGAACTTTTCAACACATTAAACAAGGTGTACTATCATCCGATCTGATCAATGTGAACAGCTAGATAATCATGAGATCCACAAGTCATGTCAGGAATATCAGTTGGTTGGCATAATGTAAACAACCTGTGTTTATGATGATGACATGGTTTTGGTCGCTGAGAATGAAATGCTGTTACAAGAAATACTAGATATAATTGCAACAGAAAGTCAAAACAAAGGACAGTCTGAATAATAGAAAAACTGAAGTAATGATTATTACAAAAATATCTCTTCCCAAAAGCAACATCAAAGTGAATGGAACCAACCTGAACCAACCAGTCAATGTATTTAAATATTTGGGTACTTTAATAACAGCAGATGGAAGATGTATCAAGGCAGTTAAATGTAGAATTTAAAAAAAATGTTTTGCATATCCTTTACAGGACATCGCTGTCAACAGCAGCATCTTTCAGCTGATTGTTGATTTCTTGGCTCAGTAGTTTGCCATTGCTTTCTGAGCGACCGGCTCCATACTCTAATAAGTCACTGGCGCGACTTGACTCGCTTCCAATTCTCATGCGCTCACATCAACCACGAGAGTATTCGGGGTTATGGAGAAAGCTGCTAACCCCTCGGCCAGGGAGACCGGCAGATGTAGAATAGCCCAAGCAAAAGCAGCATGTCACTAGATGAAGAATATTCTCTGCAATGTATCTTTGTTAACCAGGTTGAGGAGAAGAGTTCTATAGAGAGCCAATCTTGATGTACAGAAGCAAATCATGGACAACTGGCAGATAAGTGAGGAATTATATGGAAGTTGTGGTTTTATAGAAATATGATGAGGACACCGTGGATGGATAGAAAAAGTCATGAAGACATCTTGAAAGAAATTCACTCAAATGAGACCTGGTTACTGGCATCAGAAGGAGACAGTCCACATTCTTTGGGCTTGTCTTGAGGAGGGGAAAGCTGGAGTATGTCATCACCATGGACAAGTTGGAGAGGAAGAGAGGCAGAGAGGAAAACACAAAGAGAAGATGCTGGACAGTCTGACATAATGGTACTGATTAACATCAGTATCAGAAATGACTGGCAATCAACAAGATGGAACAACAAAATGGAACAACAAGATGGAACAACAAGATGGAACAACAAGATTGAACAACAAGATTGAACAACAAGATGGAACGACAAGATGGAAGGCTGTGGACAAATATGATCACAAATGCCACATGGCATGGACTATAAGAGGAAGAATATTTTGTCTTACTGTGCACATAATAATTCTACTTTGGCATGTAGCTCATAAGACTTACTTTGTCATGACATTCATATTCTACAGCACCTGGTTTAGTTTTGTATGTGTGCAAAGTTATAAATATAGGGTCCAGTCGGTTACTGTGTATTTATCCAAAATTGTAGATGTTATGAGAAGTTTTATTAATTTAATTCCATGTGATCACTTTTGCTGCCCACAGATATCTGCATTAAGTGCTCCAGCTTTCTCACATAGATCATATTAATTGCACACAGATACCTACATTAAGTGCTCCAGCGTTCTCATCACTTTAATTGCACAAATTAAGTGCTCCAGCTTTCTCACATAGACCACTTTCATTGCACACAGATACCTACATTAAGTGCTCCAGCTTTCTCATCACTTTCATTGCACACATTAAGTGCTCCAGCTTTCTCCCATAGATCACTATCATTGCACACAGATATCTACAATAAGAGCTCCAGCTTTCTCCCATAGATCACACAAGGAGCTTTCTCACATAGACCACTTTCATTGCATAGACCACTTTCTCCCATAGATCACACAAGGAGCTTTCTCACATAGACCACTTTCATTGCACACAGATACCTACATTAAGTGCTCCAGCTTTCTCATCACTTTCATTGCACACATTAAGTGCTCCAGCTTTCTCCCATAGATCACTATCATTGCACACAGATATCTACAATAAGAGCTCCAGCTTTCTCCCATAGATCACACAAGGAGGATCACAGCACAGTGCATTAACTTTGTATTACTGACCAGACTAATTGATTGTAATCATGCTGAGATTGTTCATACTTTCTTTCCCGCTAATTCAAGTCATTGTTTGTGCATAACATGTGCGACCTCCCTGTGATGTGTTCCAAGCTCCGAGTGTTTCTGATTTAGCCAGGTGTTTTTTAGATGCTTTGCATATATTTACTATTGATTGATTGATTTATCTAATTTTGTGTTCCCTTGTTCATTCTTTCTTCTTGTATCCATCATCTTAGAGTTTCATTTGTCATCCATTTCTTCTTTGTACTTCTGTTAATAGTGAATACAGTTTCTCCCTGATTTCTGACATTAATACATGTAATATATCTACCTATTCATCAACAGTCTGTACTATATAAATTAACTACATATGCTCTATATTGTAACAACTAATTTTCCTCTATTTTGCACATTAAAGAGTAATTTGTGGAGTCTAAGAATAAAGAGATATGTTTCCACACCAACCATGTGGTGTATTGGTGCTAGCCCCAGATTTGTTTAGACCAACTGACACCCAATGAGTGATGTGGTGATGTTTTCAATATGACGCCAGCTGCCTTTACACCCAAAACATTTCCTGGTCATCATTTTAGGCTGGGCCAACCTGGAAACCAAGGTCAATTTTAAAATAAAACCTGCTGGATGGGAATTTGAAGACATGACCAATAACTTGACAGGCAAGCAAGCTAATCATTGCACACCTACAGTTCCCAGTCTTAAAATACAACTGTACAAAAGATTCACATTGATGCTTGCCTTGTGGAGTTCATTTCAGAGTGTCTCTATATCTAATTTTAGGGTTGTCCACTGTTGGTGCATGGACTACTTATAATATGACGTTCAGTTTCAGCAGTAATACTTGACCTCATATTGTCAACAATTATTTAATAATTAGCTATATTTCTGACCATATAGGCTTGTTTAATATTTGCAGCAAACATCTATATCTAGAAGCTTTCCATCATTGACAACCCAATGGATGCTCTTAGTTGGAGGGGAGTATCTTAACTTATGCTTTTGACATTAAAATTAATGTCGGTAAGAATAGTGGAAAGCATCTCAGCGCCTGCTGTGATGAGTTTAATTCTCCCAGACAGTCTCATAGGCCTTGTTTTGACAGCTAAGGACTCTCTCTCTCTCTCTCTCTCTGTGAGTGAGAGAGAGAGAGAGAGAGAGAGAGAGAGAGAGAGAGAGAGAGAGAGAGAGAGAGAGAGAGAGAGAATTGTGTGCCATTATGCAAAAAACAAACAAACAAACAAAACAAGGAAGCACAGCACTTCTATGCCCCAGGATAGAAGAAGATAGTATATGAAATAGAAAAAAAATTACTGAACTAAAAATGTTTTTTTAAATGATTAAATTAAGCAAAAGAACTAAACATGATTAAATTCAGCAAAATGGATCTAACAATAAGTCAAAAGTTTAAATGTTAAATTAATTTCCTATGACAAATAACTACAACATTCAGCTCACAAAGCTGTAATCTCTGGAGCTCCAAATGCATTTACTTACCAACTAAGCCTCACTAGCAAGTCTGAAAATTTAACAACACAGCTGTAATCTTCTATTGAACAAACTGGCACCTCCAATACGATGAGAACACAGATGCTCAATCCTTGTAAAAAGCTGTCATGTTCTGTCTCACTTTTGCTTAATAATGTTAAGGCATTCTTTAGAAAGCATTCTTACTAACCCATTTGAGAAATTACTTAATGTATCTAGCTGTAAATGTGTTGGAAACTCACTCGAGAAATCACTTATTGCACTAAACAGTCAATAGGGTGGAAACCCACTCAAAAGGTCACTTAATGTGCCAAACAGTAAATTGATGGAAATCCATTTGAGAAATTGCTTAATGTGCCAGGCAGTAAGTAAGGTGTCTGACTTTGTCCTGAAGTGACAGAAGAAAAGCAGATGACAAGGTGAGAGGTTGATCTCACCTCTTAAATCTATGACCTAGAAAATATATCTACCTTATGTTACACCTCTTATAGAGACACAGAAACAATGGTAATGTAGAGTTAGTGCCTTTGCTTACCCAAAGCAGTGGTCTGGATTTCCATTGTCAGTAATGGCTACTGTTTTTTATTTTTTTTATGACCAGTACAGTTCTGGAGTAAACCTTATACCTTTTTCTGTATTTTATTAAACTTTCAATTTTGTAACAAATATTTTATAAATTAAAATTTAGAAAAATTATGGTGTATGTTTACACAAATTATTTATACACAAATTCCCATTTTATTAGTAAATGTTGGGGTAAATCAAGCATGTGTATTATACTTGAGATGTTATGGTAGTAAAAATATGAGGCAGTGTTAGTTAGTTGCATATCCTTTTCAGGACATCACAGTCAACACCAGCATTTTTTGCTGCTGTGATCTCTTGGCAAGTTTACGTTCAGTAGTGTGCCATTGCTTTCTGAATGACCGACACCCATACCATCTCGTAAAAAACCAATGCAAGGTGGTTTGTTGTCAAATTGCCCACAGCTGCGTTTTGAATGTGGGTATGTGAGATTACAAACTGTGTCCATAACCCATGGAGTGAAATAACCCAATAATTCCTAAAAGAACCTCTTGCTTTCAGGAATAGCTGATCCTCACTTACATAAACTAATATACTCTGACAATCTTTGTGAATACATCATATAATATCATACAGCAAAACAGGTAATACCAGGCTAAGACAAGAAGCACGTAAAGGTGGGGGTGTATTCAGTCAGTGGTTAGTACTGACTACTATTGTTACATTTAGGAACTTGCCAAATTGGTGCTTTATTAAATTGCAATGCCTACATTAAATGACTTATACTTATACATGATTATGATCAATGATAACTCATCATCATCATCATCTTCCACTTCTGCCGTCAAGCTCCGTGGGGAGGAATAATTTGCGTTCCAGCGCCCGGTGGGCGGCACTGGATAGTGTCATTCCGTGTGATTGTACAATGTCTTTGATGTCGTCAATCCATTTTCTTCTTGGACGCCCTCGTGGTCTCGTCACAGATGATCTTTGATGTAAGGCCAATGATGGTAATTGCTGGTGTTGCATTCTAACGACATGGCCAAACCACTTGATCTTCTGTCTTTCAATAAATGTGGCACAAGGTGTTGATCCCACAGTCTGTCTGATAATAGCATTTCTTACTCAGTCTCAGATTGTTAAGTTGGAAGCTCTCCTCAGGCATCTCATTTCGCAGGTGTCAATTTTGCGAAAGTGTAATTTGGATAAAGTCCAGGTCTGAGATTGGTAGCAAAGGGTTGGTGTGAATGATAACTAACTGATAAATAAAATGATAAATCAGATAGATTAGATATATAACTAACCTTTCTTTTAGGTTAAACTATTCTGCTCTGTGGGGTCGGTAGTTTCTGTAAGGCACACAGTACTGACAGCTGCTGTATTATGATCACAGTGGTTGAACAAGTGCAACCAGAGTCAACATTCCAGGGTGAGTTACTTCAGAGTCCTCACCTCTTCTCTTCTACTCAGCTCAAGTTATTTTAATACTGTTAATTATTAACTGTCAGTGGTCACTGCACAATATGCACACGGGTGTGCTTCCCGAAAAAGATTATATATTTTTAACGTTAGATATTAAGACTATGAGCTGTATTTGCTATTAGCACGAGTTATTGGCAACCGTTTATTCTAGACGATGTTTGATTTATCTGACTGTAGCAGCCAGAATCACCGCCATCTTGAATTACCGATCGCTGTCACCGCGGAGGGGACACAACTACAACAAGTGTCGCATTGGCCCGTATTACGTAACCCCGGTCCCTTACTTCCCTTGTCATGATATGGGCAGAACAGTATGTCATGTCTGGGTGGTCGTTCTGCGTTCTGAAACAATTGTTCTTTTATTTACTTCGCTTATTTACAAGCCAGAGCCCATAATGTTATCAGTTCCTCTTCGTCGTTACAAATTCTTAAACACTACAACCAAATTATATCAGTTTCATCAAATGCATTGGCATTAGTTTTGCATGCATGCTACAGATAATGAACTTTTTCAGTTATTGGTGTAAATCATTACTGTTTAATAATTGTATAGTTACCAGTTACCTGAACGGAGAAGGAGGCGGAGCTGGTAGATCCAGCTCTGAAGAATAGTAGTCAGCCATGTTTAAATTCCTTCCAAACAAAGCAACGCTGTTTGAGCGTTACCTGGGGGAGAATGTTAGGGTGTGTGAGTCCGTTGTTCCCCCATCTCTCTTCAGAGTCGTACTTTTGCACACTTTAGATACAATTATTAAAATATGTGTATACATGACAAAAGATCTACAGTTTTACTTGCTGAAAGAAAAATTATTTTAAATATATTACTATTATTAACTTATAACCTTATTTGAATGAATGATAAATGCCGCAAAATGGATACGGCCCTGTCGAGTGCACATTCTACAAATCAAACACTGTACCAAATGTAAGGATTACAAGATCATGAAAATAAGATCTTCAAATGAGAACACATAAAACTATTTGTGTATAGCACAGTACTGTTGGGGTAAGGCGATGAGGAAACCACACACACACACACACAAAAGGGTTTGGTGGGGGGGGGGGGGGGATTAATGTGTGATTTAACTGAAATGGTATTCACTAATATTTTAAAGTAGCGCATGCGCAGTCCTCTACTCTGATTAGTCGTTTATTTTTTCATTATTCATTTCATTTGAACACGTCTGTGGGTTTCTGCTTTATTATCATCAGTTACGTGTTGTTGGTGCGTCAGATGTTGTATTACTTATTGTCTTAACCTCAGAATTAAATAAACAGCGAAAGGAGATAAGTTTGGATTGATGTGTAAAGGACGGCAATACAAGGAAAAACATGCTCTTCAATATCATTAATTAATGTGGGACGCAGAGGTGTTTCCAAGGCACCAGGGCCGGGTTATATACTGGCCAAGACCTATTGACGCGTCCTCGTCGAGCGTCCTGGGCAACAGGTCCCTTCGGGGTCCTGGCTGAAGTCAATAGGATCGCCGATTCCTCCGAAGTCGGAGAGTGTCTGCCTGTACGGCGAGGAACCACCAGTCTGCACACCAATAAGCCAGACATGGGACAACGGATACTCACGCAAACCTCAGCTCCTGTATGACATCACACTGATGTTGGACAACAGGATGTCTTCATCCGACATACAGGACTTCGCGTTGGAGCTCAAGCCAACGAACGCAAGCAAGCAAGCATTAATTAATGTCTTATCAGCTGCTGGAAACAGAGCAGATACTGATAGTCCTATATGCCTTCACGCAGTGCGTTGACTGGTGGCTACAAGTAATAGTAAACCAACCATTATCTCTCCGTGTCGTCCTCAGGGTGCACGTCTTTGTTTACTTCGGATGTCTGGCGGACTAGTGTCGTGGCTGGGTTGCTGGCTTTGTCTAGCGGTTCTGGCTCGTCCGCTTGTTGGATGTCATCTTGCGGTTCCTCTGTGTGCTTTTCTGTTTCTTGTGTTGGTTTGTTTTGCGTTGGCTCCCTTTCAGTTGTTAGAATTTCTCTCACCGCTTTGATGTCTTGCAGAATCTCTTCATTTATCTTTGTCATCTGCCTCATATTCTCCACCTCTTGTTTTATGTCCCGCTGGATCTCCTTTATTTCGGCAAGAAGTTTCCCATTGTCGTTGGTTGGTGCCGATGTTTGCAGTAGCTTGACTTGCTTCTTTAGCTCCTCAATCTGGCTTTGCAGTTGCTCTTTCTCGGCTTGTGAGATGCATGTTGCTGCCTCGCACCTCCGCATTGCTTCGTTGTATGGAGTCTTTGTGGTGATGGCGATCTTTAAGACGTCTCTGTGTCTTTGCAGGTACGGACATCCCAGGTATCTCCATGTTTGCCCAGGCAGTTGGCGCACTTTCTTTTGTTGTTGGGTGCTCGGAAGTCCGTGTCCAGCTTGGCCAGCGGACACTCCTTAAAGGCGTGGTGATCGGCGCAGTATCGACAGATTTCCGTCTTACTGCGACATGTGGCTCTGCTGTGGCCGGCCCTCTGGCATCTTGAACATTGATTGACTCTTGGGATGAATCTCTCTGGCTGTTGTATTTTTTTGCTGATTGATACTGTGGTCGGCATTTCGCTGCCCTCCGACGTTACCACAGCCAAGGTTGTAGGTATCTTGGAGTAGGTGAGGAGCCGCTCCGCCTTCAAGAATCGGATGTGAAGATTCTCTTCCCGTAGCTGCTTCAGGATTTCTTCATCTGTCAGCTCCACTTGGATATGCTTGACAACCCATCGGATGTTTTTGAGTCGGTGTTCCCGGCTCTGGTGTCTTTCTCCTCCTTCTTCTCTGCTGTCTTGGTTCTTGGCTGTGTTGGGCTGTCAATCTTCTCCCTCGTAGTAGCTTCAGTAATAGCTGTGGTATCAGGCTCTTTGATGCAGCTAGCAGGTATGCTCTCCACGTTGTTCTTCTTCTTGTCGGCTCCCACGCTGCACATCTTGGCCGCCACGTTGGACTTGTTGTTGGACCTTCAACGTGACATTTTCCCGCGTATCAGGCTTCTTGACAGAATAATGCGACTTGACTTGTTAGCGCTCGCAGTGCGAATGACGACCGCCCACGACGACAAAGTGACATTACTGATAATGTGCACTTTGCTTATAAACTACATATTTTGCATTAGTCTTTTGTCTTTGAAGAATAAAAAGGAAGGCATCGTTCTTTTCAACATTCCCTGCTCTTACTTGTAAATATTTGTATCAACTTTACAATTATTTCAGTTTTCTTTTTCTAGCACAACAGTTTTACTTATGAATACAAATGTATAATTCTAAAAATACTGGATACAATATTTCCAGTTTGTTCATATCTTTAGAGGTTATTGTCAGACGTTTTCTTCGCCCTCCAGACTTTACACACTAAAAAAAGTATTTTCTATCAATCAATTAAACGCATATGTAGTTCCATATCAGATACTATCGTTGTTGTGTGAAATGTTAGGCATCCATATGTGTTACGTCACCACATATAAAGCGGGGTAACCAATTCCTGTCCCCGACAATTCTCAGGAAATTTTGAAAATAGACTGGAACCCATTTCTACTAGGCCGGATCGACACCAGAGTTTTGATGGTCTGAAAAAATATCCTGCCTCTGCTGGCGACGGAACCCGGACCACGTGTCTTGGCAGACAAGTGCCCTGCTCGTTACGTCAGCACGACTCCATATTCATGTCATTTTTCCATTACCTCTGCCCCCCATTCAAAATCAGAAGAGAGGTTATAAATAGCCCCCTCCCCCCCCCCACCCCCACCCCATCCCAGCCTCAGATGAATAATCTTGTTTCCGAATCGGCCACTGTTCACATACGAACCTGAAAGGAATTTTCATCAATTGGGGAAATAGATGGAGATACGTTCGCACGCATTGTATTTATATAGCTCTAACTACAGTTGAACTTATTTCATTTCTCGAATTCAAATAACATTTTGAACTCTTTAATTCATTTTGCCGATTTCCCTTGCGAAGGTGTTAAGGGCGCTGTTCGTAATCCCGTATACCCACGTACGAAACACAGCTGTGTGAGATTCGGCAGCGGTTCGAGTCGCGTTGGTTTCTGACGGAAAGGTATGTGAGCCGGTCGTTCAGAAAGCAATGGCAAACTACTGAACGTTAAACTTGCCAAGACATCAACATGACTCGCCATTTAACTCGGTCACCAGTGTCGTGGATCAGCTCAGTGTTCCTGTCTCGTCCATGCCACGCGGCCAAGCCATCCAGGTATTTTCCTCTCGGTCTTCCTCTTGGTCTGTTCCCTTCGATCTTGCCAGCTGTCACTAAGTTCTCCAATCCATTTCTTCTCATAACATGTCCAAACAATTTTGACTGTCTACGTCTAATTTCTCCAATCAATTTACGATCTTCATTTGTCTCCTGTGCAAACTGCAAAGTTATATATCACATGAACTGAATAAATGAATAATACTTAAGCTGAAACAATTATAGTCTGTTTTTTTTTTTTTTTTTTGCCCCAATATAAACATCCATATCTCAGTAACCAACTGAGGGAAAATTATGAGATTTAGTATATAACCCTATCATTATGTCCACCCAACAAAAGATTTTTGGTTCTGGAAATTTTACAGCAGATTTCAAAGTTTGTTTATATGCGGTATATAATTTACGGGTCTGAGATGAAATTCATAATTTTAAATGTATTACAGCGTAGCCAGACAATCAGCGCTCAATGTTGAATATTGTACGTGTTTTGAAGGGATTGGCCTTATGCCAACTCCCGCGCTGTTCAAACTAGGACTGTTCAGATGTGTCTCAAAATGTGGGTTATTTCATGAACCTGATTAATATGTTTTAAAAAAAAATCTTACCACTTATCGCTAACATTGAAATGTGTGAATATTTTTCAATGGAATTTAATGCGAAATTGTACACTTCAAAGAATCGCTATGAAGTTGTACACATATTTTTGTCAAGAAGCTGATCGCAGGAAGCTGTTTTATACTATTACAAATTCCGAAAAAAGAACAGTGCATGCATTGGGTTTCAGTCGATGGGTGCAAGAATCTGGAATTAAACCACCACGCAATAACAAAACGGTAGGTAGAAAGATTATTGTAGACAGCTTTGACAAAGATGTCATAAGGCGAGCTATTATAAAAATGCTTTAAAATTAGACAGGGTCGACTTCATTGTACCAGGTTCTATCCCATATGGCTCGGTCTCTTTCCGCAGCGCGGAAAGCATCGCACAAAGCACGAAATCCGCAGCTCTAGCGACGACCCACAGAAGTCTCCGAAAAATTAAACTCGTGAACCGAAAGATGCGGCCAGAAATCGAACCCACGACCTTTGGAGCCCGAGTCAAAAGGCTTGACCACTTCGCCACGGAGCGTCGGATACTCCTAAAATTATAAAAATTTTGGATTTTATATCCAGGATTACCCAGCATTATAAAAAATGCTGGAATGCCAAAGAAACAGTGACTGTAAGAAAACTTAGGGTGTGGTTCAGAAAGAACAATAACATAGAGCTATCCAAAACAACTTTGTGGAAAATTATAAGGACATTATTTTCACTATTTGAAAGTACAAGGGCGGTAGAAATAATCTTTGCGAGAAACCGCATTTAGGAGCCATGAGAAGCAGATACCTACGTGAAATAAGGGAAATACGCAAAGAAAATTATATCATAGTGTGTTTGGATGAAATGTGGATCAATGCGCACCACACAAGTGATAAGTAATGGCAATCAGTGGATGGACAGATAAAGCGATATGTGCCCAGTAGTATAGGACAGCTTTTGGTCATGGCCCATGCTGGTAATACGCATAATGGCTTACAACAGAATGCTGGGCTCGTGTTCGTATCAAAGCATACAGACAATAGGGATTATCATAATAAGATGAATGGTAATGTATTTAGAGACTGGTTCGAGAATACTGTGCTTTCATCTCTAGATAGACCGTCGTGTCCAATTATGGACAATGCATGATATCAATGTTGTTGCCCAAGAAGACAAAATACCTACAGCATCGAGCACAAAGAGAGCAATAAAGGTATGACTCCGAATGGAAAACATACCATTTCCAGAAACGTATTTCTAGCTAGAATTGTTGTCCCTTGTAAAACAGAAGCCAAAATGCAAGAAATATCAAATCGACAAGTTGATAGAAGAGCATCGTCATGGGTGCTTGAGACTTCCGCCGTACCATTCTCATTTTAACCCTATAGAACTTGTACGGGCTCAAATTAAAGGACAGGTGGCAGCTGACAATACTATATTCAAATTGTCTGACGTCAGGATACTAATCCAGTCCGCGCTATTAAATATTGATAAAATTTACTGGAAAAATGTATTGAAAAAACAACACACACACACACACACACACACACACACACACACACACACACACACACACACACACACACACACACCAAACGCATTGAATACCAACAGAAGAGTAATATTGCGGTGGAAACTGACATATTGTGGCATAACAAGAGCAAACGCGTTGTCAAATTAGGGGACAACACACATGCATACGAATCAATCTATAAACTTCAATGAAAAGAGGACCAACATCTTGGTCGTTAAGAAGAAAGCCCACTGCAGAGACACTGACAATTATTTTCATAGTGCAAAACAGGTAATCATTTTCCGTCTCTCAACGGTAAACAGCAGAGTAGACAATCTTTCACGAAGTCTCAAAGCGGGTCTGTCACCCATGTGTACGTGTGAACAAACTACACAGACAGCTGAACATATCCTTAAAAATGGAAACACGATGACTAAATTGTGGTATCATTTCTAGTCACTCCATAGCACATTAACGCACAGCTATTTGGAAGCTTTCACGAACTCAATATAAAAAGCTAACACGAATACTTGTGTACACATTATTAACCAGCAGCCGAAGAAACAAGAAGGAAATGAAAAAGAAGGTAAGAAATATATTCCTTCTACTTTCCTGTCAATTTACAAATTATTTACCCCATGCCTCTGTAAATTCTCTGTCTTTACTAATATTACACATTGCACACCTCTCGGGATTCTCCGTGGTGAAGTGGTCAAGCCGTCTGACTCGGGCTCCGAAGGTTGTATGTTCGATTCCGGGCCGCGTCCTTCATCTCACGAGTGCATTTTTTGGAGACTCCCGAGGGTCGTCGCTGGGGGTACGGAGTTCGGGCTTTGTGCGACGCTTTCCGCGCTGCGGAAAGAAACTGAGCCATATGGGATAAAACCCGGTGCAATGCAGCCGACCCTGTCGATTTTAAGCTACTTCTTTCATTGCACCCACTCCCATACGAATCCGGATACGCCTTGTGTGTCATCTGAATTGGCGGGGCTTTCATTACTGTAAACATAAATTTGTTAGCGAGAAATCACTAGTTTTTCAGCAAAACATCAAAGAAATGTCGCCGCTTTCGATGATTTAAGTTGCTTTTGGACCTATCAAAGACATATTCCTTGGGTTGGGGTAAATATAAGACGGCTGGAAAAATTTCATAACGATGCAACAGACAGTTTTCAAAATAATTGAACGTGAATGAAGGCATTCTTTTCGGGACATACTATAAAACACATAGTCACAGCAATTGTTTGAGCGTGGAACAAATAAACTGTAGTATGAACATGACAGCCGGTCTCTCTGGCCGAAGGGTTACAACACTTTCTCCGTAATCCCGTTTATCACGCAGTCTCGTAGCAGGGCGAGAGCTGGGAGCGGTTCGACCCCCGCTGGTGACTTGCGGGATAACTGAGCCGGTCGCTCAGAAAGCAATGGCAAACTACTGAGCGTAATCTTGCCAAGAAATCAACATACAGCTGAAAGATGCTGATGTTGACAGCGATGTCCTGTAAAGGATATGCACACACAAAAAATGAACATGACAAACGTAGCAGGAAACAAGCTGACCTAAGTAAAACATGAAATCCACAACAGTTTTGATTGTAGCTGGATTGACACACCCCATGGTCGAAATTAGCACTTCATATACACACAACCATATTCAATCGGACTAGGAGAAGGTCAGTTTTAGACAAAAGTACTGTCTTTGGAGCGACGGTGAAATAATGATTAGTGAGCTAGATAGCCTTGACACTGGTCCGGAATCAATTCCCAACATAGGCTGCTTGAACTTTCTCTTGCGACAGCAGCGTAGTGGGTTCATTCCACACGCGTATCAGTAGGACTAAAATGTTACAGAAGTCGAAGTGGTGGCTGGGGGGGGGGGGTGCGGGGGGAAGGCAAAGATAAACTGGTAATAGTAATGG
Source organism: Cepaea hortensis (assembly GCA_963921405.1). Classification (NCBI taxonomy): domain Eukaryota; kingdom Metazoa; phylum Mollusca; class Gastropoda; order Stylommatophora; family Helicidae; genus Cepaea; species Cepaea hortensis. The sequence continues at coordinate 196,636,857 of OY992876.1, forward strand.
GAGACTAACCACAACCAATATTATCCCAATGCACCAGCTAGCAGTAGCAACGACTAAAAATAGTAGCGCGTTTGTTAAGCGTGGACAATGAGCAGACAGGCTGACAAAACATCTGGTGGCTGTGGAGATGTGGTTTCTGAGGAAAATGCAAAGAATACCATGGACAGATAGAAAGACCAATGAATAAGTCCTTCAAGAAACAAACGAAAATCGTAAACTGATAAGAGATATTAGACGTAGACAGTCTAAATTGTTTGGGCATACTTGGTGACAACTGGCAAGATCGAGGGGGAAAGACCAAGGGGAAGGCCGAGAAGCAAATACCTGGATGGCTTGGCCACGAGGCATGGTCGAGACAGGAACATGGAGCTGATCCACGACTCTGGTGATCGAGTGAGATGGCGAAATATGACCGCTCATGCTTATCGGCATGGCACGTGATGAATGGTGTGTGGACTTGGCTCGATTATTTGTTCCCATCATTGCGGCTCTGGGATCAGCCCAGCCTGATAAAATGTCAGTCACACAATTTTCAGAATGTCTGGGGACTGCCGTGGAAAGACGGGCAACGATGAAGGAACTGGCCTGCCAACCTCATAGGCCTATGTCGTGGCCTGGACAAGGTGAAGGCCTAAGACTATACAGCCTAGCGGCAATATCTGTTGTGGCCTGTGGGGCTATCCTTACCTGTAGTCTGTGGAGTCAACACTAGAGGTATCATGTCTGGTGGCGAATGGGTTCATGTAAAAGTTCTCTGTGACAACAGGCGGTCGTTGGTGTGGTGAAATCACTGAAAGTTAAATGTTGCATATCCTTTACAGGACGTCGTGGTGAGAGAGAGAGAGACTGTCAGAGAGCATGATATAGAGAAATCCAGAGAGAGAGAGAGAGAGAGAGAGAGAGAGAGAGAGAGAGAGAGAGAGCTAGCGAGAGACTGTGAGAGAGCATGATATAGAGAAAGCTAGAGAGAGAGAGAGAGAAACTGTGAGAGAGCATGATAGAGAGAAAGCCAGAGATAGAACTGTGAGAGAGCATGATATAGAGAAAGCCACAGAGAGAGAGACTGTGAGAGAGCATGATATATAGAAAGCCAGAGAGACAGACTGTGAGAGAGCATGATATAGAGAAAGCTAGAGAAAGAGAGACTGTGAGAGAGCATGATATAGAGAAAGCTAGAGAGAGAGAGAGAGAGACTATGAGAGAGCATGATATAGAGAAAGCCAGAGTGAGAGAGACTTGAGAGAGCATGATATAGAGAAAGCTAGAGAGAGACTGTGAGAGATCATGATATAGAGAAAGCCAGAGAGAGAACTGTGAGAGAGCATGTTATAGAGAAAGCCACAGAGAGAGACTGTGAGAGAGCATGATATATAGAAAGCCAGAGAGAGAGACTGTGAGAGAGCATGATATAGAGAAAGCTAGAGAGAGAGAGAGAGAGAGAGAGAGAGACTGTGAGAGAGCATGATATAGAGAAAACTAGAGAGAGAGAGACTATGAGAGAGCATGATATAGAGAAAGCCAGAGCGAGAGAGACTGTGAGAGAGCATGATACAGATAAAGCTAGAGAGAGAGAGACTATGAGAGAGCATGGTATAGAGAAAGCTAGAGAGAGAGAAACTGTGAGAGAGCATGATATAGAGAAAGCTAGAGAGAGACTGTGAGAGAGCATGATATAGAGAAAGCCAGAGAAAGAGACTGTGAGGAGCATGATATAGAGAAAGCTAGAGAGAGAGAGAGACTGTGAGAGAGCATGATAGAGAGAAAGCCAGAGAGAGAGAGAATTGTGAGAGAGCATGATATAGAGAAAGCCACAGAGAGAGACTGTGAGAGAGCATGATAAATAGAAAGCCAGAAAGAGAGACTATGAGAGAGCATGATGATATAGAGAAAGCCAGAGCGAGAGAGACTGTGAGAGAGCATGATATAGAGAAAGCTAGAGAGAGACTGAGAGATCATGATATAGAGAAAGCCAGAGAGAGAGAAACTATGAGAGAGCATGGCATAGAGAAAGCCAGAGAGAGAGACTGCGAGAGAGCATGATATAGAGAAAGCTAGAGATAGAGAGAGAGAGAGAGACTGTGAGAAAGCATGATATAGAGAAAGCCAGAAAGAGATAGATTGTGAGAGAGCACGATATAGAGAAAGCTAGAGAGAGAGAGAGAGAGAGAGAGAGAGAGAGAGAGAGAGAGAGCATGATATAGAGAAAGCTAGAGAGAGAGAGAGCATGATATAGAGAAAGCCAGAGAGAGAGACTGTGAGAGAGCCTGATATAGAGAAAGCTAGAGAGAGAGACTGTGAGAGAGCATGATATAGAGAAAGCTAGAGAGAGAGATAGAGGCTGTGAGAGAGCATGATATAGAGAAAGCCAGCGAGAGAGAGACTGTGAGAGAGCATGATATAGAGAAAGCTAGAGAGAAAGAGAGAGACTGTGAGAGAGCATGATATAGAGAAAGCTAGAGAGAGTGAGACTATGAGAGAGAATGATATAGAGAAAGCCAGACAGACAGACAGAGAGAGAGAGAGAGAGAGAGAAACTATGAGAGAGCATGAAATAGAGATAGCCAGAGAGAGAGCATGAGAGAGAACAAGAAAGAGAGAGAGAGAGACAGAGATGGAGCGCACGTACGAGAGAAAGTGAGACAGAGCGAGAGAGAGAGATAGAGTGAGAGAGAGGGCGATAGCCAGACAGCCAGAAAGAGCCAGAGAGCGTGCGTGATAGACGGAGTACGGGAGAGAGAGAGGATAAGAGAGAGCGAGACAGAAAGAGAGATAGAGAGAGAGAGAAAGTAAGAGAGAGCCAAAGTTAGGCATAAAGTTATGGAGAGTCAGAGAGAGATAATGAGAGAGTCAGAGAGAGAGAGAGCGAGAGCAAGAGAGCCAATGAGAGTGATGGCAAGATAGAGAGAGTGACAGAGAGAGAGAGAGTGACAGAGAGAGAGAGAGAGTGAGTGACAGAGAGAGAGAGAGAGTGACAGAGAGAGAGTGACAGAGAGAGAGAGAGTGACAGAGAGGGAGAGAGTGACAGAGAGAGAGAGTGACAGAGAGAGAGTGACAGAGAGAGAGTGACAGAGAGAGAGAGTGACAGAGAGAGAGTGTGACAGAGAGAGAGTGACAGAGAGAGAGTGACAGAGAGAGAGTGACAGAGAGAGAGAGTGATAGAGAGAGAGTGACAGAGAGAGAGAGTGACAGAGAGAGAGAGTGACAGAGAGAGAGTGACAGAGAGAGAGTGACAGAGAGAGAGTGACAGAGAGAGAGTGACAGAGAGAGAGTGACAGAGAGAGAGTGACAGAGAGAGAGAGAGTGAGTGACAGAGAGAGAGAGTGACAGAGAGAGAGAGTGACAGAGAGAGAGAGTGACAGAGAGAGAGAGAGTGACAGAGAGAGAGAGAGCGAGAGCAAGAGAGCCAGTGAGAGTGATGGCAAGATAGAGAGAGTGACAGAGAAAGAGAGAGAGTGACAGAGAGAGAGAGAGTGACAGAGAGAGAGTGACAGAGAGAGAGAGAGTGACAGAGAGAGAGTGACAGAGAGATAGAGAGAGAGTGACAGACAGAGAGAGAGTGACAGAGAGAGAGTGACAGACAGAGAGAGTGACAGAGAGAGAGTGACAGAGAGAGAGTGACAGAGAGAGAGAGTGACAGAGAGAGAGAGTGACAGAGAGAGAGAGTGACAGAGAGAGAGTGACAGAGAGAGAGAGTGACAGAGAGAGAGTGACAGAGAGAGAGAGTGACAGAGAGAGAGTGACAGAGAGAGAGAGTGACAGAGAGAGAGTGACAGAGAGAGAGTGACAGAGAGAGAGTGACAGAGAGAGAGTGACAGAGAGAGAGTGACAGAGAGAGAGAGAGTGACAGAGAGAGAGAGAGTGACAGAGAGAGAGAGTGACAGAGAGAGTGACAGAGAGAGAGTGACAGAGAGAGAGAGAGTGACAGAGAGAGAGAGAGAGAGTGACAGAGAGAGAGAGAGAGAAAGAAAGAGAGAGAGAGAGAAGGTTAAAACTGTCATTAACATCACCTGACGACCGCTTAAACAGCCAGTAATATGTATAACAAAGACAATAACTGCCTTGTGCCAGTTGTTATAGTATAAACATGTCGCGGATTCTCACTCGTCTGATCTTTAATTAACGTTCACAGCGTTGAAAGTTGAAACTGAGAGAATTCATTTCAGAACTTTGGCTCGAAAGAAGTACCTCATTTGTCATTCATTCATCGGTCAAGCTACACACGTTAAGGAAACATAAAGTCTCTAATACGTTTACAAGTTCAACATTATTTAGATTAAATTATATTGTTGTGAAATTTATATAATTCTGTTCAAAGATTGTTTTGACAAGAATCAAGACTAGGGGTAAGTTTTGTTTATTGTTAAAATTTTAATTACAGGAATGAAATAAACCAATGTCTCTAGCAGCTCTGAAACATGGGCCATCAAGAAAAATGATGACAGTCAAGCGGATCGGCCGAAAAGCACCAGTATTGCAACTTTGCAGTAGAGAGATGCAACGCAGCCACCATGACAATGTGTGACAGTGGCGAACTGGCTAAAGTGTCAGCTTGCCCAAAGTGTCAGCTTGTCCGATGGCAATGGGCCCTGTGAGCCCCTAACGAAGTGGGCCCACAAAGACATTAGTGTCATTAGACAGTATGTTAAAGACGTTTTAAACCTGGCAGCCAATATATTCAGATTATTGTGTGGACTATACAGCCATGTCTTTCAGACAATTGTGAGTCATATTGTGTAGATTATTCCTGGAGAGACACTACAAGTTGTTGAAATGTGATGTTCTGTTCTTAGAAACAAAGGAGGGAAATAGACAACCATTGAAGAGATACAAAACAAGTAGGTTGTCTTGGTTTAGTCACAATATGAAACTTGGAGTCTTCTACACAGAATGGCAACATGAAAAATCGACAGTAACTCCAGAAGATAGCCTTGCAAACTGCAGCAGAAATGCTGTTGACAGAAAAATGAAGAGAAACAAATAGCTCTTTTTACAGATGTGGAGTCATTTGTTTCAGTAGAAAAATTCTTCATTTGAAAAGAGCAGAAAGTGCAAAACTAGCAGACACTCCATGAACTTTAAATATTGAGCACAACCCACTACTGGCAACGCCGATCGCATTCTGGTATGAACCTAAGGCCTATCCACGTCAATATGGAAGCACTATACTCGAGTTTCGCCCTCATTTGAGCTCGTCAGTAGTGCATATCCCTGACCGGATCCGGAAACAGTCCCGGATCACGCGTGTGAAGCGGGTGTGTAACCACGCGGCACACACGGGACACACCAAATTATCACAACAGAACATCACAACGCTGTCATGAACTGTCAGAAATCCTAACCTAAAGGGTTGTAATACAATGGGTCCTAACAATCTGCAACATACCTGGAAATGAAAATGAAGTAGTAAATTAAAGTGGAAGACTACCTCAGTTTGATAATAGACATAACCTATGATAAAGTAAAGAGATTTAAAAGAAGCAATTATAGAACCAAGTACAGTAGGGGAAATCAGAGCGACCAGACCCCTAGAATAATAGAACATATTATATATATATATATGCATATTTACCAAATCCACCAACGAGAACAAGTAACAATCTTCAGAGTCCACACAGGTCATAACAGGCTGAAATGCCACATCTTATATATAAATTAGGATGTGCGTATCTCTGTATGTATTTATGTATCTCTGTCTGTATGTATGTCCTTTATGCGCTCGCGAACGGCCCATCCGATTGAGATGAAATTTTCTACACGCCTTCCTTTCATTCCAGAGATGCCAACTGTCGTAGTTTTTTTTTCTTCTTCCTCCTCCTCCCTCCTCCCTCCTCCCCCTCCCAAAATACGTACGTCCAGGAAATGGTCTTCTACATAGACACTTCTCTCTGAGGTCCGCGATAACATATTAACCTGGTGGGATGGCAATCAATCATCCTACTACCTCCTCCCTCCTCCTCCCTTCTCCCTCTTCCTCCCTCCGCCTCCTCCCTCCTCCCACTCTCTACTCCTCCTTCCTCCTCCCTCCTCCTCCTCCCTCTTCCTCCCTCTTCCTGCTCCCTCCGCCTCCTCCCTCCGCCTACTCTCTCCTCCTCCTCCCTCCTCCTCCCTCTCCCTCCTCCTACTCCCTTCTCCTCCTCCTCCTCCCTCCTCCTCCCTTTACCTCCTCCTCCTCCCTCCTCCCTTCTCCTCCTCTTCCTCCTCCCTTTCCTTCCTCCTCCTCCTCCCTCTACCTCCTCCTCCCCCTACCTCTTTCCTCCTACCTCCTCCTCCTCTTCCACCTCCCTTTCCTTCCTCCCCTCCTCATTCTCCCTCCTTCCTCTCCCTCCTTCCTCCTCCTCCTCCTCTCCCCTCCTCCTCCTCCCTCCTCCTCTCCTCCTCCCTCCTCCTCCTCCCTCTCCCTCCTCTTCCTCCTCCCTCTACCTCCTCCCTCCTCCTCCCTCTACCTCCTCCCCTCCACCCTCCTCCTCTTCCTCCTCCCTCTCCCTCCTCCCTCTTCCTTCCTC